>OZ010798.1:102415799-102902691 GCA_963932465.1 Maratus speciosus | reverse complement strand
TTTTTGCAAAGTATCATTAGAATATTTGTAATATTTACTATGGGATGAAAGTTTAAAGTGAGTTGTACTTATAAGTACCGTCAGTAGATAACGGATTAATGAACACATTTAGCCGCAGGGGTAGATGATTTTGCGGGAGGGTGATGTAAATAGGATGCCCTAAAGAACGATCTGAAGGATGTCCTGCACGCAGTCCACGGTGCCGCAGACGTCGAAGAATTGACGATGCAGACAGTGATACACCTGTAGCAGTTGACCAATGTGCTTCCAACTGTCTAGATGAAGCTGTACGGTCAATCTTTATCATCGCGCGTTGACCATCTTTCGGGGTCCACTCTCAGATTTCTGAACTGTCTGATCCTCGTCGGTCCACTGTTTCCATAAAAGTCACTACTGGTGTCATCGCGGTTTGATATGTTTTTCAAGAGCTCCGAGTCAAAGTCATATATTTTGGTAATTGTTCATCCAATGTTCTTAAATCTGCATTGTAATCTTCAATAACATTCATTTATATAAGATTTATTAACAATTATTTGATTTCTTTTTCATTAAAGTGCTTTTTAAAGATTTGAAAATTTGTGGCTATCGGCATCCCACCATTTCATTAATTATAACATTAAGTTTTTAACTGTTTAATTTAAGTGATAATTATTAATATATTGTTAATTTTAATATGCATACAGTTTACTAACTAACCTTAATTTCTTTTCGATTATTTTTAAATTTCATATAATATTTACGTTGATATTCTATTTTTTTCATACATGATTTTGCGATGGTGGGCGGCTCACGCTCTGTGTTTTGATGGCCATCTTATTTTCAAATAGTGTTGAGTAGTTGTGTTCCTGCGGCTTCGTTTATTATTGTGTTATTATTGTGTTTCCACAATATCTAGTAATATTACCGAAGATTAGACATTTCTTACTAGCCACCTTAGTGTCAAGTGAACTTCTCTGCTGCACAAGGCCTGATTATATAAAGGACAATGCAGTACAAGAAGTTTTCTGAGATACAAACATATAAAATTCTGGTAAGTAATTTTTAAGGTATCATTAGACTTCATATTTCTTAGTCCACTGTTTCAAAATCAAACACTGCGTATATGTAATTGAAATACTAAGAAATCCTATATTACTATTAAAATAATAACACATATAATGTTTTCTGTGAATTAGTCAATGTAGAATTTATACAGAAGGCAGTGCTTCTAATCACGAAAATAAGAAAAAGCTTAAATAGCATCATAAACTGGTATTTGTTATATCTTGCGATGTACTTTTTCGAACTAGTTTTATTTAATTTTTGTAAGGTGGGAGGTAGAGATTCAATTGAAATATTTCAAGTCTTTATATCTTTACATGTTACTCATAGCCCTTTTTATTGTTAGTCTTATTAACCACATTGATATCAAAGGTCTATCATTCACACATTTTAGTAGATTTTAACGTAAAGTGTATATTTTTTTATTTATTATTTTACATGCAATAAAATGAGAATGTTGTCTTGATTTGCCATTTATCTATAATAGAACAAAGAAAAGAGAAATTTTAAAAGGCTCAAGGTTATGTGTTTCTGAATAATTCCTAATGTTTAACTTTTTAAAAGGCCTCCAAATTCTTAAATTTTGGTTCTGCTTCCTGCAAAGTTCCTGAATTTTTGTCTGAAGACCGTAATTTTTCTGAATGTGAACAACAGATTTAAGTAGAAAAAAAAAGTGTTTTTTAGCTTTTATGATATGTAGAAGGGGTCGCAGAGAGAAATATTTGAAACTGGTCCCTGCATTTCAGAATTTTGCTAGAAAAGGAAAATACAGGAAAATTGAATATACAGATTGAATTGGTAACTTTGTTGGAATCATTTTAAAAAGATTTAATGTACATGCTTATATAAATATATATATATTTAAAACAATCGCTTGAAAAAGGTATTTCAAAAATACCGTGTTTCTCCTAAAGAAGTTCTTCAAAATTCCATATGATTCATTTCCAGCACTGTGGAGGAATATACCAAATAGTACCATCCAGTTGATATTTAAACTGGATATTTCAACTTACATTTTATATAAAATTTTCAACATTAGTTAAATGAGTGTGATACATGTTTATGAAATGTCTATAAGAACACATTCCAGTGCTTTTTACGTGAAGAAACAAAAGAAAATTTATAATGTATTGAGGATAATTTTTTCATACTATTGTAGGTATTTGCTTTTAGCAGATGGTGAAATAAATCGATCAAATCAATCAAATTGATCAATCATATGGAATAAATTGATAAAATAATTCAGTTATTTCATTTGTAACAATTTTTTCTTTCAATAAAATGTTTAATTTTTAATTTAATATTTGTATTTCTTAAAATAAATTATTACTAATATTAAGCATCTATAATTATTGAATAAAGTGTTTTATATTATGCTGGCACAAATATGCCAACCTTCAATAATAACAGATATCTATACAGAACATACATGTTGATGCTTATATATTTTTATACATTAGTGCTTTTATTGCATCATTTCCTTATTTACTTATTTGAAATGCTATTTACGGTTTCTGAAATGATATTTAAAACCCGTAACTGGAGACGTGAGTCAAGAAGACTCCGCGTTGTTCATTGGCTCTGATTATCACGTGGTTTTTTTGTCCTTAACTACAATCATCTCCTCAGTACCTTCAAGTAGATCTTTCATCAGTATGTTGGCAGAAGTCCAAGTTTGAACACACGCCTATATCCGAGTTATTCTTTTTCAAAGTTTTCGTTGCTATTTATGGAGTCAGATTGGCTCCATGTCTCTGAAACTGTGATTGAAAAATATGTAACTTACCAGTTAATTTCTACGTATTTAACACTGCAATCCGCTTCCTTTGTCTATAATAATATATTGTTGTTTAAAAGGAAATGGATAATACTCAAGCAAGATTTTTCAGGAAAAATAATCGGCCATATGATCCAGATTTTGAAAAAACTGTAATGCAATAGTCTGAAGAATGCGAAGTGTCGGAAGATGACTCTCATATTAGCGATGCAGAAACGATTATAAGTGATCATGAAGAAGAAAGCAAACAAGAAAGTGAAGAAAATTCGGACGTAAATTCAGAAGAGGAAGACGACATGTTTGACATGGGAAATTATTTCTATGGGAAAGGAAAAAATAGAATCAAGTGGTCCAAGAAGCCGTTAGTGAGTTCGCTTTCCCGGACGCCTCAGCACAAAATTGTTTTCAAGTTGCCCGGAATTCGTCCTAATTTTCAACGGACATCGTTGGCTGAAAATGAAGCCTGGACCTACATTTCTCGACCGACATGTTGCTTATGATTGTGAAATATACAAATCTTAAACTTGCTGTAATTAGGCAAAACTATAAAGATCAACAAAAGTCAGATTTGCGTGATTTGGATATAGTAGAATTACGCAGCTTTATGAGTCTACTGTTTTACCCAGCTGCTTTTAAATCAAACCATGAAGATCTCAGTTCACTGTTTACAATTGATGGCACAGGTCGAGACATTTTCCGTTGTATCATGAACGTGAAACGCTTTGCAGTTCTACTCCAATGCTTGAGTTTTGATGACCCAAATACGAGAGAAAAACGATTAAGGGAAAATCCAGTGGCATTAATATCAGAGATTTTCGAAAAATTAATCACAAACTCTCAGTCTGCTTACAGTATTGGCACTTTAGCATGTATCGAAGAGATGCTTGTTAGTTTTAGAGGAAGGAGTAAATTGAAGATGTACATGCCTAATAAGCCATGTAAATATGGACTGAGAATAATGGCTTTAACTGATGCCAGAAACAATTACTTCTTCAATGGCTATATATATTGCGGCAAAAATTCTGATTGTATGACACTTTCAGAAGAAGATAAAATGTTGCAAAAACCAACACAGGCAGTCGTGCGCTTGTCTGCTTGTATTGAAGGCACAAACAGGAATATAACAGTAGACAATTGGTTTTCATTAATTGAGCTTGTAAAAGTTTTGAAGGAAAAAAAAACCTATGTTGGAACATTAAAAAGAAAAAAAAAAAAAAAAAAAAAAAAAAAAAACAGAAATACCTAAAGAATTCCTTCCAAACAGAAGCAGAATAGTGGGGAGTTCAATTTATGGTTTTCCGAAGGATTTAAGCTTGGTATCATATGTTCCTAAAAATGGAAAATCTGCATTGCTAGTATCGCCTATGCACTCATTGATATCCCAAGATAGAGACATCAAATGAGCCGGAAATTATCACTTTTTGTAATAATACCAAATCTGGTGTTGATGCCTTGGATGAAAAATGTGCCATATATTGTACTGGTCGGAGAACCAAAAGGTGGCCAATGGCTATATTTTTTCGCCTTACGGATATAAGTACAGTTAACGCATTTATTATTTACCAGGCCACATGAGACTATAGAAAAGATCCAAGGCTAGATTTTATAAAAAACCTCGCAAAGCAGCTTTTCAGTGAAGAGTTAGAAAGGAGGTTAACAAATGCCTGTCTTCGACAGGAAGTGAGATTTTCAATTGCGAATATACTTGGTAAAGAAAAGGAAAAAGTACAAACACATAGCAGTGGGAAATTACTTACTAGAAAATATTGTACCATTTGCCCCAAAAAGTTGAAGAGGAAAACATCTACTCTATGCCATTCTTGTAAACACCCAGAATGTGGACAATGTTCCGTAGCCGTATGCCCCAGCTGCTTTTGAATGATGTAAAAAGAAAAAAGATTAAAGAAATATTCTTAAGGTAATATTTTAAAATATTGTATTCTTCATTTTTGTTTGTTTAATTCTAGTAGTTATTAACATTAGTGTCATCCCATGATATCTAAACGAAGTAAGTACTCATTAAAAAAGGTTGTTTAGGTTTTTGTTATATTGTCTTTCCAACAATTAATATTATAACATTTAACAGTTTTAATATAATTATTTTTTATATTTTGGTAATTACATGATTTTCAGACTATATTGCTTTTCCAAAATAAATTTAAATACAGTTTACAAAAGACGAAAAAGAAAAATAACATTGGGGTCATTTTGACTCTATGTCTCTGACCACGTAAGGAAATTCATGTCTCCAGTTACGGGTTAAGCAGAATAAAATAAAGCCCTTCTTTTAATTCAAAATTTAAATAAAAAATCCAAATTCCTTTTCTAAATTTTTCTGACTTTAAAATTTAACATTTTTTTTTATGCCGAGAATTATTATATTCAGACATTGAATTCTATGCAACTTTTAGGTGAAAAGCGATGAGCCAAACTGATTTGTACTTCCTTTTCTGTGGTCAGATGTGCAGAGCTATGCCAGGGAGATTCCTGGACGGACTGGCCCAGATATCAATCAAAATATTATAATTCAATCATTTAAAAAAAGCAATGCTCATTCTTTACCCTAGCCTTCTACCGAAATAAATTAGAAGTGCAATAATAAATACGGCAGTGTTGACAGATTGGGGACTTTTTTGCCCCCAGATTGTTGATTGTCACCGCTTCTTTGAAATAGAAATATTCGGCCTATTTAATAATAGATTAAATATTCTGAAAAATAAGGCGAATTATGCTATTTTAAAAAAGTGGTGACAGTCGAATAATCTGAATTAAAATAGTCCCCAATCTGGCAACACTGAAATACGGACAACAGAAACTTAAGGCAAGTTTTTTCGCAAGGATTATTTGTTAAGGGGTCTGGGGCTCAAAATTCTATTTTCTTTATTTATAGAGATTTTGTTAAAAATGTTTTTTCTGAAATATGTTTTAATATAATAAGAATATTGCATGTAAATAAAATCTGAAATATTTTAAATAATTTTAATAAATTAAAATTTTAAACATATTTAATTTTTGATATAACTCTAGAAGTAATTACTCGATTTACAAAATTTGTACACTTTTGGGTACAGAAAATGTGACATTTTAATTTGTCTTCAGGATTTCTTGAAATATTGATTATGAATTTTATATAAAAAAAATTAATTAAAAAAAATAAGTTTTTTGTTATGAGTGAGTTTTGCATTAATTAGCACATTTTCACAATTATCACTCAAAATTAAAAATCCTGATGACAATTTGTTGGAAATATAGCATAAAATCTCTATTGAAAATTTCATACATATATCTTGCAAGGTACTTTAGATATATTCTTTTAAAGTTGACAAATCGTGAAAAAATTCATTCTGAGATAAATGAAGTTCTCGTCAGAGGGCAGTTGGTGCTTCGCTTCTCAATGCAAAAGGTGTTATATCTCTGGATCTAATGAAGATAAAAGCATGCTGTTTGTTTGCGGTATTTAGCGCTAAAAACTTATTATTTTTTTAAGCCAATAAAAAGAAAATTGCATTTTTTTGAGAATTTTTAGCCCCGGACCCCCTAATAACTTCACAACTCTCAGCATAACGGTTGACTTAAAATTGTTTGGATTATGAGATTATCTGATAATTTAAAAAATCCAAAAAAGGTGTGTAAGTATCTAAAAGTGATATTGATTTCGTAGGTCACTGCCACCGTCGATATGACGTCAGCGTTACTAACCTACACTCTTTATAGCACTTTCCAACATAGTTTAAAAGTGTTTATGGATTCGGTTTGTTTGTGTGTCTGCCTGTCTGTCCACGCTCTAACTCAAATAAATATTTAATTACGTGAATTTTTATTCAAATTGCTAACAAGGCGTAAATTCAACAGAGTAAAAAAGTATCCAGGTCAGGGTTCGAACCTGGGTCTTTGGTTCGAACCCTGGCCTGAATACTGTTTCACTATTGGTTTTATGCCTTGTTAGCAGTGTGACTAAAAATTCACGTAAGTAAATTTGTATTTCTCGGGCGTAAGCCATCGTTTAAAATTATTAAATTCAAGTAAATATCTCTGATTATCATTGAATTCATATTCGTTAATCATGTTTAACGATAGTATGTTCGGTATTGAAGTAAATATAATTAATAACATTAATAGTTCATTTACAGGGATGCTCAGAAGAATTCCGTTACATTAGGATCAATGGGAAAAATCGTTTTCAGTGTATTTTAATGACACTATGGTATTTCAAATGTATTGAAATTGATATAAATTACGGAATTTCATTGCAAGATGATTACCATAGAATAGCGCATTCATGGAATTTATCGTTCACTAACAGGGGCACACAAAAGAAATCGATTACAGTACTATCTTTGAGCAATAATTGCTGGAAGTGCGTTTGCAATTTCGGTATGCGCTTTTAAATTTAGCTCTTTTTTTATGTTACTAGTTATTGATAAATTCTAACCTCATATACAGGGCTTCACAAAAGAATTCGCGTTCCATTCTCCTAATTAGCGGAAATTGCTGAAGAGGAATTTTCAACTGTGGTATGTATTTGCTAACTGAACAAAATTTTGAATGCAGGTAGTTTATAGATACAAATATATTTATCAAATACAGAGTTGCTCGAAGAATTCTGATAATTTTTCGACCGTAGATGGGAATTGCTGAAATCTGGTTTTGGAATCTGTTATGCTTTTCCAAATGGTTCGATTAGACATCATAGTTCAACTTATTAACCCTTTAACCTACAAATACGCGTGAGACACGTGGTCTTGTATTCGGGCCAAAACTGATTATCACGGGCCTGGCCCGTAGTACATCGGTCGGGCCAAATGTAAATATTACGGGCATGGCCCCTGGTAGAATGATCGAGCCAAATGTAAATTCTTCTTACCAGTAAAATTTCATAGTAAATATTTTCTTACTTAATCGTCGAAATTTCATGATTGAACAAGGCGAAAATCTCTATTAAATTTTAGTGGTAGCAATAAAAAGAGTAAAAGTTCGCTGTTATGGATTTGCAGAACCGTGGATTGGCTAGAAGGCTACGCGATCGTGTGTCCGTTTTGGACACAGGCTGTTGAAAAGTAAATCGTAGGTTGAGGGGTTAAACGAAGAAGGTTTGTTACATTATTCTGAACTTGTTGAAAGTGTTTCATAATTTGTGCTTGACGCAAGATTTCTTCTTTCTTGTTTATTTTGTTTACACCAGCAGCCTCTTTCCCACAGTTACAGATATAAAACTATCGCCGTTCTTTCGCAGCAATGACAAATTCCCCTGGAGAAGAATATACTGACGTAAATCGTCTTTTTTTTTCTTTTTACTCCAAATAATGATTACAAACCACGACTATAGCATCGAAATAAATTACCTGCTCTCATCATCGGATGAGATCCACAGAGAGAAGTTATTCGGAGTTAAAATTAAAAATGATATCCTTAACTGGGTAACTACCTTCACCGTAAAAAAAATGCGACCAGTTTTCCTCCAGGAATCGGAAAAATAGTTGCCCTTATCACACCGGAAAAAATTCCGACCCAGCTCGGAATAAAATCGGAAAATCGGAATAAAATCCGTAAAATACCGTTTTATTGATTATTTCCTTATTTACGGATTTTATTGTGAGCTGGGTCGGAAAATTTTTCGGTAGGATAAGGGCAACTATTTTTACGATTCCTACAGGAAAACTGGTCGGATTTTTTTTACAGTGTTCTTAGAATCTCACCTAGTTCTCAGAGTAGATAATCTCTCTCGAAACTATAGCCATGGCTTGTAATCCTTAGCTAAAAAAAAAAAAAAAAGATTTACGTCAGTAAAACTAGTCTGAATCAAGTGTTTCTAAATGAAGCTCAGCATGTTAGCTTGCGTGAATGGAATTCAGAGAAATTGCCGTATCACAGCTGAAAGGAATATTTGAGAGAATACCGAATTCAAAAGAAAATACTTTATTAAAATAAACTTTACAAAAAATACTGCAATTACGTTTTATTGCTAAATTATTAACCTCATTGTAATAATGGCGGACGCATATGTAGTGTACACTGCTAAAAAAATAATGCCAGTTTTCCGGTAGGAATCGGAAAAGTAGTTGCCCTTATCGTATCGGAATAATTTCCAACCCAGCTCGGAATAAAATCCGTAAAATACCGTTTTACTGACTATTTCCTTCTTGTTATGGATTTTATTCCGAGCTAGGTCGGAAATAATTCCGGTATGATAAGGGCAACTATTTTTCCGATTCCTACCGGAAAACTGGCAGTATTTTTTTTACAGTGTACGGTACACAAACGCCTATCCCGATTGCTGAAGAATGTTGGGAAAATAGCCCAACTGTTGAAATCCCCGCTGGAAAGATTGTAAAGTTATTCTCCTTAATTTAAATACATGAAAGAGACGATTTGGGAAGGTTAAGACGTTTAATATCAACGACCGAGGCGGATTGGAGCTTATTGATTGTAAAGTTATTCTCCTTAATTTAAATACATGAAAGAGAAGATTTGGGAAGGTTAAGACGTTTCATATCAACGACCGAGGCGGATTGGAGCTTACTGATAGCTTCCGCTGATGGTCGGGAGTAGAGTAAGATGGCCAGCAGACGCCTATTTACAACGCGGCAATTCTTAGCCCGACCACAGAAGATTTTTTCACAAAGGATTTGCATTTTAACTCTAATATTTAATTACTGATAGTAATAAATTTCAAAAATAGAGTCCTGTTATTTTATCTGAATTATTAAGGTCTTTGCTTGTAAAAAGTTACATTGTAATTGATCAAGCTATTCCTGAGATATCGTGCTAAATTCATTGTGAGATTGGAGTGAATATGGAGGAATTTCGCTCACCTTCAGCTATCCTACTCCAGAAAAAAAAAAGATTTATATACATATACCGTAGAAATTCGTTACAACGAATGCCAGTTTAACGAATTTTTCAATTTAACGAATATAATTTGGATTGCTAAAAAAATTCTATTACCCTTTTTCATTATAAAAATATTCACTTTAGCGATTTTTTCAGTATAGCGACTTTAATCAATGCTCTCCAGAGATTCGTTGTCACGAGATTTTACAGTATTTAATTTATAAAGGGTGTTTTAAAATTATCTGTCAGAAGTGTAAAGGCAGGTAGAGGGGACCTTAGTAAGCAGATTTCGTATAGGAATGTGGGTGCGGAAATGCAGCATTGAAGCAGTAGAGGGAACTGTACAGTTAGACGGACAAAAGTGCTTCGCTGATTTGAATCGTCATTCCCCGCACAGATTTCGGGCAACATGCATCGTTACACCAATGTGGAGCTTGCCGACATGCATTTCATGTATGTCGCTGCGCAAGAAAATGGCTCACACCCAACGCACATGCAACAGTTCTCGAGCTTTTCGAAGGACATCCCTCTACTGTGAATAACATTGCTTTTTCCATTCAAGGAATTCTGCGATATCTTCCAATGCCCGTATCACACCTCGAGGCATAAAATGATCCACTCGCGTACAACTTCCGATGAAGACACCCAAATGTTACGTTAGGTTATCCGGTAGATTTCTATCTGAAATCGTTCCATATACATCCTTTGAACAGCCGCTCCATTTTCTTGCGCAGCCTCATACATAATATACATGTCGGTAAGCTTCGCATTGGTGTAACGACGCATGTTGTTTGAAATCCGTGCGGAGAATGACGATTCAAGAAAGCGAAATGCTCTTATCTACTGAACTTAACAGCACCCTTTTCTTCGGATTTTAAGTAGTTTGCATTGAGTGACGCTCTCAATACGCCCTCCGTGTCTTTGAAGTTTAATTAAAAACCTATCTGGAAAAACGCGGCACGGACCGAGGCGGCGTTGCAATTTTGTGAACTTCTTTTAAAACGCACTTAGCACAATGCTAAATTTAAACTTTGAACAAGGTCTTTGTTTTAGATACACTGTAAAAAGAAAAGAGTATTACTACGCTGAATTTTATAGCTGACCAACATGCAGAATAAACGTCGCCATCTAATGTATAAATAATGCCATATTTAAAAGCTGAGGTCCAGAAACATTACGTCTTAATTTAATTAAAATTAAAATTAAATATAATTTGAAGTTCAGAAACAATTCTATAAATGAACTGACGGAAATATTTTTTTTACTTTTGGTTTAAGTCCATTCATTCAAGCACCAACATCTCCGGGAAATGTAGCATTATTTCTTCATTTTGTAGTTATCATAAACAGATTTGGATAAGATTTTTAAAAAAGTTACACAAAATAGCAATATTTTACTATTTAGACTTCATATCTCTCTGAACTTTCATGGTATATCTATCTATACTTTTCTAGTATAAATAGATGTACCAAAACCTACGTTGTATAGTTTTATACAAAGTCTTACTATTCTTTTAGAAATAATTTTTTGTAATATTACAGTCAATAAGTAATACGTTTATTATACGGAACCTTGTGTCCACGAGTATTACTCGCACTTGATCGATTATTTCTCCCAAAATTCGGCAAATATCGCATACGTCGTTTTTATCATTTCCAAAAAATTGTATAAATTCCTATTTTAAAAAAAAGATACACTGCTAAATCATCGAAAATTCAAAGTACAAAAGCGTAATACTAAATTTGCGCATTTCATTTTGAATACTTTATTATTAATATTGTTTTCATTTAAGATGCATAGGCTGCAGTTCTAGAATTTAACATTGACAATTAGAATGATTCAATGCTTCAGTGTATAAAATAAAAAAAGTTCCGTTTTATACATTAGAAATTACGGAAAAAATGCTGTATATTCCCTCGGCCGCCATCTTGGATTTCTTGACGCGAAAACCCCTTTCCGCCAAGTAGTAAATATCGCCAAGCAGTGATTTATGCGCATGATAGGCTTAACGGGGTTGCCTTATCGATAAACAACGCCAGCAAAAAATCGCCAAGAAATCCAAGATGGCGGCCGAGGGAATATACAGCATCTTAGCGGAAATGATAAAGACATTTAAGGTAATAGATATCAATGAAATAGTAAGATATGCCTAATTTAGGTTCTTACTATTCAGATGTTGTATCATTATTTTGATCTAAATTGTAAAAGTTCTCCATTTTTGTAAATGAATATCAAGAAAAAATTAAATAGTTCTTGAAAATAATCTTATCAGTCACTTTAATATGAACTTAATCAATAAAAAAGATTTTTTTAAATCACCCAAAACAAACTACAATTATAGCAGTAGAGTTTTGAAATGACAGTTGTTCCACGAAAAACATCGTACTAGTATTGTTATCTACAACAATGCGCAATCACAACATTGCGTTAAGCTTTGTTAAACAATATATTTTTGTAAAATATTATTCTTAATTCTTGTAGCTTTTAGTTTTAATTTGCATTGCATTTTGTTACACACAATCATTTTTGAAAACTTAACGAGTCAAACATTTCAAGTGAATTCCACAAAAACAATAGTGCAAACACTCAAATGCCAATTACATCGATTAATTATTAGCATAATTTTACACGTGTTAAAAGAAGTGTTTTCGAAACTCGGGTATTAACATTTGTAAAAAAAAAAAAAAAAATCTTTCAGATTTAAAATATCTCAGATACTTCATTAATAAATGGTATATTTACCTCAAACCGAATTTCAAAAATATCTTATCTAAAATTAACAAACTTTTATCGGTTATATTAACTGGCTAACGCAAGAATTTATATATACTTAAAAGATTTTACACGAATCGCCAATTCTGAGATTTTGCCTATTCAAATTATTCGGTTCTTATATATTATCCAAGCATGGTCATAATTACTGTGCCAACAATGGCGCCGAAAATAATCCCACCTACAATTAATGAAGATTTGCACCAGAAAAATTTTATGAAATTTTACTTTTCTAACTTTGGTGGAAAAAGAGTCGAAAAATTGCTTTTCCTTATTGTGAAATAATTTTTTTCTAAATTTCCGGTGGAAATTCAGCATTACACAAACACAATTGCTTGCCCCTCAAGGGGTTAAAGGCAGTGGCAGAAGTACAGTAGACCCTCGTTATATAGCGCATGTCGCGAGACAAGGAAAATGCGCGATATATCAGGGGGGGGGGGGGCGGTCTTACTATTTTTATGAGCATAGGTACTTAAAATAAAATTAGTAGTATAAGTAAAGTAATAATAATAGTAAGTAAAAAATAATAAAATAAGTAAAGTAACAGCAAATCAAAAATAGCAATGAAAAAGACAAAGAAATTCCATTTACCTTTATTATTTTATGTAAAATCACACATGTGTATTCACAATATTTATTTTCTGCTGAAGAAGCTATCCAAAGTCATCTGCTTAGTTTTTTCGGCAAAAACCTTTTTTCCCGCCTATATCAATGAACGAAAATTAATCAGTTGCATTTCATTTATGAGAGTGGAGTTGGATTTTTCAAATGCCATGTACATAGCTGCCAACTTTTACGCTTTCTTGCTACCACTAAAATTTAATAGAGATTTTCGTCTTCTTTAATCGTGAGATTTCGACGATTAAATAAAACGACATTTACTATAAAATTTTAGTCGTAAGAAGAAAGCGTAAAAGTTGGCAGCTATGCATGTATGCTTTCTCAAGCATAATAACGGCTTCCTTCATGGAGACAAACGTCGTTTCTGCTTCGTCATCGCTGTCGTCGACTTTAGGGTCCTCATCTGCTCGTATATCAGTTATGATCTGCTCATCTGAAAGAGTTTCTGTTAGAAAATGCTCTTTTGTTTCAAGAACATTCTACCAGGTGGCAGCATCAGACAATCCTTTTTATTTGATCTACTGTGACAGACACTCAGAACAGTGAGTTTTTCTCCTTCCCTTATAGCAGTTGGCAGCAAAATGCTGGTGGATTAAAAATCCAATAATAATCCAAAGGAATGATAATATGTTAAAAAAAAACGCAACAAACCATTGTTCAAAGTATTTCTTTGTGTTTGTAAATAGTCTTATTCATCTGTTTTGTTTTATTGTGAAGTGTGATCAGTATTGTGTCCAGCATATATATTATTCTAGTGTATTTAATCTTCAAATAAATGTTTTTTGTTCATCCTAAGAAGAATATATTTCTATTGAAATGCATCAAAACATAAAGGTAAAACTTTTAACTTTTTATTGTTTACCTATTGAGGAATTTCGTATTCATGCCTTCCATATGGAATAACATTCCAACAGTCGATTATGAGACTGAACTTATCTCAATTTTCAATATAATAATATGAAAGAAGAAAATACAATATAATTAAATTCAAAGAAATAATTATTTTCTGAATATTGTATTTTTCACAAGTGAATGATATAAAAAAAAATTCAAAGAATTGTTCTTATTTTGAAATCAGAAGTATTGTGTATCGATAAGAAAAGAAATGATTTTGAATTTTATTTTGCCAATTTCTTATTGAAATTTTATTATACAAGTTGCAAATGTAAATTTATGTTTTAAACAAAGAATTGAACATTTAAGAACAGTTTTTCTGAAATCAAAAGTAACTTCAAAAATTGTTCTCAAGAATTTTATTTTGTTCTTATTTCATCATTAGCATTATATTTGAGTTTATAATTGTTGTTTTTTGGTGTATTAATAAGATGAAAAGTTTTATTTTCTGTGAAATAAGCAAATATTATTATATCATAATGTCTAGTATTAAAGAATCTCATTATGTTGATAAATTAACTGATGACAACTATTCAGTTTGGAAGTTCAAAATAGAACAATTGTTAATCAAAGAAGGTCTGTATGATGTTGTATTTGAACCTAAAAAGGAAAATGATGATAATTGGGTAAAAAATGATAGAAATGCTAGGGCATTAATTTGTTTAAATATCTCAGATTCACAAATTGTTCATGTCAGACATGCTAAAAGTGCTAAAGAAACATATGATCAATTGAAATCTGTTCATGAAAAAGTAAATTTAACAAATAAACTCTATCTTCTTAGGAAGCTGTATTCCATTAAATATAATGAAAGTATTAAAATGCAGGATCATATTAACCCGAGAGTAGTCGCGACATTTTTTAGAACGTTAGTAGTCGCGCTCGGTCCATTTGCCGCCGTTACCAGCAGGCCGAAAACGAAGGGGAAACTTGCCGGTGTTATCAGATGATCGAAAACGGATAACGTAGGGTGAAAATATTGACTGAACTTTAAAAGATTACAGCAATTATTCATTTTACAACCTTTTACAGCAATTATTTATTTCGCTTAAGTATATATTCAGTTGGCATCTAGATAAATATTTTTAATAACTCATTCTTCGTTTTGCATAAATTCTTAAAAGTAAATAGTAAATGATTTGATTGAATTTCTGATGTTACTATGAATCAGTAATTAGTAGGAAAACATTTACTAATATGAATCTAAATTTATGATAGGGGTATTTTTATTTATTTATTTATTTATTTATTTTTTTGGAAGGACAGAATCAGAGTCAGGTAGAATTTTTTGATACTCCGGCACTCTATATCCATTTAATAAAATAAAATTAATAAATTTAGCATTAATATATTACACTGACATTAAATTGAACAATTAAACTGAAAATAAAAATGGAACCTATGACATGCAACAGAAAATCAAATACAATACCAATAATTCACCAGCATATTGCGGGCGATTAATTCATTTAAAACATATGAAAAACCATCAAATTTGATGCCATAAACAATTAAAAACAATATATATATATATATATAATATATATAAACATTCTGTACAATAATACCATTGCAAAATAAGGAAAATGACCAATAATTATGAAATCACAAATAGCACATAAACCAAATATTATTAAAAATGTATAATTATATATATATATATATATATATAATAAAGAAAACGTAAAAAAATACTTAACTTCGAAATTATAAATGTAAATGTTGTAACTACGTTTTATTTATTTATTTATTTTGTGGGGTGTCTGTGTGTGTATGAGGGGGAGAGGAGGCGGGGGGCTCTCGAGATTTTGTGATTAAATCCATTTTTAAAATGAAAATGCACGATTTATAGTTTTACTACTTATTTCAGTGTGGGAGCAGCGCCCTTGAATAAAAACTCTGGATACGAATTTCGCTCATATAAAGTAAATAATAAATAAGTTATTGAAATTATATATTTAATTTAAATACATTTGCAATTGTAAATTTAAATCCTAAGATGGATAAATTATTTTAATTAATAGAATCACTGAAAGGTTCATCTTAATAGGGATGTATTTTACTGAAACTATTTAATTAAAATGAATATTCAATTGTACATTTCATAATAAGGTATTAATGTTATAATTTATTGTTTTATAATAACGTTCATTAAATTAATAAAAACAATAAGAAAATTTTCTCCGAAATTATAAATATGCAGAAATAATTTAATTTAAATGAATTTTCTCTCATATTCTGGAAAACATTATTCTGAAAAATAGTTTGAACAATTGATGAAGGACAACAAATTTAAGTTTGTTAGATACTGTCCCCAAGCCTCTATTGGATTTCAATAATAATTTCTGCGGCATTGTTAAAAAAATTTGTTTTTACTTACAGTATGAAAATTTAAAAATAGATAAATTTTATAAAAAATACTTAAAATATTTTTTTTTAAATCATAGTATAAACATTCACTGAATTATCCAAAAGAGATTTTTATTTGCGTAATTTCTAACCTACATTATAAAATTCTCATTATTTTTCTTATTGTACAAATAAATTATATGTATGTTCTTCGCAAATATACACACTACATTTCTGAGAAGATTGTTTTATCTTTCGAATTTGTTTTATTGTACAAAAACGATACATTTCAGATTTTGGATATACGGCAATTTTTTTTACTGATTCTCACAAAATTCTCTTCTCTTTTTTTTAATGGTTTTGCAGTGTTATTGTCTATTTTCTTTCATTTATATGTTCGGGTAATAAATGGAAAGCAAGTTCTTTCAAATAATGATGATGAATTTCCCTTTTTTTCCATATTTAAATAATTATCGATTTGAGAATTTATTCCCGCAATATTTGACAATGAAAAAAAAAATGTAAGTGACCATCCATCATTTTTTTGTGCGAACTGACTACACAACTAATATAATAAAACAATTTTAAGTCACATCCTAAAAGTAAAAAAAGCACTCTTTGAACGAATTATATAGCAGAAGGAAAGAAAGACGAAATAACAACAGACAGAGAGTCCGTACTTCGAAGAAACCTTCCCCACAGATTTCGCGGAAATGGGAAAGGATGAACACGAGGGGGGAAAATTCAACTAACGTAAGTGGTCGCAACGCGGTCATTTAGACCGATTGAAACTTAAGAATGCAATAAAATGCTAAGAAATAGCAGGAATGACTTGCCATTTTACTACACAAGAGTGTGAACACTCAAGGTCAGCTACACGGAATCTGTCTATCGTAACTTTAACGGGAAATGAGTTACAGGAAGATAACGAATTTCGGGCGGGGAAAAGACCAACGCGCGACTATTAACGGGTATATTAATTCTGTCTTAGAATTAGCAGAAAAATTAAGAAGTATAGGTGAAGTAATACAAGATGATAATTTAATAGCTATTTTGCTCTGTTCTTTACCAAATTCTTATCGTACCTTTATAACTGCTATTGAAAGTAAATATGAAACAGATTTATCATTAAAATATGTTCAAAATAAATTAATTGATGAGTATCTTAGAAGAGTTGAAACTAAACAAATTTCAACAAAATTTGAATCAATTGCTTTAAAGGGTAATAGGGATAAACCAAAGTATTTGAATAAACAAAAATTTTGTTCTCATTGCAAACAGAATAATCACAACCGTGAAGATTGTTTTCACTTAAAGGGTAATAATACTAAAAAAACAAAAACAAATTTTACTCAAGATAGATCACGTAAACAATTTAAAAAACCAAACAATTTCTCTGCTTCTACTGCTAGTCAAAACGAAAATCTGTCAAATTCTCAAAACTATCATGAATTAATAGAAGAATCAAATTCTTCGAGTTTTGTTATGAAATCTCAACAAAATGGAAATAAAAACAAAAATTTGTCTTTTGTTAGTGATTCATGTGCGTTTGTTCATTTAGATAATTCCTTGGAACTGTTCTCAGAATTAAATAATTCGAATAAAGGTACAATTACAATTGCTAATGGAACTAAATTAACTGCAAAGGGAAAGGGTAAATGTACTTTTAATATTGAAACACTTAATGGTCAAACAAATAGAGTTACATTAGATCATGTGCTTTATGTTCCCGAGTTAGATAGCAATTTATTGTCTGTCCAGTCTTGTACTGAGAAAGGTTTTGTTGTAACATTTAAAGATGATATATGTTTAATTAAAAAGGGCAACATCTTAGTTGCAGATGCAAAAGCTGATGAGGGGTTATACAGATTAAAAATAATACCTACAAATGAAAAGGTATATAGTGCTTCAGAAATATTACCCGTTTGTTCTAATGTTAACTGCATTCTAAATTGGCACCAAAGGCTGGGCCATAGAAATTTGGAATCCATCAAGAGAATTCAAAAGGATGATTTAGCTTTAGGTATTACTGTGAATAATTGTTCTCATAATACTGAATGTTCAAGTTGCATAAAAGCTAGGCTAACAGAAAAATCAGTCCCAAAAGAAACACAACACAGAAGTAAAAAACCACTTGATTTGATATACAGCGACGTATGCGGTCAGGCAGAAACAAAAAGTATGGGGTCAAAAAGATATTTCGTTACATTTATTGATGATTACTCTCGTTATACACAAGTATATTTTATTTCTTCTAAAGATGAATTATTTGATAAATTAAAAGAGTATGTTGCATCAACAACAAATAAATTTAGATTGAAGATTAAATCCTTGCGTAGTGCCAATGGAACAGAATATTGCAACGAATCTGTCAAAGACTACCTTAAAAACTTAGGAATAAATCACGAAACAACGACGCCATATTTACCGTCCCAAAATGGAGTCGCAGAAAGAAAGAATCGCTCGCTTATTGAAATGAGTAAAGCCATGCTTATAAATGCTAAATTGCCAAAAACATTCTGGGCAGAAGCCATAGCTACAGCAGCCTAATTACAAAATAGATTACCTACAAAATCAACTGAAAAGACACCATATGAACTGTGGAATGGGCATAAGCCAAATTTGAATCACCTTAAAGCATTTGGATGCAAAGCATATGTGTATGTTCATAAACAGAAGAGACAAAAATTTGACGAAAAAGCCACTGAAGGAGTCTTTGTTGGTTACGATTTAAGAAGCAAAGGATACCGAATTTATATAGGCGGAAGAAAAATAGTGATAAGCAGAACAGTGAAGGTTTTTGAAAATATGAACTGTGAAAATGTCTTTAAAGAAAATCCTGAAGAGCGAATCTTAGATTTAATGCATTTCAATTTTTCAGAAGAAAATCTTGAAATTGATAGTGAGGCTATCCGAACAGAAAATACTGCAGAAGAAATAAAAATGGATGAAAATTCAGTAGATAGCCCAACAACTGAAGAAAGTGAAGATAATTTCCAGAGAAGAATATCTAACAGAGAGAATAAGGAATTCCACCAGAAAGATATTCTTACAAAACTGAAGATAGTTGTTCCAAAAATCAAGATCCTGAAACTTTTAAAGATGTTTTAGAATTACCAGTAAAAGATCAACAGAAATGGTTTCAAGCTATGAAGGAAGAATTTAACTCTTTAAAGGAAAATGAAGTATTTGAGCTTGTTACTTTACCCAAAGGCAAGCACGCCATTGGCTGTAAATGGGTTTAGAAAACAAAACATAATGAAAATGGAGAAGAAATAAAATGCAAAGCACGATTAGTTGCCAAAGGTTTCGCTCAAATATTAGGCGCTGATTATGATGAAACCTTCTCTCCTGTCGTCAAACATACAACTATTAGAGCTTTTCTGACCTGGGCAGCTTATCATAAAGCCAGAGTATTCCAAGTAGATGTTAAACCAGCCTTTCTACATGGTAAACTAGATAATGAAGAATTATGCATGCATCAACCAGAAGGCTTTCATGATGAAGAAAATAAAGACAAAGTCTATAATTTAAAAAAGGCTATATATGGTCTTAAACAAGCCGCCAAGTGCTGGAATGAAGAAATAGAGAATACTCTAAAGGCATATGGATTTAAACAAAGTGAAGCGGATCCATGTTTGTTCATAAAAGAAAAATCAAAGAAGACAATTCATCTCGTACTGTATGTAGATGATAGGCTGATGAGCTCAGAAGATGAAAATGAAGTTAATGAAGTAATAAATTACTTAAAGAAATCTTATCGCATAACATCACTAGGAGAAGCAAAATACTTCTTAGGTATAGAAATTTACAGAAAAGAAGATGGAAGTTATTTACTTTCACAAAGAAGTAAAATAAATCAATTAGTTAAGGATTTTCAGCTTGAAGAAGCCAAACCAACTTATACCCCAATGGAAACTAACTATTATAGTTTAGAAAAAGAAGAAAATCTTTTATCATCAAATGATAATTATAGACAAGCTATAGGAAATCTTTTTATATATTTCCTCATGCACAAGACCTGATATTACCGCTCCTACACACATACTAAGTCGAAGATGCAATAATCCAAGACAATAGGACTGGAATGCTGTTAAGAGGGTAATAAGATACTTAAAAACAACGAAATACCTTGATCTCCACATTTCTTCCAAAGAATATCCTAATATAGTTGCATACTCGGATGCAGACTGGGGACAAGATGCTACAGACAGAAAATCCATCTCAGGAAATGTAATCTTCTTAGGCAATAGCTGCATTTCTTGGTTCTCACGAAAACAAACATGTATGACATTATCGTCAGCAGAAGCTGAATATGTGCACTGTCACAAGGAACTCAAGAGGTGCTATGGATCTTAAAATTATGTAAAGATCTCAATTTACAACAACATTTTCCTATTAGAATTTTTGAGGATAACCAATCAACAATTAAATTGGTTGAAAGTGAAAAATTTAAATCTCGCACTAAGCACATTGATACAAAGTATCATTACATACGAGATTTAAAAAACGAAAAATGTTATAGATGTCAAATATCTATAAACAAATGAAATGATAGCAGATATAATGACGAAGCCGCTGCCAAAGGCCAAATTTGAACTTTGTAGAAACCTTATCCACCTGGTGTCAGATTCTATCACAAAACGGGAGAGATGTTAGAAAATGCAATTTTGTTTCAAGAACATTCTACCAGGTGGCAGCATCAGACAATCCTTTTTATTTGATCTACTGTGACAGACACTCAGAACAGTGAGTTTTTCTCCTTCCCTTATAGCAGTTGGCAGCAAAATGCTGGTGGATTAAAAATCCAATAATATTCCAAAGGAATGATAATATGTTAAAAAAAACGCAACAAACCATTGTTCAAAGTATTTCTTTGTGTTTGTAAATAGTCTTATTCATCTGTTTTGTTTTATTGTGAAGTGTGATCAGTATTGTGTCCAGCATATATATTATTCTAGTGTATTTAATCTTCAAATAAATGTTTTTTGTTCATCCTAAGAAGAATATATTTCTATTGAAATGCATCAAAACATAAAGGTAAAACTTTTAACTTTTTATTGTTTACCTATTGAGGAATTTCGTATTCATGCCTTCCATATGGAATAACATTCCAAGAGTCTCTCAAGTCAGTTTGTCATCCTCTATATGAATCCAAGTTTTCACTTCATCCTTGTTCACATTCAAACCGAGTGAATTGGATTGTTGAGCTAGAAACTCGATAGAATCTTCTTCATTAGCATCGCGTTCGACATTATTTAAAACTTTCGACCAGCATTTGAAAATGGTTTTGGACTTAATAGCGGGCCACTCTTTTTCAGAGATGTACATGGCATCTTTTAAACTCACATTTTTCAGAGCCTCAGGCAGTGGCCGTTCTTCTACGAACAATAGGTTGCTCAGTAACTCCCGTCGATAATTTTTTTAACGTAGCGATTATTCCTTGGTCCATCGGTTGAAGAAGACTTGTTGTGTTTTGTGATAAAAAATAGCTTTAATATTTTTATCCGATGACATAAGTTCTTCTTCACTGGGATAAGCTTTGCATTGGTTTATTAGGAGCACAGCCTTTTCTTCCGAACCCTTATCTCTGAGAAAAAGACGAACTGATGGGATAAAATTATCGGAAAACCATTTTTAAAATAATGTTTGTGTCATCCAATCATTTTTGGAATTTTCATATATCAATGGCATATTTTCTCGATTTTAGGGATGATAATTCTCCGTCCAAAATGGTTGATTTTCACCCCTTAATTTTACTAGTAATCCTTTTTTTATTACATCTCAGAAATTCTGTCATTAAATAAGGCGAGAACTACCATTAAAATTTAGTGGTAGTAAGTAGTCATTTGGAACGGAGAATTCTCATCCCTCCGATTTACATTCTTTAAAACTCGGGAATTTTTGCTCTTGCCCACAAGGAACAGCTGCAACTTATGGCTTCCGGTTTTATTTGCTGCAAAAAGGGGTGTCATCCTGTCCTTTTGTTTTTAGTATCCATAATTCATGGAACTGCTCTTATAATCCTGTGTCCTATTTGGCAACAAGTTCCAGAAAAGTGCATATTCGCCCGCATTGTATATTTGCTCGTTTTTTAAACCTAAATCACCTATTTTTTTCTATACAGCAGGAAATTTCAAAGCAGCTTCTTAGTCCGCAGATCGCTTTTCTCCGTGAATTACGCTCTGTCCAATCCCATGCCGCTTTTGCCACCGCCAAAACAAACCATCGCTTGCTTCAAAATCAATTTCTTCATAAGGTTTTAGATTTCTCGCTAAGATTTCCGCCTTTTCTTTTATGATGGGACCTGATAAGGGAGCTCCGAGAGCACGCTGTTCTTTAAACCATAAGACTAATGCCTTGTCCAGTTCATCGTCATTTGCCGGTCGAGCTCGTTTTCTTAATTTAGATTTTTCTTTTAGCCACCCTCTTACAGTAGAAGCTTCAACACCTAGCTCGTTAGCAATCGAAATTTGCGTTGTAGTTTTTTTAATTTTTTTCAATCGCGTCCAATTTTACTTTTACAGACAGGCCGATTCTTTTAACAGAGATGATAACTCGAGAAGGGTCTGAATTAACAAATAAATTTGGTGCCCAGATTCCTAATGTTGAAGTGATAACTGCAAGAACAAGAATTTGCAACGTGAATTAGGCAGTGAGATGCGATTTGTCCACCTGCTTCCTTTTCACCGTCATACACCCCCCCCCCCCCCATTCGCGTATCTCTTATTAGGTGCGTTCATAATTATAT
Organism: Maratus speciosus; assembly: GCA_963932465.1. Taxonomy (NCBI): domain Eukaryota; kingdom Metazoa; phylum Arthropoda; class Arachnida; order Araneae; family Salticidae; genus Maratus; species Maratus speciosus. Next base: position 102,879,655 of record OZ010798.1, on the reverse strand, counting down.
AAATACGTAGCACCTATAGTCGTCGTTCGGTCCGTCTGTTCGCCCGTCTGTCTGTCCGTCCGCACATAACACAGCAAAAGTTACCCAACCGAATGGTCTGAAATTTTAAATAAATAATTGTTGCAAAATTTTGTCGAGTCATTTCAGATTTTATGAAAATCGTATGTATAGTTTAATTATAGGGACAGTCACAAGTATTCAGTTACATTACGACCAATGGAAAAAAGATATTTCAAGTGCATTTTAATGATCTGACAGCGTTTCGAACAGAATGAAATTGATATGCACTTATGAATTGCACTAAAATATACATTCAGTAGAATATGCGGTACAAAAATAGTTATAAAAATAGTTACTGTACGAGCACACTTCATTTGCCTCGTTTGACGTGCAATTTCCAACTTGTTATTCTTAATATTTCAATCCAGGCCTTTTTTTTCTTTCGTGAAGCATTATTTAGTGCGTTAAATTATTTTTCGCAGTCGAATTTTCGAAGCAAAAGAGAAAAAACAAAAGAAAAAAATTGGGAGACATAGCATATGCGCGATATACCCGAATACGCGATTTAACAAGGGGCTACTGTACAATGCTCTTTAAATAACGTATTTGTATTTGTTTTAATAGTAAATTTATGGATAATGCTTCAATTTTGAACGTTTATTGATGAAAAATAAATAAGACTGGAAGTAATATTAAGTAAAATTTGCATGTAAATAAAACTGCAAAGATGAAAGAAAATATTTATCTGTGCATATGTATTTCATAAATTTTATTTATTTTGCTTTATTTGCAAATTTTACTTAGCATTATAATCAAATTCTTTAAACATTACTTTATCTAAACTATTCTTAGAATACCTTAAATTACTAACGCAACACTATCATGCATATATAAACACAATGTGCAGGTAAGGAGACATTGTACATTGAGTCATATGCTTCGTTTTTGTATAACAATAAAATTACATCAGAAAATATTGTACCGTAATTTCCTGTGTATAGCCCGCAAATGAAACAATTCAGTTTGGACCCAGAAATTTTATTCAGTATTTGAAGACCAATATTTACCGTGATCTAAAAAGCTACATTTTATTTTTAAAAATTTCTGGGTCGAAACACGATTGTTTGATCCGAGGGCTATACACCGGAAATTACGGTAATTACTTTTCTTTAAATTTCATCTGTATTGCATGAATATATTGCAGATTTATCTTTAAAAAAAAAAAAGACAATTCAAAGAATGTCTGTAATATTTTATTAGCTTTGCTTCAGAAAAAACAAATTTCTTTTTTCTTAAAACGATCCATTTAACAAATTCAATCATACGCAGTAATCGTACGTATGTAATGTATTGTATGCACCCCGATAATAGTCTAGAAAGGCTCCCTAAGAATGCAAAATTAACGAATGCCTCTAGCGAGCTATTGTCCGATATTAACCCCTTAATTCTCGCTCCCGTCATATTCACGGGCTGTGTCTTTTACTCAAATTGTTTGATTCCCACCAGTTTTATAAATTAGTGAAATTGGCCATATTTTAGTATCTTTTTTCCTGTCATTAAATAAGGTGAATATTTCTTTTTCCTAAAAGTGGTGCCAATAAGCAATTTGAATTTTTCAACCGTAATTTAATTCGAGCTTTAAGGGGTTAAAGAAAATAAACGAATTAATTATGATATAATTGGTAGACACTAAATCCCGGTCCTGGGTTCGAAGAAACCCTTTTAAACACGCGCCGGTCGGGCCAGGTTGCCCTAGGACACCACCTCGGAGGTTGCATTCCGGTTGAACACCGGCCATCGCGTGTATTTTTCCGGCATCCACATCCCTCGAAATTAGATCGTCACGGCAACAACCCCAAAGTACCAGAGGAATACCATCGTGAGTTTGGTTTCCACCACTCCCCCGGATTCCCCCAACGAGACCGGACACTCACAGGACAGTCGGGCCCCAGGACCTAATATCGAGATTCAGCGAAGGAGGATTAACTTACCAGAGTCTCAGAAGACTGAATCCCATTTGAGAAATGGCAAGTTCCTCAAAGGATAAGATATCGGATGTGCGGCTTGCGAACCCGGAAGAATTGCAGTAAATCTCTCCCCGACAGTATAGACACAGCTTCGCAAAGACTCCAGGTCACAAAATCCGACCAATCGTTCCGACCTCGGAACTATACCTTACCGACACACATATATAATCTGCAATAATGAATGATATAATATATTTAATGTTATCGAATGTTTCATTATCAGATCATATTGTAAGTTACATGTAAAACATGTACAGTAGTACACCAACTTACGTCTCCTCGACTTACGTCACCCCGCATTTACGTCGTCTGGCCTGGAAAAAAAAATTCCTTAATTAAGATGCACTTTAAACTTTTTTGAAGATTTTTGGTGTGAAAAGAAACTTCTCCTTCGACAGTCAGGTGTTAGTGACAAACAAATAAAAAAGTCACTCTGCTGTTACACAGAGCTTCTAAAAGTAAAGAAGAAAACAATTTCGGTTCTAACTTCAATGCAAGATTTTTTTCGCATCCTCAAAGTATCGAACGGGAATGGTAGCTAGTTGAACAATAAATTGTAAGTTAACATCTTATTTATTTATTACCAATTCTTGTATTTCAAATGCATTTTTTAGCAAATGTTAAATGTATGTAGCATAATCCCTCAATACAGCAGAATATGTTCATTAGATTCAGGAGAATGTTTATTACTTATCCTTTTTCGCTTATCTAAATGACCTCGACTTACGTCGATTTCGACTTACGACACTAGTCTTGGAACGAATTCCTAACGTAAGTCGGGGTATTACTGTACAGGTATTCTTCGATTAGTGCAATTAACTGATCCCGCAATAGTACCTCACTGATCGAAACACATCAGATTCAACAGGAATAACAATAAACGTAGTTTGAACACTATTTAATTTAATATAACCCAGCTTTTGTATGCAAATATGGAATTTTGTGATCGATTTTAACCGCTTAATTCTCGCTCTCGTCAAATTCACGGGCTGTGTCTTTTTTTAGATTAATTCAGATTTATTTGATTCCCACCAGTTTTATAAAATAGTGTAATTGGCTTTATTATGGTATCATTTTACCTGTCATTAAATATGATGAATATTTCTTTTCAAAAAATTGGTGCCAATAAGCAGTTTGAATTTTTTAACTGTAATTTAATGCGACCGTTAAGGGGTTAACCGACTTCCTCATAGGCTAGAGCTATAAAAATAAGGTTCACATATTACGTTTACAAATTATGTTTCCGATGACAATAAAACAATTTAATATATTTATAATTTAATTTTAAATTAATGCATTAACCCTTTCAGAGGTAGCAAAATTCTGTTCGTTGAATGTTGAAATAATCGACTGGTACCAGAATTTTCATACGAATTTCTCAGAAAATAGAAACCTGTTCTTTTGCACTTTCTTTATAAAAGTAACATTTTATTAAAGTATTCATGGCGAAATTTGTCAGTTTTGGAGTTAAAATTAAGTACTCATGACGTGTGACCACCACCCTTAAAAAGTTTAGCTTTAACAAGGGTCAACCTTGGTAATCACAGATTTTGATTATTTTAATATATGTTGTTGGGTAGAGACCCCTTAGTCTCAGGCTCAACGGATTTTACACAACGCTCCTCAGTTCTTGGGAAATGGGTGGGTGGGGGGGGGGGGTCTAATATTAGTATACAACTTAAATACTTACTTTGTAACAAAAAGGATAGGTTGTTCGTAGCTCAGTTGGTACGGCGTTTGCTGATTGATCCGCGGACTAGGGTTCGAATTCCGAACGCGCTACATTTGTTTTTCGCATTTTTTGTTTTATAAATATACTTGTAATTATAATTTCATAATCTCAATTAAAAATTTTAATATCGTACATTATTTATAGTGTTAACAAATTTAAATTTAAATTTATCATTTTTTATTTTTTAACTATTATTTCTAATCCTTTAAAGAGATTTAAAATGAAATTGGATCTATTATTGAATAATAAAAATTCCAAAATCGTTACAAAAGCTGTTTTGGAGCCATCTTGTTATGATAAAATAAAACATATTCAAATAAAATAAAAATAAAAGCAGAAAGAAGATAAAGGGGAAAGAAAATAAAGAAGTTAAAGAAGGGACGGTAAGGTAAAAAAGGGGGATGGTATTGGAAAAAAGGGACGAAATGGTAAAAAAAGGGACGGTAACGATGGAATGGTAAGGAAAATTACCACCTATTTTTAGGAAAATCATGTTAAGACTAAGTGATAGCCACAATGTTCATTGATTTTTAGAAACAGTTGTTAACATTGGATTAACTTAATTTTTTTTTTTCATTTACCTCGAAACGTGTAGGAATAAACCTTGGGGACGGTGAGACTACCAATAAAGCCACGATGCTTGAAATTGATATTTAAATGCTTATTTGAATTCTACAGTAAATTTCCTGCCAAAGAATTTTAGACATTATTTCTCTAGCATACTTCTTTCTGCATGAGAAAAAACTTGAAAAAAATTCTGCGGCTGCATCTGAAATGATTTTCTGTATAATTTTAGAAGAGGGATGGTAAGGAATCTAAAACCCAGGGACAAAGTTTAGAAAATAATAACAACCCTAAAAATGTGTGCAGGTTAATTTTTAGCTAGATATTTATATAAAACAATAGCTCCAGTTTCAGAAAAAAATTACATCGAATTATTTTTATTGAAACAATTTTATCCAGACAGTTCCAAACTTAAAAATCAGCATCAGGGACACGGGACGGTATAGGAGTTTTCCAGGTGTTTGGACATCCAACATCGTCCAAAACTTATTTATCTCGTTAATATTGTTGTACAATCATGCAATGGGACCTTCCCCAGTATATGAAAAAAAAAAAAAAACACAAAAAAAAACACAAAAAAGTGTATTAAAATAAGAATTATTATTCAGGGACATGAAAGTCAAAAGATTGTGAGAATGCCCCATATATTAAAATAATCAAAATCTGTGATTACCAAGGTTGACCCTCTCCTTGAAAGACATTTTGCATTAGCCAACCATAGGTGATAAATCATCAAATAATCCGTGTAATTCACACAATTGTATATCATTTGAAACAACAACGTGTTTAACCGCTTGAGGGGCGGTGATGCCGTCACGGCATCACATAATTTTAATCCCTAATTGCTACATTGGCACCAGATTTTTTGAATGGAAACTTCAGTTTTATTAAAAAAGCGAAAATATACATTTACTAGTTTACAAATAAATATTCCTGTAAATACTGGTGTTATTTAATTATTTCAACAGTTTACAAATAAAATTACCTTGCTCCTGAAAGGGTTAATGGTGTGTCTATAAGCATTCATCAAAATAGACCAAGCGGCTGTGAAACTGCAACAAGGAAATATTTTTAAAGCTAAAAAGTAGAATATAATTTACAAATAAGAGTGTAATATTTTTTTAAAAAAAGACCACTTTTATCATTAATCGTTTAATATTCATTAATTCACGATAATTTGTAGATAAATCAATTTAGAAATCCTTAAAGTATAGTTGAAATAATGTTTCCTTTTTTCTTTCCTGTTGCCCTATCTTAGAAAAAGAAACAGTGCAAAAATTACATATTTAAAAAACAAATTTACTTCTTTAAGCTCTCTATCAAGCGACGGAATTTTGATAAAACACATTAATTACAGCCAAAAAATTAGGCGTGGTTTTCAGGATGGACATTGAATGCTTACAAAAGTATGTTTTTTAGAAAACTATTTTTACTTTTATACTTAATTTATAAATATTTCTTTTATAAGCATTGAATGCTTTCTAAATATCACGACTAATTATATGATGAAAATTCCTGTAGTTAAAAAAAAAAAAAAAAAAAAAAAAAAAAAAAAAATCCGTCGACTGTGATCCTTTCTGAATGGGATTATGCTGAATGATGCATTAACATGGTAAAGCTTGAGTCCCCTAACATCCACCTCTTGAAGAATTTCTGGACGACACTTGGTGGTGTACCAGTTAGCTGTAACAATCTCCTGTAGCTTAATGACTTTGACTAGACTTGTACTACTGAAGAACACATATTTAGCGCCACTTTAAAAACACGGAAAGTCATAGCTTGATAACGCTCTCGCGCCAACTCTATTTTCTCTTCTTTCAAAATTTCTACTACGATAGCTAAATTGCAATTTTTGCCACACATTATCGTCTGCGGTCATAAAAGAGTTGAAATTTACATATCGTATATATATATATATATTGGCACATAGCGTCTGCCCCTGTCTCAAAATTTTCGAATTACTCACGTGTATTAATTTGGCGTAGTCAAAAAATATAGTATTGAAAGTATAAATTATTGAAAATTCACCGCTTTGATTTAAGCTTGATAGATTGCGCGAACTAGTTAATTTACTAAAAAATTATAATTTTGTTTCTGTTTCTATTTCGAGAAACGGCAAGAGGGGCGAAAAAAGATGCATTATCAAAACTACCAATTAAGGATTTCTAAACTGTTGTCCACGTTCAGTCATAATTTAATTAATATTAAACTAATAAATGATAAAAGAGTACTTATAAAATATATTACGCATTTTTTTCTATTGTTTAGTGTTTAAATCATTTTTTGTTACAGTTTTACAGACAGTTCGCATATTTTGGCGAACATGTTTTGGCGCGTAATTGATTCTACTATTGCTGTAACTCATATAACCCTAATAACCGTAAAGAACATTTGGCGATTATCACCTGTGCCAGGCTAATGGAAAAATGTCTTAAAAATAATTTATCAATTTTTAATTAGTTTCTAAAAATTTTAAAATGCTGTACTATACACTTCAAACACGCCTGTGTATATAACTTTTAACATCTGGCATATGATATATAAAGAAGTGAGTGAAAAATGGATTAGAAAATTACATCTTTACTTACAAAAACCAATTTAAGTTTTTAAAAAAAAGAGAGTAAAAACTACAATAGAGCAACAGCCAAATTTCTTTAACATGCATAAACAAAGAATGTAAAAATGTACTATGATATTGCTTCTGACATATTATTGATAGAACGTACATGTTACATGTTAATTTGAAACTTTTAAACTTAAAATAATTTAATTTTCATCAATTTCCAATAGCATTAAGTCCTAAGGGTTACTTAATAGGTGACAATAACGAAACATTAAAGAGTAGAATTGAGTTTAATTTTTCGCTACAAAAACCACTCTTCGAAAGACGCACCATTCAGCGTACTTTATGTCCGATTTTATATAAAAAAAATACACAAAAACTGTTATAAAGTACCATAAATCAGAGACAGAATTTTTTAAGATTTACACCAGAATATTTATGGAGGAAAATGTTTTATTAAACAAACTGCAGTTTTGCTATATAGGTAATAATCTACATATATGTAAATTCTTGAAAGGTTGTTTCCGAAATGGAAATAACCTCACAAACATAAGAACGAGGTAGACGCAGTGCAATCTTACCAACAATCACTCAACTGCCAGGTGTAGGAAATTGAAAAATCTTCATATGAATTATTTCCTTATGTCTAACCCAAAGCCGGATGTATAGTACAAGGACACTGGTATGTTAGAAGACGCTACAGGTCTGCGCCATTGGAGTTACTGTGGTCGTGATGAGAACTGAATTGTTCGGCAGGGGGCGTGGCGCTTTCACGATAAGGTTTTGCTTCCACTTTCACGGTCTGAAATGTAACCTTTGAAATTTTCGTTTGTTTCGCGGAAGTATGACAGTAACGATAATCAGAAAATTTCAGTCTTGTCGTTGTTGCTCTCAAGTTTTCTGCTCCAAAATTGCGAAACTTTCCGACTTAATGACATACACTTTTTTAAACTTAAAGGTATAAAATTGGCAGTGCTGACTATGGAATCGAAGTGATTTTTCCCTTTTTTTTTTTTTCAGAAATAAATTACCTATCGTGTTATAAGCTTTTTTGATCACGTGACAAGGCGTTTTTCTTCCTTCGCTGATTGTTTTTTTTTTTTTTTTTTTTTTTCAGCCTTTGTCGGGAAATTCGGTTCAAAACGCCATCTTTGATAGTATTTTCTGAAAGATTTATTGTGGTTACAAAAAAAGCGGAAAACGTCTTTCGATTATATAGTTTCTCGAGAACAACATCTGTCAGTTTCATGCTTTTCCAAACAAAAACGAATTAAAACTTACCTCATAAAGTTGTCCCTTTGGATTTGACAACAGCCTTAAACAGACTGATAGGGTAATGAAATATTTAAATGAAAATAATCAGGTTATGTCTTTTAAAAATATTTAATCTTACTTATTTTCTGTTTACGTCTTATCTATAAAGGACAAACATGCCAGTCTGTTACAGTGATGTCCTTTTTCGAAAGACGACATTTGTCAATAAAATTTTGGTTTTTGAATTACCTCTATTGTAATTTATTAAACTTCTAAGCATCGCATATTAACAATTTTTTCACCGTCGTATAGCAAAAAAAAATCTACTTTCAAATGCAATTTGAAAAAAAAAAAAAAAAAAGCTATTTCTTAATTGAATAAATTATTATGGTTAAAAAAATAATTAAGCATGTTTTTTTTTAAATCTATCTCTATCGCGTGCCCGCTCCATTAAAGAATTACCTGTTAGCACTTGAAACAATATAAATAGTTTAACATTTGCTTCCGCCTAATTTTCCATAACGGAATTAAAACTTCATGAATAAATAAATGAAAGCTTATAATATATTAAAAACACAAATTTAAAACATATGTAATCGATCAATTTCAATTTTTAAATAGCAGGATTGGGAAAAACGTGTACTTTGAAACATAATTTTTTTTTCAAAAGTGCATCGCATTTTACTAATTAGAAATCTTAAAAAACACTTTTTAATTGAGTGGTTAAGGTCTTTATAGGCTAAAACCAGAATAAAAATAGATAAGAAACGAAAAATTAAACCACCTTTCTATGAATAAATAAAGAAATAAATAAAAATAAGTATTACAAAAGAAAAACAATGAATTAAAAAAAAAATTGAATCAAGTGCTTTGGTAAAACGGAAATAACCTCACAAACAAAAGAACGAAGCATACGCACATACGCAGTGCAATCTTACCAACAATCACCCTCCACCCAGGGCGTCTATTCTGGTATAATCGAGTAAATACCAGGAATCGGGATCGGGATCGCCGCCTCATAGCGACCGCGGGGCGAAGAGCTATTCTGGTCTCACCTCGTTATACCACAGTGGAGGATGAAACGCAGAATATCCCCTGCGTGCGGACACAGTTGTAGCCAATCAGATGAAAGCGCTCACGTGTTTTTATTTGTTTGGGAGAGGGAAACAGCTGTCTTGCTTTGTCAAGTGTTATTGTTATTTACGTGAAAGGAAAAGAATGTTTGGGTTATCTATATAAAAGAAAAAAGAGTTGAAGGAATGAATGCCATTGTTTTACATCAGCGTGTGCGTGCCTGTAACCTGTTTAAAATTTCCTGGCCTAAGAAAAAATGTCCATTTGTATTTTAATTATGCATAAAATACTATTTGTTATTATTATTGAATCAATTTTTTGAAAGAAACTTTGTTCTATTTTAATATCAGAAAATGATTAGTAAATGTTATGGTGAAATAGACAGATTTTTTTTCAGACTAAAATAAAGGGGGGGGGGGCAGGGTTGTAGGTTCTACCAAGCTCAACATATATATTTGAAGCCGAATATATAATGGATTAAAAAAAATAATAAACATTAAATAACTTTTTATTTATTTGCATCTTTAGACCACTTTTATTTTAAATTAATTATATTTATCACACCAGTACTGAAAAAACATATATAAATTAGGCCGAATATTTAAATATACTTTAGTTTTACCTTTATTTTAAAAAAATCTAGGTTTGCTTATAATTGTTCTTAATCTCAAATCTACAATAAACTTAAAGAATATATGCATATATAATAAGTATATTAATTTAGCTTTGTACTTAAATGTCTAATACCTTCCTTTTTAAATTAATTTATAAATTCACCACGATTTAATTATTTTCGTGACAGTAAAAATATTCTAAGGAATGTTTCTCAAATTTTATTTTCCCTTAATTTTATTTATTAATATTTTAAATACTTACAGAGATCATCAATTAGTTTAATTACTTATTTAAAAAAAAAAGAAAAAAAAAACTAAATATGCTAATGAAAAATTATTGTTGTATCTTTATCAATTCACTGAAAATCTTGGTTCTTTGTGAAAAATATAATTAGAATCAATTAAATCATTAAATGTAAAAACAAATAATAAAATGTTTTTTAAATTATTATTATTATTATTATTGTGAAACGGATCTAAAATATGTTTTCTCCGCTCAACAACGCAAAATTTTGGAACACAAACACAGGGGCTGATTAAAAAACCCTTCCAACTGGGCCGTGGCACTGAACCTCTTTGATTTTAGGGGGTGCCAAACTTGGTGAACAAATTTTACAGAGATAATATTTAAAATCTAATTCGATCTTGTACAAATTATACTGCATATTTTTTGCTATTGGAGTCGGGAAAGATTAAACACAAGTAATATATTTATCTAAATATGTATTTATATATCCATATCTCTATTTTAAGACATAGAACACGTTTAATTTTTTGTGACAGCATAGGAAGGGGCATTGAATGAATACCAGGCCTTCGTCCTCTCCTCTTTTGTTTCACCAGGCCCTGTACATACACAGACTAATTTTAAAACATAAAAGCATGAAATTAGCAGATATGACAATTGAAGTGATTAGGAACTAAAAAGCGCCTTTATTTATTTTTATTTTTGAAGTATATAAATGTATTATCTTGAGTTATAAGCAATTGTTATCTTTTGACGACCTTTATCGGGAGTCACTTTCATAATTTCGGTTCAAAATGCCTACTTTGACCGCATTTTCTGAAGAATCCTTTACCTTTATCGAAAAATGGTATATGCTATTCGAGTTTGCAGTTTCTGAATAACACCATCGAGCAATTTTCTGTGTTTTCGAATAAAAATTATTCCAGGAATGTGTCAGAAAATAGGGAGTTTTAATTTGAGAACAGCTTTAATATTATACAGAAAAAAATGTGAACTGTCTTGGCTTTTTGCCGAAACTTTTGGTTTGTTTAAAAAGGCCGAAATAAAAGCTTTTATTTCAGAAATTTTTCCATGTTTAAACTTTAAACCTTTCCATGTAAAATGAAAGTATTTTTTTTTTCGGTCTGAATTAAATTTGTAAGTAAATTAGTTGACATTTTTTGCAAGAAAAAAAGAATACACAGATTTCCGAGTGAAAGAACTTTTAAAGAATCTGTAAAAGAGCTTTAAGTAAGAAAATAGTATTTTGTAATTAACAGGGCTCGGTGATATATATATATATATATATATATATATGTCAGTGAGTATATTTATTTATATGGGTATATTTAGAAATCGAATAGCTTATCCTTGAGATATATCATGATATATATCCGATATTTCTTTCAAAATGTCAAGACGTTTGATACTTTCGATATTTTATATTTTATTTCAAAATTTGATATTTTCAGTGAAAACAAGTGTAAATGAATTTTTCGACTGTTATTAACGGTGTCGTTCTGTAGATATAGAACTTTTGTTCTGATAGTGACTTTTGACCCCCCACCCTCTCTCTAAAAAGAAACTTTACGTTTGAAGCTGAATTTTTAGATGACAATAATTACGTCAGACAATATGTCTTACGACACCCATCTAATTTAGATAAGTTATTTACATCTTCATTTAAAATGATCTTTTCTAATTTTGGTTTACCTCAATTTAAAATGCACAACACATTATGAGATTGAAAAAGCAACAAAATTACAATTATGTTCATTTTTTTTTAATTAAAACAAATTATTTTGTATTTCAAATTGTGTTTTATACAACAAAATTTTCTTAATACTAAATCTTACAGCTTTTTTTTTTTTTTTTTTTTTTTTAAACAAGTTGGGTCTGTTTTCAATTAGCTGATTTTGTTACTTAAGAGAAGCAAAAAAGAAAAAAACACACATTTAGAATAATATTTTATTAAGTTATCATGCTAACTGCAATATATTTTAATTTCTTATTTATATTAAGTCTGAAAATATTTATAATTATCAATAAGTTGACTATTTTGAAAATATCTGATAAATATAAAAAAACATTGGATATTTTTTATATGTTTGAAGAAATCATGATATTTACGACCCCTGGTAATTGAAAAACCATGTCCTCTTTCTATTTTTTAATATTAAACAAGCGCCCAAAACCTCCTAACAGAGCAAAAATTCTTTCCGAACCCTACCCACTGCGATCTCGACCACCTGGTAGCAGTCGGAAAAAAAAGCAACCCACTCCGACCGGCGAAATTTCGACTCTACTACACCAGAATAGCAAATAATCGCCAAGGCGGCTCTTCCCGACCGGTTTCAGCATTCCTACCACACCAGAATAGATCCCCAGGTGTAGGAAATTGAAAAATCTTCATGTAAATTATTTCCATATGTCTAACCTAAAGCCGGATGTATAGTAAAACGACACTCCTATGTTAGAAGAGGCTACAGGTCTGCGCCATTGGAGTTACTGTGGTCGTGATGAGAACTGAATTGTTCGGCAGGGGGCGTGGCGCTTTCACGATAAGGTTTTGCTTCCACTTTCACGGTCCGAAATGTAACCTTAGAAATTTTCGTTTGTTTCGCGGAAGTATGACAGTAACGATAATCAGAAAATTTCAAGCTTGTCGTTGTTGCTCTCAAGTTCACTGCTCAAAAAGGGCGAAACTTTCCGACCCAATGACATACACATTTTTAAACGTACAGGTATAAAATTGGCAGTGGCTATGGAATCGAAATCATTTTTCCGTTTTCTGATAAATAAATTACCTGGCGAGTTATAAGCGTTTTTGATCACGAGACAAGGCGTTTTTCTTCCTTCGCTGATTGTTTTTTTCAGCTTTTGTCGGGAAATTCGGTTCAAAACGCCAACTTTGATAGTATTTTCTGAAAGATTTATTTTGGTTACAAAAAAAAAAAAAAAAAAAAAAAAAAAAAAACGGAAAACGTCTTTCGATTATATAGTTTCTCGAGAACAACACCTGGCAGTTTCATGCTTTTCCAAACAAAAACGAATTAAAACTTACCTCGTAAAGTTGTCCCTTTGGATTTGACAACAGTCTTAAACAAACTGATAGGGTAATGAAATATTTAAATGAAAATAATCAGATGATGTCTTTTAAAAATATTTAATCTTACTTATTTTCTGTTTACGTCTTATCTATAAAGGACAAAAGTGTCAGTCTGTTATATTGATGTCATTTTTCGAAAGACGACATTTGTTAATAAAATTTTGGTTTTTGAATTACCTCTATTGTAATTTATTAAAATTCTAAGCATCGCATATTTATAATTTTTTCACCGTCGTATAGCAAAAAAAAAAAATCTACTTTCAAATGCAATTCGGAAAAAAAAAAAAAAAAAAAAAAAAAAAAAAGATGTTTTTTAATTGAATAAATTATTATGGTTAAAGAAATAATTAAGCATGTTTTTTTTAAATCTATCTCTATCGTGTGCCTGCTCCATTAAAGAAGAATTACCTGTTAGCACTTGAAACAATATAAATACTTGATCATTTGCTTCCGCCTAATTTTCCATAACGGAATTAAAACTTCATGAATAAATAAATGAAAGCTTATAATACATTAAAAACACAAATTTAACATATATGTAATCGAACAATTTCAATTTTTATACAGCAGAATTGGCAGAAACGTGTACTTTAAAACATAATTTTTTTTTCAAAAGTGCATCACATTTTACTAATTAGGAATCTTAAACACTTTTTAATTGAGTGGGTAGGGTCTTCATAGGCGAAAACAGAAATAAAATTAGATAAGAAACGAAAAATTGAACCATCTTTCTATGAATAAATGAAGAAATAAATAAAAATAAGTATTACAAAAGAAAAACAAAGAATTAAAAAACAATTGAATCAAGTGCTTTGGTAAAACAATTTTCCATTCTTTAACTATTCTGTCTTGCTTTCGTATCTCTTTACCCTTTGAATATCTTATAACCATGCAGGAAAGTATAACGAAGCACCGGAAATTTTACCTAAATATAATAATTTTAGTCTGTTTTCTTTTCACGTTAAATATCTGTCTTTTTGCGCAGTAAAGGGAACGTTAACATACATAATCATTTTGTAACGAGAATGTAACGTAATGTTTATCCTTTTCTCTCCTTCTTTTATGAACTATGAGCAGTTTATTTAACCAGACTACTTCCAAAATTTTCATTTACAATATAATATTAAAGGCTAGAGAAACTAACAGATGGTTTATATAAGAAATTTTCGATAAATTTGTTAGAGCAGACGATTTCTTAGTTTCATTTTTGTTACTTGTCACCCTCTCAGTAGAAAAATGCAAATCAAAATTCTTTAGCTGCTTCTTTTTTTTCTGGATGATCACGTTTATTTATTTATTTATTTTACTTTCTTTTAAGCACCATTTTTTTTCAAAGTATTTTTATATTAGAAAAAAAAAGTGTGGATATAAATTACGAGAATTTTAATTTATAAAACGTAAAGTTTAAATTTTCATTGACGTAACTTTGAAACAAAATTTCTGTAAAAGAAATCACACGCTGTCTTTTGTTTACTTTTGCATTTTACTATGCGTGTAAGATTTTTGATGTGAGAAACGTATTCTTTTATTACTTCAGGTTAATGTTACTTCTTGAGGTGAGTTTTTTTTTAAAGTAAGTTATGTGTTTTCTGTTTAAAGAAATGTTAATGAGCTATTTAGATTGTCTGCTGAATATAAAATATCTATATTTTAAATGACAAATGTGTCCGTGGGTAATTCTGCTGTCATTTTGATGTTGAAATATCTGATGCAAAGTTGGAACAAAGCGGGCTATGCTGGAGCCTCTGAGATGCCGCTGTATGCTTTTTTCTGGTAAAAAGGACAGTGAACCCTCTATGAGATCCCGGCTAAGCACCTGACGATTAAATTTTACTTTTAGTGCAATCTTTAAAATTGTAAGCACCGCAAAATTTCAATTTTTACACCGGCAAAAATATTCCTTCACGGGCAGTTTATTTGAAAACTTTATCAAAACTTATTGATTTTTTGTGTTTCAAAGAATCATTTAAACCATTATTTAAAAAAAAAAAATCTATTATCGCTAGTGCATGCAGACGATAAGGTAACATTAACTTATTGGAACTTGAAACATTATAAATACTTTAGCATTTATTTCCATCTAAAAATCCATAAAGAAAATAAACTTCATCAATAAAGACATAATATAAATAAAACACAAATTTAACAGATATGTAATCGAAAAACGTGCTTTAAACAGTGAAATTATCAGAATAAAAAAGGCTGCTGTAATACCTAAATCTTTTGCAATATCTTCGGCTATTAAACATTTTTTATAGCATTATTATTATATATTTTTATTGCACTGGATTTTACGAGATTTAGAAAATTTATTGCAATACATGAATAATAGTTTTCATACCAAAATGCTGTAGTGTGTTATTGGTGGATTGTCCAAAATATATATTAAATCTATATTAATATTATAAAGAAATAACTTTTGTTTGTTTTTAGGAGGTAATCAGTGGAACTACCGAACAGATTTCAGAATTAATGGTGGCCAATTGATGGTGACAGTCCCTGTTCAAACATAGACTATATTTTATGTCGGTACCATTACCTCCAAGGGGGTGCAGGAGGAAAAAAGTTCTAATAATGCGATTTTTGTGATACTGAAGGTCCTAAAAACGTGAAATCTGGTATGGTAGTTTCTTGTGTTACATTATATTAATGTTTACAAAGAACTGTTTCTAAAAAATTCGAAATTCATATTTAATGCTTACAATGTGTTAACATAAAATTATAACTAGAATTATATGGAATAATGTGTGTCTGCAAATAATCCGAATTTGCATTTTCCTTACTTATTAAAATCATAACTTTGTCCGCTCTAATAAATGAACCATGAACAAATAGCTTGAACTAATACAGTCTGATCTCATATTTCTCTGATACGCAAAAATGTGCCGTTTTCATAAGGTGCAAACTTCTATGATTTTTTGGCACCAATGATTTTGAAAAATAACCTCCATTATATTTATTCGAAGAAATCTGCGATTAAATAAGACGAAGGTAACTCTCCGAAATTCCTGGTGTAAAAAATCGTTGCAGTTGCTAACTATGAGGTTTCTATTATGTGTTTATTCTTTTATAGTTATTTAGTTATTCCTTTTTGTTAACTGCACAATTATTTCAATTTATAGCACTGTAGAAATTTAGGAGAGTTCTTTGATAAATTACGAAATCCGTAAGAATGCATAAAAATGAATATTGGTATAATATAAAATACATATTTAATATCACAAACTGTATAATATGAACTTTAAAATGTTCGCCGTTTACTTAAAGGTGACAAAAAATAATAATACAGATGTTAAGATTTAAAAATTTCTTTTTATATAAATTTATGAGTACTTTCGGCCTGCAATCCCGCAGCCATCGTCAGGGAAAATTTTCATCAATTACCTTTCCATTCATTCAAATGCATCACCCCATTTGAAAAGGGATATATAATTCTTAAGGTAACTGGAAGTACAAGTAATAGTGTTTTGGATTAAACTTGTGTAGACGAAGAATTTAACTGTAATAATAATAGTATAATAGTTTATAATAATATTAGCTGTTTATAATAATAGTTATGTCTCATATGTAAAGACGTTCAAAGTGTTCTCTTTTTCAGAAATAAAAACTCTAGATTGCTTTTTTTCTTTCTTCATTCTTTATATATTTCCATATTTTAAAAATCCTAACTTTTTAGTGTGTGGGGGGAGGGAGGAGGGTTAAAAGTATGTCTATGATTTTTTTTTTTTTTTTTTTTTTTTTATGTATGTCTGTGATAAAACTCTACGGCGAATTAGCATTTAGATTTTGAATAACTTTATAAAATAAATAAATAAAATGGATGAAGAAGCTGTAAATTTCATCTGCACTACAAATAATAGTGACAATAACACTGTGATTTAATAAAAGTAAAAACAAAAAATTATAGGCAAAATATCAGTATTTAAAAAGTGGCACGAAGTTTTTCAAATTCGAAAACTTTTAAGAATAAGAAAAAAAATATATAAATGCACAGTTAATTTGGTTTTCAAAATGCGCAATTAGTTAAATATTATAATTCAATGAAATTAATTTTTTTTTACTAAATCATAAAATAAAATAATATTTGAAAAAGTACCGTGTCGCCTCTATATGTGTTCAAAGTACAATTTTAGGAGGAGAGTATTTAGGAGTTTTTCTCAGAAAATAAAAAATAAAACAATCCCTATAAAATCAACATTTATTTAGCAAGAGAATCTGCCAGCATTTTATTATATAATCAAAGAATCTTATTTATTCTTAAAAATTCCTAATGGGCTTAACAGTTTCATTTAAACCACTTTAATCTCTCTCTTCTGCGATAAACAGATATTTAAGCTTATCTCTGTTATATGTTTAATTCCGATACAGATATTTATTTCTTAATTTCTAATAGTTTTTAGTAAGTACAAAATCCGGATGGTTCTTTAATAAACTAATTCTCCAAGGCATATTCTTAAATCTAGAATACAAGTTTTAAAATGAGGATTAAATTTTAGGGGTGGGTGTGGGAGGGTTATCACACTTTAGACAATTTTCTATACTCCCCGCCCTCTCACAGCACAAGGGGCAGTTATGAGGATTATTTATACAACAACATATTTTCCAATGTTGATACATATTATGTCTGTTACTAACCCCCTTTTAGAAAAATAAAAGAAAAAATGCAACTGAACACCACAAATATTACTTACACTCAAGAAGTTATTTAAAACAAATATGCATGAAATTTGCAGACTTCATCCATTTAGCGCCTAAAATCAAAGAAAGTTTTTAATTCTCTTATATATGAGATAGATTTTCAAGAATAATATCTAATTCTTCCGTCATGAGAACCTTTCAGTGAATGTCGAGTCCCGGAACTTTTAGAAATAGAAATTTGACATTATCTGAAATTCGAACAAATGCCGTATATTCCTGCAAGCCGCCATCTTGGATCCTTATCCTACTTTGTGTTGTAAAATTTGGTTATTATTATTATTTTTGTTTTGTTTTTGTATATACATTAAGGACGTTTTCAAGGGGGGGAGGGGGGTAGGAGAGGGGCACAAAATTTTGAAGTACATTTTAAATTATCCAATTTAGTTTTTTTTTTAATGAATTTTATGTTATTTGTTTTGTATATATTTTTTTCTAATACTTTTGTGCAACAAAAATTTTTGTTTTATGAAATTATATTTTTAGTTTTAATAATCAATAAAAGTTGTATACTTGTTTAATTAAGTTATTTGATTTATTGGAATTCCATAAGGAACAGATTTCGTGCAAAGTAAAAAATCCAAGATGGCGGTTTGCGGGAAGATATGACATCTGTTACTGAGAGTCTTCGACTTAAAATATAGTAAGAAACTGCGTTTAATTTCTTGGTATTTGAATATAGCAAGCAAATTTTATTTTATTAATATACCTGCAAATTTAATACATTCAAATTTGAATGCGCATTATAAAGCAGTCTGTTTGGAGTTGTGGACAAATTAAAATATAAAAATTGCTCACGACGAAATATCTCCCGCCTCTCTTCTCACCACCATAAAAAAAGGTAACTATTTAGAATATATTTTTGCAACTAAAATGGCCGTTTTAGTCATAAAATAAGACAATGGCTAAATAGAAAATAGCCAAATAACCCAGTTTGACCAAATATCAGATTTTCAATTCATTATTTTATTTGACGCACTGTGCAATTAACTATCGAAAACAGCTTTTTCTTTTCTTTATTTATTTTTCTAATTATTTATTTATTTATTTATTTATTTTATTTATTTATTTATTTATTTATTTTTTTTTTTTTTTTTGTATGATCAATGTAATAATAGTTATGCTTGTTTTTGTTTCAACCCTCAAAAGATAAATGTATACTTAAGTAACAAGAATATGCTGCTTTTAAAAGCCTGAAAAATGAAAACAATTTCAACAGTGCAGGGTTCGTACGGGTGCAGGGTTCCGTTATTTTCAAGGCTAAATATCAGTATTTTTTTTTTTTAATAGAAAAATAAATCTAGTTTAAACGTGCGAAATTTTCGCCTTAATTAAGGGGAAGATTTTCTATTAGAAAATACTCGTACTGAAGGATTTCTTAATCTGGAAATTCAGGGCCCCGTACGAACCCTGCATTGATATTAGAAGGTACAGCATTTTTTAGGGAGAGTTTTAAAAAATTGAGGTGAATATTTCCAATTGAATTTTAGCAATAAAATCTTTAAATAAAAGGGAGATATTTGCAAGAGCAATCAGTTACCAAAACCCATCTATTTTCAAAAAATAAGGCTCTATTTACATGAGAAAGTTAACAGTTTGGCGATGTTCTGAGTGTGATGAACTCTATAGCCTGGTTATTTATAGCTTTTTGAATAAATTAACATACAGAAATCATGTTTAAAAATCCATCAAAATGACTACTTGAGCAAGTATATTTATGGAGAATTTATTTTATGGTTTACATTTTAGTTCATTACATCCTTAGTTAAATCAATTTGCATAAAGGTAGTGATTCCCTAAAATGGATGTTTCCAGTGAAAATTTTTGATTTTTTGTAAAAGATTTCTGATTTCACGACTTTACGATGTAGCGATCACGCAACAACACACTTAGTTCATTAAGTATTTAAATTTTCTCGAAAAATAATGACAGGGGAGTGATATATCAGTCAAGGAGTGTAAAATAATAATTAAAAATGACGAAACATTAAAAAATCAATTTAAATTTAAATTTTATGTAACAAAGATCATTTTCCGGTAGTTGGGCATTGGTCTCATTTTGTGTCTTCGTTTTGTTTGACTTGTATAAAAATTTTATAGCGTTTTACAGCAAGAACATGATCAAGATTTCTTGCATTGAGCTCTAATCGCAAATTCCCCCCAACATTATTCAAAAGATCATTGGAAAAAAAAACAGTACTAACTGTAAATCGCAGTAACTGAAACCGCTAAAAGCAAGGAAAACTAAAGTAACATACACCGGTGGACAAAACTTAAGTACTACTGTTATTTTCAATGATTACAGTTAGAAATACACCCGCAGCAGCACGTGTAAATTTGCATGAATGCAGGATGTGCTCTGTTTTGTAAATCTTGTGCAAATTTTGTACTTCCGCTTTTGCCGATCACGTGACAGCAGAAATAAGAGATTTTAGGCAATCGGCGGGTGCTGTGAGTTGTCATTAGATACAATCATTGAAGGGGATAGCGTGCAGCTTGAACATTGAAATTTTGAACATGTCTTCGAGGCATCATTTAGATGATAATTCTCGTGGTAGAATAATCGGAAAATTGGAAGAAGGACGCAAAATGAGAGATGTTGCCCGTGAATTTAACATCGCGCACAGTATTGTTTCAAGGCTATCGGTGGCATTCCAAAAGAGTGGAATATGTACTAAGCGCACGGGAGGAGGTCGTCCTAGCAGTACGACGTCCCTAGAAGATCGCTATATTGTTATATCGGCAAAAAAGAACCGACGCAGCTCAGCTAGTCAATTAGCAAATCAACTTTGTGCTGCCGCAGGAACTAACATATCGCGGAAAACTGTTGCACGACGTTTGAAAAAGGCTGGACTATACGCCCGAAGACCTGTTGAGTGTGTCCCACTCCCGACATGCCAACGTAGCGCCCGTTTACAGTGGTGCCGTATGCATCGCAATTGGACTGATGACGAGTGGTCTACCGTACTCTTCGGAGATGAGTGTAGATTCAGTCTATCGTCTGATTGTAGACGTAAACTGATACAGCGCGAGGTTCTTAGTGCTTACTGTAGCGAAAATATTCTAGAAAGAGATCGATATGCGACTTCAAGTAACATGGTGTGGGCAGGCATCATGTTCAATGGGCGCACTGATCTCTATGTGCTTTACCAAGGTCCATGTCCGGTAGACGGTACATTGAAGACTCCTGTTTCCCCATGTCCGACTTTTCCGAGGTGCTGTCGGCGAAAAGTTTCGTTTTTATGGGCAATAATGCACCTTGTCATCGCACACATTCTGTACAAGATTGCATTGAGGCCGAAGATATCCATCGCATAGATTGGCCAGCACGTTCCCCTAACCTGAATCCCATTTAAAATGTATGGGATGCCTTGGGGAGACTTATTTCTGCTTGAAAATTTCCTCCCACAAGCAAGGAAACCTTCATCCGTGCAGTGAAAGAGGAATGGGGCAACTTGCTTCAACAGCTACTGAATCATGTTGCTCAGAGCATGCCACGCCGTGTTGAAAGTTGTCTCGTATTACACGGTGGCCACATCACTTATTGATATGACACTGACGATAGTTAACTGTGAGTATTTTGCTTTCTTTGTACAGACATGTTTTCGGACAATATTCACGTTTCAGTAAAAGTACCTCTGGTAATACCCTGTATACATCCTTTCAACAAAATGTTTACAGTAAATCCTGTGTAAAATTCTGTTATTACTATTGTTTGCTTCTTGACCCACAATCTCACGTAGATTCTCATTTACGTGTACATTTACTTCTTGGTACTTAAGTTTTGTCCACTATTGTATATATTTTTTGATTTCATATATATATATATATATATACCCTATATATATAAAATCCTAAAAGAACAAAAAAATTAGTATAACATTAATAAATATGCAAATAAAACGTCGAAGTAAAAATCACTTGATGACGTAAACGCGTGTAACTTGCTTAAATTCAAGTGAATGTGACATTTACGATCAACCATTATTGGCATTTAATCTTATAGTTTGGCGATAGAGTTTTGGTCGACGGGAAATCTAAGGAATAGCAAAAATGCATATGTAACTGGTATTTGAAAACGAGGTTTTCGCCAAATTTTCGTAAAAAAATAAAAATCACGCCAAACCTGCGGTGCGTATCTGGCCAATTATTACCACTCGAAAAAAAATGCTAACTGGCGAGTTGAAAAAAAGCTATTGGCGAGATTTGCATCCGGTTAGCGTAACAGTACCTAGAATTCTTTGCGACAATGGCAACTTTTATGTAGTTTTATTCGAAAAAAAAATTCGATTTTTTAATCAAAATGGAAAACTTACGGTCCCATATTGGCGCGTTTTTTTCTGACGCTAATGTCATATACGGAACGGGCACATAACTGGCGCCAAAGTATCGTTATTTTTCTTGATATGGTAAGCCAGATGTTGATGTTTATGCTGTTGATGCATTCCCCAAATTGGCATTGTTAAAAAAATCACGCCAATATCGGACGTATATGACATCTTTGCCAAACTTTCATATGAACTGCGAAGGGATCAGACCAAAGCCGCCTAAAGACAACAAGCCAGACACCCCCTTCATTCCCCTCACATGTGACGACACAGCCCGGGGCTGGCTAACTGCCAACACAGAACATTTGAATTTTGTATCTTGCTATTTAGAAAAAACACGTGAACGTGCGTTTTACTCTGCCTAATAAAATATTCTTTTCAGGGTAAGTTTTATTTTCAAATTATATTTATATGCTATCAGAACTTATTTCTCGTGCTCAAAATCTTTTATTTTTAATTTCTTTGAAATAAATTAACTGGTAAATCCTAGTACGATGCCATCAATAATACCGTGTCCCAAAACGAAACGATATTATTGTAGTTCTGTTTCTTTTCATATAGAGCAATAATTTAAAATGGCAAACATCCCAAAATCGTGTCAAGACTTATATCATTTAATTTGTATCTTGTCTCACCATCCTCTCTTTATAATTTGTTCTGTTTTCTCTCATTCATTAGAGTGACCTTTAATTAACGGCCATTTATTAAAAATGTGAATCGAGTTATTTTGTATGCAGAATTGGTTGGACTTTAATTTGAAAACAAATTTATGTATATATATATATATATATATATATATATATATATATATATATATATATATAGAATTTTTATTTACAACATTTATATATATATATTCATACTTAAAAGTTTAAATATTCTAAAAATTTTCATAAAAGTCGCTGTGAATACATAGCATTTTTATCTTGTTTACTTCTTTTAAAGCAAAGTCCGATCGATTTATATGCATCAATTTATTGTTGTTTTTTAATCTTAAACTTTTGTTATTTTAATAAAAATTCTTTTTATAATATTTTGTTAAATTATAAATGCTTATGTACTGTGTAAATAGAGCTATGGGGATAATGTTTTTGAATCTCTCTATTTTTGCCACAACTGTAAACAATTTATTTACTAGAGGAAGGGTTGTTAGCACCCTTATGCAAAACAGTAGCTGCCCCCCCCCACACACACACACCCCTTCCTCGCAAAAATCCTATGTGTTTTCATATACATTTTAATGTTTAAGGAAAAATAACAATAAATAAAATTATTGTTCTATAATTATAAATTTACTTTTCGATCTAGTCAGGATATACTTTTCATCTCATAAAAATTGATTATTTTAAGCTTAAAAGATGTGAACAAACATTTAAGAACCCACACAACATTATTTTAGAAATGAAATATTTTCGTGGAAGGTTTTTGGGTTTCTCGATGTTTCTTTTTTATCAGCTATTACCTAAACATTCGAGGAAAATGAACATAAATTAGGAATATTTTAATTCAAATTGATGAAAGTGTTTTCTTTCTTTCTTTTATTTTTCTCCTCATATGTCAATACACTTTTTAAAAATCTATTGCTTGTACGTTGCATAATATATCAAACTAATACAAAACTAAATAATAATTTTCTGTTTCATGAACTTGTGTTGTTTTAATATTATGACAGTTTTATGTTTTTTAATTTAATGGATTTTATGTGAAAATAACCCATTTCTGATAAGTAAAGTTTACAGTACGAAAATTTATTTATAAGGATACTTAATTTCATGTATACTTTAATTTTACTATTTATATATGCAGGTTTCAAATCACTAAATATTTAATAGGATATTTACTGTATAATTCAAACCCGATTAAAAGTATAAATAGAACACAACTTGAATTTGTTTTCATTTAACATTCACTTTTCATCCACTTTAATTTAATTTTTAAATGTGGGTTTTTATTGGCACAGTTATTTGAAATAATTGAAAGCAAAATAATTCAATTTATGTGTTTAAACTGCAAATATATATTTAAGTATTGCGCGGCAGCGCAATACTTATTTATTTCCAGTGTCACTTCTCAATGTTAATTTAACATAGAAAAGCCTATGGAGATGGTAACTTTTTCATTTTTTCTTCCCACCTTTTTGTCCCTGATGCCACTCATTTTTAATTCTTTGCTAATTCTAATAATATTATAAATTCAAAGTGTAAAAACATTTGCCAGACGTCAGTGTCAAAACGGATCATAAAATGCCTTTGCATATAGATGGATTATAATCTAGAGAGTAACATGGGCTAATTTTTATATACATTATTCAAATATTTTTCTTAATAATTCCAAATTTCGCTTTTTTCATTGAGATTCAACGGACATTTTGTAATAAAATTAAATTTTTTTTTTTTTCATTGTTGTAAATAATTCAAAAGCCGTAATAATAATTTGCCTATTTTTAGTTGAATGATTTTCACGTGAAACATGAAACTGAAGAAACTGAAAGCATAGCTGCCAACTTGTACGGATTTTTCCTACCACTAAAATTTAACAGAAATGTTTGTTTTGTTTAATCGTTAGAAAAACGCAAATTTCGGCGATTGTTTTTGATAAAATTTTCTATTAAATTTTAGTGGTGGGAAAAATCCGTACAAGTTGGCAGCTATGTGAAAGAGTTTTTTTAAGAATTAAAAAGAAGATGAATATGACGTCATAGTGGAAATAAAAATGACATTTTCAAGCAGATTTTTCAATTCCTACTATTAGCTCACACTCTCCCTATATTTATTTATTTATTTATACGTTTATCTTGTTCAAATTTTCAATCGTTAATAAAATACTCATTATTCATCCTATCAAGTTGAAATAAATTTTTTTAAACTTGTACTGGATGACAATTGATGTTAATACAATTTTTTCAAATATTAATTAATTAATTAAATTTTAATTAATTAATTTTAGTTTTGCATGGGAAACAAAATGGCTTCCATTGGTTATTGAAGTTCAATGAAAGTATTTTCAATAAGAGGTTACCATAGAGGGGACCCTGTTCTGTCGCCAAATACCGCCAAATTTGGCTGCCAAAATGAGTCGCCAAAAGTGACGCCAACTTGGCGATATCTCTAATATTTCGCCAAATTCCCATAGAGTTCCATTGTAAACCTACTTGCTTATAGAAAATCAACAAATTGAGATATTTTAATGCAACAAAAACTAATATTAGCTTAAGGGATTGTATTAAATTTTTCTTTGATGGCCTAAGTAGGAATTGACTTTAAAAACAAAATTTTTATATTACTTGTTTATGTTCAGATTGGAATTTTTCGTGCAAACTACAGCAATATTCATTACTTCACTGGTGATAAATTTTGAATCATACACAGGTAAATTACATCACAAATTGTGATGCGATATCGCACAAATCAAAGCCTGATGATGAAACCCTCCATTAATTTTGAAATGTGTTCGTTTGAATGCAGTAGTTATTAAAAAACTCGACATATTAAACAAAAACCTAATTTGCAGAACAAATTAAAAAAACAAAATTTATTTCCTACATTGTTTAAGCCCGAGAAGGGACAGATATTAAGATATTTCATTCAATTCGTTCTACATTTAATGTTAAATTTTTGTAACCAATAAGTTAAACCAATTGAACAGTAAAAAATAAAAATGAAATTCATACAATATAATACTTAAAACACCTATATATTTAGATTCCGTTCAAATGAAATCGAAATAAATCTTAGAATGTTTCCATTTTTAAGTTGTAAATATTTATACTGCAGATTTTGCATTATATTTAGGACGATTGTACATAATATGATAAGATACATGCAAAATACAAAACTTAAAAAAAAGTCTAAGATTTATTTCGATTTCATTTGAACGGAATCTAAGTATATAGGTGTTTTAAGTATTATATTGTATGAATTTCATTTTTATTTTTTAATGTTCAATTGGTTTAACTTATTGGTTACAAAAATTTAACATTAAATGTAGAACGAATTGAATGAAATATCTTAATATCTGTCCCTTCTCGGGCTTAAACAATGTAGGAAATAAATTTTGTTTTTTTTAATTTGTTCTGCAAATTAGGTTTTTGTTTAATATATATATATATATATATGTATATATATATATGTATGTATGTATGTATGTAATAATGTCTCGTTTTTTAATATATACCAAATATATAATTGATATTGTTTCTAAATTTCAAAGTAGAATAAATAATAAAAACTGTCCACTAAAATAAATTTAATACTTGGGATTTTGTTTTCTTTATTTAACGAACGAATTTTCATTAATGTAACTTTAATTCTGATGCACATTTTCATTAACATAGTGATATTATTTCATAAATATTGTTATTGTGTTATCTTTATTATTACTGTTTGAGTGATTAAAATTGAATGAAAAGCATTTAATTAGCGTCTTTAAACTATAAGTATATAATTTTTCCCTATGCTGTGATAATAAGTTGGAATGTACAGGAAAGAATTGGTATGTTTTATATAACGCTGTGCTCTCCACGGCTGGCGTAAGTCCCTCATCGCTATGTCACGAAGCCTTGTGTTTGGCTTGTAGTCTTAAGGCGGCTTTGATCAGACCGTATTTGTTTATGGCAGTTGATGACTTGAACTATTATAATATAGATGAAATGATGGCGATAGAATAATATTTGGCGACTTATCACCTGTGCCGGGCTAACATTAAAGTACCAAAATGCCACCTAGAGTATAAAAAGCGAAGTGGTCCGCCTGGAACTGTTGATGATAGTTACATGACTTAGGTTATTGTTATAGAGATTGTTTTAAAATACCGGAAGGCAAAGACTCTTATACTTAATTTATTTTATTTTAGCTTTTTTTTCAAATGTTTAACTGATCCTCTTTCATCAAAAACGAAAACAACCATTGAATGTCTTAACAGCAATTGATTCGCCCTTAAATTTTTGCAATCAAAGGGAGTTGAATGGAAACCCGTTTACAGGGAGATCTGGACAGCTTCTTTCAGTATAATTCAATCTTCTCTAATATTTTTAAAACCCACCAGATTAGCGTGTTTTTAGATTCTGCGGTGTCTGAATGGGGGTTGGCGAGCGTAGCTTGCAGGGGACAGAGCCCCCTAGTATATATATATATATAAATACAGGATTGAAAATCACAAACAGAATAGTCTAAGTTTCACACCAGAATTATTTCAGCATAAAGAGATAAATTAGTATACATGCGTCCTTTTACATCCTCTCTAGCAATATATGCAAATTGTTACAAAAAAGGTACTCCCAGAAATGGGATTATCCTTTGAGATAGTAATAAAAAGCAGCAGCGTTCTAACCTACTGTGCTTATATACGTAATGGCATGTCGTTCATCTTACGAAACCCTATTCGTCTCGCTCCTCTGTCTGTTCGTCACAGAGCCCGTTCTCAGAAACTATACATGTTGGAGACATGAAATTTTGGGTACTTATAGCTGAACACCTCACATCATACGACAAATCATGAAATTGTGAAACAGTCGTGCATTTAACCCTTTGGGCTCCCACATGTGTATTTTAAACAATTCTTTCTAAGTGAGCCACTAATTATGTTGGAGACATGAAATTTTGGGTACTTATAGCTGAACACCTTACATCATACGACAAATGATAAAGTCGTACATTTAACCCTTTGGGCTCCGCATGTGTGTTTTAAACAATTTTTTCTAAGTGAGCTCCTAATTAGTTTGGAGGCGTGAAATTTTGTATGCTTATAGCTGAACAACTCACATCAAACGACAAATCATAAAATTTTGAAAATGTCGTACGTTTAACCCTTTGGCGTCCCACATGTGTATTTTAAACAATTCTTTCTAAGTGAGCCACTAATTATGTTGGAGGGTGATATATTGCATACTTATAGCTGAACACCTCACATCAAATGACAAATCATAAAATTTTGAAAGTCGTACATTTAACCCTTTGGGCTCCCACATGTGTATTTTAAACAATTCATTCTAAGTGAGTTCCTAATTATGTTGGAGACATGAAATTTTGGGTACTTATAGGTGAACACCTCACATCATACGACAAATGATAAAATTCTGAAATAGTCATACATTTAATCCTTTGGGCTCCCGCATGTCTATTTTAAACAATTATTTCTAAGTGAGCTCCTAATTAGTTTGGAGACGTGAAATTTTGCATACTTACAGCTGAACACCTCACATCAAACGACAAATCATAAAATTTTGAAAATGTCGTACGTTTAACCCTTTGTGCTCCTACATGTGTATTTTAAGCAATTCTTTCTATGTGAGCCCCTATTTAGGTTGGAGGCGTGAAATTTTGCATACTTATGGCTATACCTCATTATTCATTACCCATTCATTATACCTCAAATCACACGTCAAATAATAAATTTTGAAAAAGTTTTATGTTTAACCCTTTCAACTCCAGCTTGTGTATTTTAAGCAATTCTTTCTAACTGGGCCCCTAATTAAATTGGAGATTTGAAATTTTGCATACTTATTGCATAACACCTGAGGCCAGGCGACAAATCATAAAATCTTGAAAAAGTCTTACGTTTAACCCTTTGAGCTACCACATACGTATTTGAAGCAATTCTTTCTAAGAGAGTCCCTAATTAAGTTGGAGACATGAAATTTTGCATACGTATAGCTGATTATGCCTCAGACCACACGACAAATCATAAAATTTTCAAAATGTCTTATATTATTTACCCCTCTGGGCTCTAACTTGTGTATTTTAAGCAATTTTTCTAACCTCCGCCCTTTTAACCCGGGGAGAAATTTTCCAACTTTAGCCGACACCCCTTTGACCATTCTTTCATATTATGCACCATAGCCTTACATATTTTAGTTCCATTTTTTCCGCCAGGTGTGCCTACTTATCTCGGGTGCTATGGGCCCGAACCCCTTGACTAATATAGCTACGGATAGTATGTAAAATGGATTTTCCCTCGGATACAGGTTTGTTTAGAATCAAGTGCGTCCCCTAGCTGTTAAATGTGGAACTAACAGATTTTTCAAAAGGATAAAGTGTTTTGAAACGAATATTAAACGAAATGTGCGATCTGTGATCACACTTACCCACTTGTTTTCAAAATTTCTCATTCATACAAGAAAATTCCTATACTATTATTTTCTTTATTTAAGACAGACATTCCATGATTATTCAAAGAAAAAAAATCTGCTTTGAAAGTTTCCGGTATGAAACCGAAATTTTTGAATTAAAAGAAAACTCCATTTCTATTTCTTTTCACGTGTTTCCTGTGTTTAATAGATTTGCCAGATTTGTGTTTTTTTATTCAAAAATTTCGATTTCATACGGCAAATTTTCAAAGAAGAAGATTTTCTGTATGTAATCATGAAATGCATGTCCCAAATAAAGAAAATAACAGTATAGGAATTTTCAGGTATGAATGAGAAATTTTGAAATAAAAAAAGCGCCAAATTGCCCCCCTGGTGTTTGTACCTCAACGGGTCACTTCCGGTCACATATTCCTATACAATAATTGTTTGTCATAGCGAGCTCTACCACCATCTCATGATTTTAATCTCTTCCTGTATAAAAAATTTTAACACATTGCCGATGGGCAATTTTTATCAAATCTGAATTTTAAAACAGTAAAAGCTCCTTCCTGTTCTGAAAGTCTTTTGTAAATTGGTGTTCTATATAGGTGTTTCAAGTTTACGTATCGGTAAGTCTCTTTCCAAGTACGAATTTAATATTAAATGTCTTACAATCTAAAAAATATTGACAACATGATATTAGTGCATTTTCGGTAAGGTAGAAGCCACGCCCTTAGTCAATGAGGTTTTTTGAATGAAAACGAGAATTCTCGTTTCAAGGCGTGAATGTGTTAAGACGTTGAGTATTATTTATTCATAATAATGCATTCTAAATCTGTTTAAAGTGCAATTTTTTTTTCATTTATGTAACAATAAAACATACACGGCCAAGATAGAATCTGCCCAATGTAAGCACGGCCTGACTATGGTATTTGTTAACGTTCTGTTCAGACCAGGGACTGATTTATTTTTATGTGTGTAGGTCATGTTTAAATGTTAAATGTAAAAAAAATTAACGTATTCCTTTCCAAAAATATGAGGAATGTTTATTTTAAAAATGGCAGAATGCCTTTTTTACTAGTACTAGGTTTAGTATCTATTATTGCGCCCTAGAGTACAAATACGCAATAATTGGGTATGTTCGTAGTAGTAATGAAGTCGAAACAAAGGGAAATCGGGTACTCCACACTTGATAAACTGGAAGAGAAAAAAAATTAATTTTTGTAATCTAGTATTCGCTCCTTGCTATAATACAGCATAAAATAAATTTTATAAATACTAAATGCTGCTGCATTTACAAACACATCATGTAAAAATATGAGCTGCTATAGATTTCGGAGCTTTGACCGTGCGTTCCATGCGTTCATGCTTTAATCTGGCCCTGATAGTGAGAACACATGCATTTAAACGAATTTTTAAGCATGGAGATGAACCATGAAAAAAATCTCTTTTAGAGCTATTTTATTATACATAAGGTAACCGAAAGAAATAGTACTCTAATGATTTTTTAAATGATACTTGTGAAAATTATCAATTTATCATCCACTTTTTTCTAAAGATTAATTTCGTGCATTTGAGGGCTGGATAGAAACATTTAGTACATAAAGTAATCAAATTTTGAGTTGAATCGTAATTCATTCTCCCGCGTATGACACCATAATATAAAGTAACAGATAAATGTACAAATTTCTTTTTTTCTTTTTTCTTATTTATTAAATATAAATGTTATGTTAATTCGAAAATGCTTGTGAAGTTCACCAATACTTAGCAGAATGTATTTATTCTGAATATTCATCTGGAAATTCGCCTTTGACAAATTTGGTTCTGTTCTGATGCTATGAGATTATTTCTCAAAGGTCTTTTACTCATACGTCTAAGTAGGATTCTTAATGTACTCCTACAATTACCATACTGTGTTTCGTACTTAAATTAGAAATTAAAAAATAAATAATATTAATGAATTTTTAATGTTCTTCAATCTCCTACAAGATTGTCTAATCTATACTCCTATTATAAAGAGGAAAAAATTGCTTATTTGTCGGAGGTAAGCTCTGGAACTACCGAACCGATTCCAAAAGTAATGGTATCAAAATGATGGTGTGAGTCCAACTTAGAACATAGGCTATATCTTATGTCGGTGTCACTATCCCAAAGGGGGTGTAGGAGCAAAAAACGTTCTAAAAATGCGATTTTAGCGTTACTGAAGGGCCTAGAAATATGAAATTTTGAGTATTAGTTACTTATAAGATATAAATGATGTCTAAGAACAGTTCTTAAACAATTCGAAATTTAAAAGGGGTGAAAATGCACAAAAAGCGTTCTAAAAAACGTTCTAAATGGTAGTTTCCACACAATCTCAGGAAATACCAAACCGATTTAAAAAATATTGGTGTCAAAATGATGGTGACAACGCTTGCTCCAATATAGGCTATGTTTTATGTCGGCGTCACTACCCCAAAGGGGGTGCAGGAGCAAAAAACTTTCTAAAAATGTGATTCATGTGTTACTGAAGGGCCTAGAAATATGAAATTTGAAATATTAGCTACTTATTAGATATAAATGATGTCTAAGAATAGTTCTTAAACAATTCGAAATTTAAAAGGGGTGAAAATGCGCAAAAAGCGTTCTAAAAAACGTTCTAATGATGGTTTCTACACAATCTCAGGAAATACCAAACCGATCTAAAAAATAATGGCGCAAAATGATGGTGACAACCTTTGCTCCAACATAGGCGATGTTTTATGTCGGTGCCACTACCCCAAAGGAGGGTGCAGAAGAAAAACGTTCTAAATTGGGGCTTTTGCGTTACGGAAGGACCTAGAATCGTGAAATTTGGAATGATAGTTAGTTATAAGATATCAATGATCTCTAAGGACATTTCCTAAAAAAATCGAAATTTAAAAGGTGGTCAAAATGCGCAAAAAGCGTTGTAAAAAACTTTCTAAATTGCGATTTCTATGCAATCTCAGGAAGTACTGAACCGATTTCAAATATAATGGTGTAAAAATGATGGTAACAGATCTTGGTCCAAGATAGGCTATATTTTATTTCTGTTTCCACTACCCCAGAGGAGATGTAGGAGCAAAATGCGAGAAAAGCGTTCAAAAAACGTTCTAAATGCCGATTTGTCGGCAATATCTCAGGAAGAATGAATCTGATTTCAAACGTAATAGTAGAAAATTGATACTGACAGCCTCTGCTCTAACATAGACACTATTTTATGTCGTTATCACTATCACCAAGACGTTGCAGGAGCAAAAAAGCGTTCTAAATTTCGATTTTTGTGATCGGTAGGGGCTAGCAACTTAAAATTAGGCAAGGTACATATTTATTAGATATAAATTATCTTTAAGAACAGTTTCGAAAAAACTGGAAATTTAAAAAGGGTTGAAAATGCGCGAAAGGCGTCCTAAAAACGTTCTAAATTGCGATTCTACTCAATCTAAGGAAATACCAAAGCTATTTCAAAAGTAATGGTTGCAAATAAATGGTGACAGTCCCTGCTATAACATAGGTTATATTTTATGTTGCTGTCTCTACCATCTGAGGCTGAGGGTTGCAAAAGCAAAACATGTTCTAATTTGCGTTTTTTGCACAACTGAGGGGTCTAACACTTTGAAGTATGGCATGGTATTTACTTACAAGATGCACCTGCTTTCTAAGAACAGTCGAAAGAAAATTCCAAATTAAAAAAAAATGAAGTGAGTGAAAAGCGTTATAAATTACAATTTTTAAGCAAACTTATAAATCACCAAAACGATTAAAAAAAATAATGATGACAAATTTTGGTGATAGAATCTGCTCAAACATAAGCTATATTTTATGTCTGTTCCACTACCACCAGAGGGTTGCAGGAGCTAAAAACTTTCTAAATTGCGATTTATGTGATACTGAAAAGGCTAGAAACTTTAAATATGACATGGTAGTTACTTATAAAATATAAATGCACTCGAAGGAACGTCGAAAATAAATTCGAATTAAAAAGGGGTGAAGCGAAGGGGAGGTGCGAAAAGCATTCTAAGAAAGTTCTAAATTACGATTCTATGCAATTTCAGGGAATATAAACCGATTATAAAAGTAATAGTTGCAAATCAGTGGTAACAGTCTCTGATCCTACAGAGGCTATATTTTATGCCGGTGACTCTACCACCTGGGGTTCACAGGAACAACAAACGTTCTAAAAAAGGGCTTTAAAAGCTTTTTAAATTACGTTTCTGTGGAATATTAGGAAATAACAGTAAGTGTGAAGATTTTAGTATAGTCAGGAACATCCGTTAAATTGTCTGTCCATTTATCCGAACTTTTGCTTATCCGAACTAGGGTCCGTCCCGACTTGTTCGGATAATCGGTGCTCAACTGTATTTGATATAAATTTACATGATCTGCCTGGTTTAAATTTTTTTAAGTTGTTTACACTTTTGCAAACAGGACATGATATCCCATATGAAAAAAAATAAACGCGAGTGGAACATAGACCCGCCTGGTCCACTTACCCCATTTTCATGGGGCAACTGGACCCATGAGGTAAGAAATATGAAATATGTATATATATTTTTTTTAATGTTAAAATATAATTTTGAGCATTTCTATCTGATGGAGGGAGCTTAACTGAACACATTTACAAAAGTTCAGACTTTAATTCAAAAGAACATTAGCTTTTTGAAGCTGAATTGCCAGAATCTCCAGAGTCACATTATAAAATCATGTCGCAGTTGCCCCAACTAACCTTAATAAGTATATTAATTTAGCTCTGTTCTTAAATGTCTCCCACCTTCCTTGTTAAATTCATTTTTAAATTCACCACGATTTAATTATTTTCGTGACAGTAAAAATGTTCTAAGGAAAGTCTTCTAAATATTTTTTCCCTTAATTTTATTTATTAATATTTTAAATACTTACAGAGATCATCAATAAGTTTTATTACTTATTAAAAAAAAAACTAAATATGTTAATGAAAAATTATTGTTATATCTTTATCAATTCACTGAAAATTTTGGTTCTTAATGAAAAATATAATTAGAATCAATTAAATCATTAAATGTAAAAACAAATAATAAAATGGTTTTTAAATTATTATTATTATTATTATTATTATTATTATAGTTGTTGTAAAACGGTTCTAAAAAAGATTATTTTCTCCGCTCAACAACGCAAAATTTTTTAACACAAACACAGGGGCTGATAAAAAAAAAAAAAAAAAAAAAAAAAAACATTCTAACTGGGCCGTAGCACTGAACCTGGGGTGCCTTTAGGGGTGCCAAACTTGGTGGGCAAATTTTACAAAGCTAATATTTAAAATCTAATTCGATCTTGTACAGATTATACTGCATATTTTGTGCTATTGGAGTCGGGAAAGATTAAACACAAATAATATATTTATCTAAATATGTATTTATATATCCATATCTGTATTTTAAGACATAGAACCATAGATATAGTAAAAATAACTAGATTAACCACTCAGTGTTATTCCCCCATTACTTCTTGATTCTGCAGCGGTTCGGTGGCAACATCCATTAGAGTGGCAGAAAAAGAGTGGAACTTGTGATACTAAAGTAGCAATACATAGTGGATATCCGAGTATTGCGATGTTTTCATTCTGTATGTTTTAAATAAATGTATGCATATGATTTCTTAGAAATGTCTGGAAAGACAGTGGAATACCCTATATG
Source organism: Maratus speciosus (assembly GCA_963932465.1). NCBI lineage: Eukaryota > Metazoa > Arthropoda > Arachnida > Araneae > Salticidae > Maratus > Maratus speciosus. The sequence goes on along the minus strand of OZ010798.1, from coordinate 102,844,735 downwards.
GATATTTACATCCATATTTGTAATTTGTTAGATACTTTTTAAACTATTTAGTAGAACTTCGATGCAACGTTTAGTTCATTCAGTAATTTTTTTTTTCTTTTCTAGTATTTCTGTTTTTCATTAAAATGTCGAGCACATACCAAATCCACATATTATTATGAAAATATATATTATTGTGAAATGATATTATTCCGAAAATTATCTCTCTATTCTAAAAAAAAGTAACTACCGCTGTCACCGCCGCCGCCGCCGCCGGTTTTGATTTTTTTGTGACCGGAGGCCTTTCTTCATTAATATTAACAAAAATAATGCCTACAAAAATATGAAAATCGGTGGTTTTATACAGAAATGTTTGATAAACACGCTGATGCAGACAGTTTTCAAATCGAAGAATTATTTTAAGAGATATTTAATGCTAAAGTTGGACAAAATCGTACCACTAAAAAAGTTTTATAGCAGCAAAAACTATACATCGCAGTGTTATCATATTTAGATCATTTTATGCGTTAGAATTTGCCGGAGTGCAGATTGCATTAATTTTTTTATTTTGACTCATTTTTTCAGGTTTTATTTCCATTTTAAATTCAAATTTTCAGCATTTCTAGAGATATTTTTTACAGATTTCAGAAAATTGTACTAATTTAAACTGTTGCCAACTGTATAAAAAGCGCAAGCAATAATGTTTGCTTCAAATTAAAAATTTATTTACACGCGACTATTATAAACAGGAAAAAAACTTTCAAATTAGAATTAAATAATTACGTATTAAAAGCAGGAACTTATTAAAAATTACGTCATAAAAAGTATACACGTGAATTTTAAAAGAGAAAGGATATTGTAAAATAATAAATTCATTAATATGCGTTAGAAGTCTTAGGAGAAATTACGTCATATTTACGTCACATTATAGTTATTACATAAAATGAACACAAAATAATATTGCAAAAAAGTTTAAATTTAGAAATTGCGCTAGGCATTTATTTGATATTTTGAGAATTAATTTAAAATGTCTCATTTAAAAGAACTTTCTTTTCGCTTTGTTAAAAAATACCAGGAGACAAAGACTCTCTTTACTTAATTCCTTTTATATTAGCTTATTTTGAAATGTTGTTACACGTGTATACGTCATCAAGCTATTTTTATTTCGACGTTTTATTTGTGTTTTTATTAATGTTGTACGAATTTATTTGTTCTTTCGTTATTTAAAATAAAAATTATATCAATTTGTATAATTTGGCGAGCGGTTTGGCGATGTATATAATTTGGCGAAATTGGTCGACAGGATAATCAAGTAGTACCGCAGCGGATTTGACGTTAAAATTCCCCAATCAAAGAGAAATGAATAGAAATTCGTTTATAGGGAGATCGCCACTGTTTTTTAAATTATAATTCAATCTTTCGAAATCTTTTTAAAGCCGATCAAATTAGCGTGCATTTAGAGTCTGCGGTGTCTGGACGGGGGTTGGCGAGCGTAGCTCGTAGGGGGCCGAGCCCCCTAGTATGGAAAAAAAAAGTTAAGATTTGCTTAAAAGATTAAAAAAAAAAAAAAAAGAAGAATTTAATATATTTATTTTTAAGCGTTTAAGCATTTTACGTTTGTAAAAGAACTTTGAAATTGTCATTTGCTAATAATTAGTCGTTAGCCACGTTTAATAAATAAATATATTTATTAAGAATATTGACCTTGGTAATTAATGTTTTCATCTACATTTGCTGAGTAATGCATGGCTTGAAAAAAAAAAAAATCTTAAGAATGTGTATTATTAATGCAGGTATTTATTTATTTATTTATTTATTTATTTATTTATTTTTGAGGAAAATAAAATTCTTGTTATTTAATTCAAGTAAACAATAAGCAAAAATTGATCGCATACTTACATATTTAAAAGCGTGTAAAAAAACATTAACAAATATCTAATTTTAAAGAAAGTTTTGAAAGTTAAATGCAAAAAATTATGTTATTTTAGATTACTAAAGCAGTTAAAATGGAATTTTTTGCATTATTTCCACGTATTCCTCCTTTTTTGCGGGGTGGGGGGGATTAATACAAATGATTCAAAATAACAAATAGAGTACAATAATATAAAAATGATGGAACTTCTAAAAATTTTAATTTTTTTTTGTGGTTGGGCGGGGGTTGGGGGTGGGGGGAGAGGTAGGTAAGTTTTACATTTACTTTTGCTACAACTTAAGGCTGTTCTCAACTGCTCTGCTCAACAAGCGCAAAACGTTATGACACATTTACAAATTCATTTTTTAACGGAAAGATATAAAATTGGAAGGCCTGACTATGGAAGCGATTTGGAATCGAGCTGTGTTTTCCATTTTTTAATAAAGAAATTACCTATTGAGTTATAAGCGATTTTCATCTCGTGACAAAGACTTTTTCACCCTACCTTGAGTGGTTAATTCTTCTTTCGCGCGAAAATTTGGTTCAAAACGCCCACTTTGACATTATTTTCTAAAAAATCTATTGCGTTTGAAAAAAAAAAAATCGGAAAAAAATAGTTATGTTACATAGTTTCTGAACAACAACACCTACCAGTTTCATGCATTTTCGAACAAAAATGAATTAAATCTTATGTCATAAAGTTGCGCTTTTGGATTAGAGAATAGCCTTAACAGATAGGGCTGAAAAAATCATTTTAAATGTTTTAAGTTTTGTGGATAAGGAAAATTTTACATCATTATTTATTGCCATTGCAAAGAAACGAATGTGCAGAAAAGAAAAAGAAGTCGAAGAAGGTAAACTGCGTTCTTTTTTTTTTTTTTCCTTTTTTTTTTTTTTTTTTTTTTTTTTTGAGGGGGTTAGGCTATAATATATTCACTTTTGCTACACTTAACAATTTGGGAAATAATAATAATAATAATAATAAATGTTTTAAGTTCTGTGGGCAAGGAAAATTTTATATGATTATTTTTTGTCATTGCAAAGAAATGAATGTGTAGGGGAAAAAAAATCTAAGATTTTAAACTGCGTACATTTTTTTTTTTTTTTTGGGGGGGGGGTAAGTTATATATTTACTTTTGTTACAATTAGGGCTAAAAAAACACCTTAAATGTTTTAAGTTTTGTGGATCTGGAAAGGTTTGATTATTTATTGCAATTGCAAAGAAACGAATGTGCAGAAAAAAAAATATTTATCAAAGATTTTTAACTACGTTCTTTTTTTTTTTTTTTTTTTTTTTTTGAGGGGGGGGGGGGGTGGCTGGATCGCTAAATTATATATAAGTTATATACAGTGCTCAGCAAAAGTTTAGACAATGATCTAATATGCTTCTGTGCTGAGAAGTATGTAACGAATTGTTGTAATTCAACTGTCATATATTACTGGAGACTTATCCTTCATATACAAACAATAAATTTTAATTTATGCACTTTACATAATATATAATGACAAAAAAAACGAATTTAACATTGTTGAAAAAGTATAGACAATCTGTCTGTTAACAGAAAAATATCCATAAATGAAAATCGAACTGCACCTCCATTGTCTGCTATTAATGCAAAAATGTGACTTTCCATCGAAGAAACTAAATCCTGCATCAGTTGGTGGTCTATTTCGTGCCAAACACGTTCAACATCTGATCGAAGTTCATTTACAGAGGAGTATTGTTAAAAAATTGCATAAACCGTATGAGATATGATGCCACAAAAGTTTTCGATTGGGTTCAGATCAGGGCTACACGCGGGCCAGTCGAAAACAGTAATATTTTGAGAGTTAAACCAATTTTTTGATTTGTATGCAACATGAATAGACACATTATCTTGCTCAAATACATACTTTGGAAGAGATAAAAGTTCACCAAATGGCTGTAAATTGTTTTCCAATGTATGTATGTAGTCTTACGCAGCTTGGCGACCACTGAGAAACTCCAGAGATACTTGAGAATTAAAACAAAGTGAGGCCCAAGTCATCAACCCTTTCGAGGGCAAAGGACACATAATTTTAATTCCGAAATGGCAAGAATATTTAATTAAAATTGTCCTTTTATAATATACGTGAAAATAAGCAATTTCATATTTTCTAATAACTTCGTTTATAAATTCTGGTATCAGTCCATTATTTCATCCGTTTATAAAAAGAATTACTCCGTGATAGGAAAGGGTTCAATTTGTTGTGAGATTTCAAGGCTGGTGGTTTTATCATTTTCATGTAAACTAATGTACATCTTTCTTTAATGCATCTACGAAATTATCCGTTGGCACAGAAAGCTCTAACTCAATTTTAATGCGATTAGCAGTCATCATTTGTCTAGATGCCAGTTTATGGATCCTTCTATAATCTCGTTTTCTGGCCACACGAGTCCTTCCAGATCTATGTTTTGCTTTGAAAGAGTTTGCTTCGAATACGGCAGGGTAGCCGATTTTGAATTTTTGCATTGTTTATTATTTTGATGATGATAATAATAATAATAATAATAATAATAATAATAATAGCAAGAGTAGTAATTGCCGAAATTGCGCCCCCTCCCTCTTCGCGGAATTTTCGTTTTCGCCATTGTTCCTCGGAGCACTCAAAGTTTAAGATATTTGAAACTTTTTTATTTTGCCTTATTTCAAACTATGATTTAAAAAAAAAAATAAATAAATAAATAAATAAATCGTATTTTTAAAAAGCCCTTCCAATATCCCGCACCCTCATCTCCTAATATTATGCAAATCTTAAAATGCTTTAAGTTGCATTCTTTTTTAAATTATCCTGTTTCTTACTTTGCAATAAAAATAATCTATCTTTTAAGAAGACTGGCTCAATCTTTAGTGAAAGAAGCTGTTTAGTCTTTAAAATGCTTTTATGTTCCAAAATTATTCGGACCTCTTTCTTATTTTAAAGCAACGATATATAAACAATCATTTTAAATTCTTCTACGCCCATCATGACCGTACGTCCCTCCCCTCTTTGTGACTGGAACACAAATTTAGAATCTTCAAACATTTTTAAATGTCCCGATTGTTTATTTTCCCGTAGCTGTAAATAAATAATCTGATTATAACGTGCTACAAAAACATGATTATCAACTTTAATCAAATTGATTAAAGTTTTAAATTTTAATAAATATATATATTAATAATTAAACAGTAAAACATTGTGTGAATCACCATAAAACAAAAAATTACACAGGGCGCGTTTCGGACCGAAACTTTTAAAAGCCCGTTAACAGCCAATGTAAACATGTATCCGTAAGGGGACAAGAGCACAAATGAACAGTGGAATGTGAGAGGAGAGCTTACAAAGAATGCGAGAGGTGTCGTTAGTTGATTCATACAAAGTTTTATTATTTTACTGTGATTTATCGCAAGTGTTTTTGGTGTTGTTTCATCTATTTATATTAGTGTCTTACACATACAATAATCGTTGCTTGTGAGTATATATAGTTTTAAATTAATAATTCCTACCAAAAGTATGATTTTAATTCGCAGCAATTTTATCTATAATTTTGTGAAATATTCCTAAAATTCATTCTTAAGATTATGCAAAATTTTGCTTCTGACTTTCTCGATATTGAACTGAATTTAAGACGTGCATTCAATTTTACTTTCTTTGGAATAGACTATTTTTTTAAAAGGCAGTTTTATTCCTTACAGTTCCCTATATCAGCACAGTAATTACTTCTGTAAAAGAACATCTAGTAATCACATAAGCACCATGTAGCTGCATTCATTCACCGTCCCCTATTTTTTTTCTTATTTTTCAAAAAGTATATGCTACTATTTATCTTCCTGACACAAACACTAGAGTACTATCATCCCCCTAATCACCTCAGATTTCAGATTTAACCATCCTACAGCGAGTGCGAAGAAGGTGCTACTTCATTCAATAGGAGTTATTGTGTGTAAACTACTACACGTCACTGAAACCACGAGAATGGCGTGACAATATTTTTTGGAGTCTTCTCATACAACAGCTAGATATATAACAAGTTCCGTTTCCAACAGAGCATTTATAATTTGAGCGTGTTCAGTACAGTTTCACATTTGTTAGCGCCACCTTGCGGAGCTGTGCAAAAAAGAAATGACCTGCAAACTTACATTATGTAAATTTTACTCGGATACATCAGAGCCTCTATCCTCTACTACAGTGAGTTATTTAAGAAAAAGCTGCGGAGGGAAACAGAATAGCTACAAGTTGTTCTTAGATTCCATAGTCCACCGCATTGACCTTAACTCGGCGCGAATTTCCGATTTACGCTTCGCGCTTGATGTGCTTGTTTTCGGATTAATATTTAAAGATTTCTCTTTTTAATTTTCATGTTGTCAACTTTTTATTTTACAGTATGCAAAAATAATACCAGACGTTAGAGGGCGCTGTTTTCAACTTGCGTTTTTTTTCCATTCATACGATCATGCTTTTTATTTAACGGCTTTGGTTTCCATGTCCTACCCAAATATAGAACACTGAGAAATTTAATACTATAACTACCGGAAGTTTGAGTCAAGTTTTATAAAAATATTTTCCATCAAAATGTTTATTTTAAACAGTTTAACTTTATTATTTAACGTTTTTCTTCTTTGCATTTTTTAAACTTATTTCATAATGAAATTTCTGGTTTGAACCGAAACATATTCATAAATGACAGATCACGGTAGTTCAAGTGTTAAACAAAAACTGTCTTCAGTCTTTCAATATTCAACGAGAGGGACCACAGAGGATCTCACCCGTTATTTGGATATGAATATATTTATGGATAAACCTAAGCTAATCATTTAACACACATATTTAATTCATAAGATAAAATTTATTAATTTTACTGGTGTGACTGTAATATTGTTTTATTGTTATTTACTTGTTAGTTTATGCAAAAAGAAACTTACGGATTCAATTCCGTATCATTTGTTTTCATTTTTTTCAGACTACCAATATGTTTCACCATGTTTTTAAAAAGCGCTAAACAGACAATATCCTTCAACATAACACTTTCCACTCCGTTGTCGCCGCTACGGCGACCTTATCTTTCTTTGCAAAGCTTGTTTTTGGCACTAGTAACAAAGGAAAATACAATTTGCCTTGTTTAATCATAGCATTTTTGAAATTGCGTACTTGAAGGAAACTCCTTTAAAAAGTGGGGCCGACCGAATAAAATTTGTGTAAGATACTCCGGAGTCCAAAGGGTTAATGTGGAACATCTGTTACGAAATTATTTTTACTGGAAGATTTTATGAAATTTCAACTGTTAAATTCGTTGTAAATTTTTGAACGAATGTGTTTATACGAGGTGAAATATTTCGCTAGAAGCCTAAAAATGGTCTCCTATTTCCAAATTTACCTGTACCCTCAAAACAAAAATTATAAAAATAAATATAATAAATACATTTCTTTCAAAAAAGTTCATATCGTTTTAGTTTTTCACCTGTAGTACTCGTACTTTCGGTAATGATTGCTATTGGTAATATACATATTATCTTTATTCATTCAAAAATTGCATCGCATAGTTTGAAATCTTTTGTATATTTTATTCACTTTTAGTCACTTTTATTTATCCTAATATTAAAAGTTATTACGTTATAATTTTTATCAAGCAATAAGTTTTATTATTTTTTTCTCAAATCTAGTGAATAATAATAATAATAATAATTGAAAATACAATTTTTTACATCAATAGGAATAACTATTACAAGTTTTGCAACAATAAAAATTCATTTTGTATAAGCATATAATCAAGCTAAAAATTAAATATTTTATGGAAAATTGAATAAGATTGATAAGTTCAGTTTCGGTCGTCCGAGAGATCCCTTGTTTTTTTAATAACGATAAATTTTTAAATCTGGCAACTGTACAAAATATTGGGTCGATCAGAAAGTCGTGTCGTGTTGGGAAAATCAATTCGTACCGGAAAATTCTGCCCGGTAATTATTAGATATCAGATATCGGAATCAATGTCTAATAATTAAAAGATAGAATTTTTCGGTACGAATTGATTTTCCCAAAACGACACGACTTACCGATCGACCCGATAAGTTTTTTTTTCTTCTTATTGTTTATGAAATTCTGAAATTTTTCAACTTAATTCTCTGCAAAACTTTTAAATGTGAAATACAGGTTCTCTTTGTGAAAGTCTTGAAACTATTCCGAATTTTCCCTAGATTTAAGGAAGTATTCTTCAATTCTCTAAGTTATATTAATAGTGTTAGGTGAGGACATAGAGAGACATTACAAGAGGCATTTCATTTCTCCCACACATCCAGACAGCTCAAATTTCAAACATGAGTCGCTTCCAAAATTTTGTCGCACTCATTCCTTGAGGGGTGAGGGTTGTTCAGATATGAATGAATGGGTGTGTGCATTACCATATCTATCTGGACATGGGTGGAGGAAAATGGTGGAGGAGGATGGGTAAAACTAGTGATGGAACAGTGTGGCAGCAGAGAATCAATTTATACCGCAAAATTTTATTAGCATTCTTCATTTAACTTCAGGACAGAATTTCTGAGATTTTTGAAGAAGAAAAATACTATAAAAATTTAGTGGTGACAATCGCTCAATTGCTGCGCCACTGTTCCATCACTGTAAAAGTAAAAGGAAAGTAAAATATGCAATGCGATATAGTTGGAGAAGAATGAGTAGTGTTAAAGCCACTCTTCAAGGTGCTTGCTCCCTATTTCACTTCAATCATCAAAACACTCATGCATCATTTAATCCTAATCTTCCGTTCTCAGAAACGCTGTCATGAAATCTCAAATATAATGAAATTCAAACAATAACAATACAGTGTTAAATTATTGTTATTATTTATTAAATTTTAGACCTTTTATTGCATTAATTGATTTTTTGATAAGTTTTAAAATTATTAGACGTTTTCTGTAGTATCTACGCAACAAAAGAAACGTTTTTTTTGTTAAAAAAAAATCATAGAGGTCAATTACTTTATTGCGAAAAAGTTTATTATTTTTCTGTAAATAAAATATAAATAAAGAAAATTATATTTGTTCGTGTAGCTTAGAAATTATATTTACCACTTTTAAATATCCGAAACAAACACTATATTAACTGTTTACACATTGAAACATTAAATGTCATTACAAAACGGTTCATTAATGTTGCTGTAATAACACAGCAGTAATATTAACATAATTATGCTGCGGCATGCATAGAAAACACATATAGTAAACAGAGATGAGAAGACGAATGCGATGACTCACTGTTCTAGCAATATGTTCACCTGTGTTCACCTGTCCGACTGTTCTAAAAGTGAATTCTCTCCCGGGATTGCACTTATACTCTAAAGCTAACGCTGAGTTCCCGGGTCGGTCATCCCCTGTTCTAAAAGTGAAAGATGTAAGCTTAACCCTCTAATGCATGATTTTTCATTTTTTCTTAAAAAAATAATATATTTGCTTCCTTGACAGCCATAAATTACAGGAAAAATATTGAAAAAATTTTCACTCTTATATTTTTTAGTATTTTGAAGTTTTTTTTAATTGTTGCCAAATGGCAACACCATGCATTAACCCCAAAAAAATTTTTCGAACTTTGCCAACTAGCAACACTGTGCTGTTTTATTGCAATTATTATTATTATTGTTTTTTTTTTTTTTGTAAATTATAAGATTTTAAATGGTGTGTATATATATATATATATATATATATATATATACATATTAGGGTGGTCCTTAAAAAATAAACTTTTAAAATTTCTATGGTGCACCCTCCTGTTTTATTCTATGTATAAAATAAAGACTTCCACAAAAATTTCAAATTTTTAAAACATTTTTCAAGGGTCGCTACCAAGGATTGAATATTTAAAAAAAAAATTAAAAATTGACATATTTTGTAATTTAATAATATATTATTAATACAAATCCATAGTCTTTGCCAAATTGAATCATGGTATGATATTAGGTTGTAAAGACTGTCATTTGTTTCAGGTTTCAATACATTTACGCGGTCTATTGTCCAAGCACAGACAGGAGTATTTCATGTCTACACTCTATTTCACCTCTACTTGGCAGCATTGTGAAAGGTAGACAATCTAACATTCCGGCTTGAAAAATAGTTCTCCGTTATTTTTTAATCTTAAATAGCTAAAATGCGTAGGAATTTATAAGATAATGTTTATAAATTATAGAATTTGATTTTTTTATATTCGTAAAATGTCGTACTAAATGGCCATATTTATATCAAACACAAAACTTAAAAAAAGAGTTTTCGGCAAGCGTTCCTTTGATTGTTCACTGGGATTGCAAAATTTTAGAAGACATTTCAGGATCTGAAACTGTATACAGATTACCCATTATTGTTTCAGGTAAAGGTACTGACCATTTAACTAGCTGTTCCAAAACTTCAATCAGGAACAGGTGAGGCAACAGCTTCTGCTGTTAACGAAATATCGTAGTCGTGTGGAGTAACTAGCAAGTAAAATGTATGAGTTTTGATACAACCTTTGTTAATACTGGATTATCAAGAGAAGCTTGTATTCTTCTGGAACAGAATATGAACAAAGAAATGATTTGGATTGCCATCATCACATCCTTGAAATATTGTTTTTGTTCTTTATCTTTTGCAGGAAGTTTATTGTATAACTCCATGAGTGCTACCCCACTTTCGGCTACATCATTAACAACTTTGACTGATGTCGCTAGTGCCTTACATGTTTTGTAGGATTTATTTTCATTCCAATTAGTCACATCTGTTTAAAAAATGTCTGAAGGTAAATCCATAATTTAAAAAAATACTCAGAGAGCTGCTTGTTAGAAAATCTTGCAAGTCATTTTCGAGAATGGGATCAGGATCAGCACGTGTACGTTTCAAGGGTTCATAATTTCCTTCATTTTTCAAAGCATGCACCATTTTTCTTTTACTTTCAAAAAAGACATTATCATCGAAAAAATCAAAAGCAACTAATTCTTCTGTGAAGTACAGAAATATCCTAGGAACTTCTTCAAAGCACAAAAAGAAATGACTTCATTTACATTATCGTCTTTTTTCAAGTTCTTCTTGAGCAATAAAACATTGGGCCTGATACCAGCTGTGAATGTAGATTTTCACTACAAGCGAGCAAACTTGACGAACTCCAGATTCTTCCTGCTTAGAGAGTTTAAACTGACCTCTAAAAAAATATACCTTGAGCGAGCATATGGCCTTCATCATCCATGAAACCCAATGCAATCCACCTGGTGCTCTAATGTAAAACCTCTTTCGGGTACTCCTCCTAAGAAAATGATGGCAAGCACTATGAGTAGTATGAGCTCCTTGTAATCGTCCCTTTGTTGTAAAATCATTAAGATGATTTTGAGCAAATTCCGTAATTTCTGACCCATTATGTGTTATTTTTTTCATTGATTAAATTGTCAGTTATGGGAGTCTGAAATATGCCATAATCGATAGACATCCATGAAATTTTAAATCGTTTGAATAACAGCATGTCTGGTCCGCTTGGAGCTCCGAGAGACTGAACAACAACTTCCTCAAGTATAATTTCAAGGATGTGATGATGGAAAGCCAAATAATTTCTTTGTTCATATTCTAATCCAAATGAGCACAAGCTTCTCCTCTCCTGATAATCGGGTATTAACAAAGGTTATATCAAAAGTCATACATTTTACTTGCTTGTAATCTTGACAACTCCAATGTTTCGTTAACAGCAGAAGCTATTGTCTCACCTGTTCCTGATTGAAATTTTGTTACAGCAAGTAACTACTCAATACCTTTAACTGATATAACAATGGGTAATCTGTCTACAGTTTCAGATCCTGAAATGTCTTCTAAAATTTTGCAATCCCAGTGAACAGTCAAAGGAACGCTTGCCGAAAACTCTTTTTTTTTTTTTTTAAAGTTTTGTGCTCTGCTTTTGATACGAATATGGCCATTTAGTACGACATTTTACGAATATAGAAAAATCGAATTCTATAATTTATAAACATTATCTTATAAATTCCTACGCATTTTAGACATTTAAAAAATAACGGAGAACTATTTTTCAAGGCGGAATGTTAGATTCTCTACCTTTCACAATGCTGCCAAGTAGAGGTGAAATAGAGTGTAGACATGAAATACTCCTGTCTGTGTTTGGACAATAGACTGCGTAAATATGTTGAAACTTGAAACAAATGACAGTCTTTACAACCTAATATCATACCATGATTCAATTTGGCAATGACTATGCATTTGTATTAATAATATATTATTAAATTACAAAATATATCAATTTTTAATTTTTTTCTAAATATTCAAACCCTGGTAGCGAGCCTTAAAAAATGTTTTAAAAATTTGAAATTTTTGTGGAAGTCTTTATTTTATACATAGAACAAAATAGGAAGGTTCCCCATATAATTTTAAAAGTTAATTTTCTAAGGACCACCCTAATACATATACATATACTATATATATATATATAATAATATTAAATCAAAATTTAACTTACAAGTCATATAACAATATTAACCAAAATTCTAAATAAAAACGGCATGTAATAATATTATACATTAATTGTTATCTATCAACAAAATAATAATGGTACAAATTATAGTTCTAAGATATTAAATGAACATATGAAGTTAGATGCTACAATATAATCATTTTTGATTTATAAATGAATAAGAAGATATGCTGTCCTGATACAGAACACAATAGACGTATTGTAAAAAATATAATTAAATAAAAACACAATAAAATTCGGAAAAGCAGCTATATTTATCCTGTATTTTAAACCAATTGAAATCATTTAAATTTTAAAAACCAAAATGGGCTTATAAAGTATAATATCACATGAAAAATACAATGAAAAAATCATAGGCTAATAAAATATACTCTATAAATATACGGGTAATGCTGCAAAATAACAGAGAATTTTATATCAATAATATTTATCAAAGTTATGAATGGTAACCAATAGAACATTTATTGTTTTTGTTTAAACGTAGAGGTACCAAACACTTAATTCATTTTACCCTAGTGTAACATATACAGCCCAGAACTTTACACCGTTGTTTTTTATCTAAGTGTTGTGGTCAGTGATCAATTTTATGCTTCCTGACATCTTTAGAAGTTTCATAAAGCTGTAAACAATGGACAACTAAGTTGTTACTATAAAATTTTAATCATTGGCTTTTTTTGATGATGTAACTGGTACCTTCAGGCGGGCATGGACACGGAAGCACAAGGGAAGGAGAATAGAGCTCCTTTAAATTTGAAAAAGATGTATTTTGGCCATTTTTTATCATTTGGCTCCCGTTTAATAAACAATTTATATCTGCCATTAGGGAGGACCCCTCAAATCGGGAGTCCCGGGGCAGCTGCCCGCATGTCCCTGCATTAGTCAGGCCCTGGCTTTACAGCAAACTGAGAAGATTTTGTATTTAATATGAGTCATTTATCGAGTTAGGATGACATATGGTGATAAAATTGAAAAAAAAAAATTAAATATCATGCGAACCAGTTGTGAAACAAACAATGCTCAAAATGTTTACAAAAGCGGAACTCAATTCATGGTGTTGCCAAATGGCAACAAATGTATATTCATGTGCATGCAATTTTTGTTCCAATAAACATAACTGAAAATTATTTAAAATAACTTTTAAAAGTATATTCTTTTCAGAAATATTTTTTTCAAATGAAATTTTGCATGTTAAATATTTTTTTTATATGAGTTAGAAATCCAACTATGGCTAACAAAATGGAAAGTATCAAAAGTTGCTTTTTATTTGTAATTTATAAACATCTATTGCCAACTATGATACTTTTTATGAACTAAATCTAAATATAGGACCAACATGAGTACGTAAAGCATAAAGTTGTCAAGAAACAACGGTAAATAAACAATAAGTAGGGAAATTTTATTATGTTGCCAATTGGCAACAGTATGAACTAGAGGGTTAAGTTGTTCTTCTTTTTGCAGTGAGGAAATATTTTTAATGTTGTAATTGTAGTTAGTTGGATGGAATATTACTGCCACTTTGTAAGGGCCTCGTATAAAAAAATTACCTCAAAATTTAGCTATTGGTCGATAAAATATGGAATTCTGCGTCTCGACCAGTGTACCCAGATTGGGGACTTTTTTAATTCAGATTATTTTATTGTCACCACCTTTTTAAAATAGTATAATTCCCATTATTTTTCAGAATTTTTAATCTATTTTTAATAGGTTGAATATTTCTATTTCAAAAATTGGTGACAATCAACAATCTGGAACAAAAAAGCCCCAATCTGTCAACACTGTTCCGGACTATTACGGCTCTCTCTGGGCTGTTAGAAAACTCTATTTTCTGGATATACCGCCAGCATATCACAAAGAGGACAAGCATTATAAGTTTCGCTGTCCAACAGGAGAAAATAGTCACCTTTCTGGATATTAGCCTTGGCTTTTCATTACTGTAAAGATGTCACACAGTGTCTTTTACCACAGAAAAAAAAAACACTTTTCTTATTTTTCTGGAATTATTTTATCAGGAATTGGGATCAAGTTATCTCCTGTAATAAGCATGGCGGGGTAAGAACATATTAATAGCATGAGTACGCTTATTTTTTATATGTGGAATTGAATGCGAACTTTAAAATATATTCTGTCTCTTCATGTAACGTTGACAATTTCTCAAAAGATAAGAGAATCTTTTTAATAACTCTTTCAGTGTTACCAGTGGGCTACTTTTTTTAAAATTTAGATTTCTTGATCGGCTCCACTTTTTTGCAACGGTAAAATTCCCTTTGTTTTCGCCTGAATTAATATGTCATTAAATAAGTCGCATTTTACCACTTCAAAAAAGTGGTGCCAATCAAGAATCTGAATTTTAAAAAAGTAGCCCATCTGGCAACACTGAACTCTTTGGTAATGATAATTAGCAGAACGAATTGCAGCTTTCCGAATTGTTCAAAAGTTAGGAGAAATTGGATGGATTTGAACAAAGCGCCGACTTCAAGGGGCGAAAGAGGCAATCAGGTCACCTTTTTTTACTGTGTTTTTCAGAATTGACGCCAGCTAGAGGAAGAAAATTATAAAACACTTGTAGACGGTGACCGTTTCGGCGGTTCTAGGTGTACTACTGCAATTCTTCATAAATTTTGGCTGACTGGAAAATTTATCACTGGCATATCATAGCTTTTCGAATTATAGGAAAAGTCACGGAAACTGAAAGTTATACTGTAAATAGAAACAAATTGGTACGGAATGAAAGTTTCGAAACGGTCAAAATGACTGCCTTGGCGGTTCTAGTGTTAAAGGACCACAAGTGAAATATCATTTTTTGTATTTACACTTTGAGCCTTGTCGGGAATACAGAAGTACGGAAAGATCTGGGGAAGGGTGTAAGTATTTCAAACACCCATTTTCCCCCAAAAGTTCAAAATCATTTTAGCCTCATTAGGCTCCTCACTTAAAAACACGGTACTCAAAGGGGCATTACTATTCGTCGCACCACTCACTTACGGACAGCCATGATGCTACGCAATTAATTTATTGTTAAAATTTAACTACTATTGTTAAAACTTAATGGCGGAATCTAAAATCATTATCAATAAAAATTAGTATAAGAAAAGAGTCTCAGAGCCAGTTATTTAGTCCCAGATTAGATAAGATAGAAATATGTTGTTTTTGATAAGATATTATCTCTGGAGCATGAATGCAATCTGTAAATGATTTTAATGTTTCCATTTAAAAATGGTTTAAAAAATTATAGTTAAAAATTTTTTTGAAATTCTGTTGTTAATAAAGTCATACTATTAAAAGTTAAATATTGTATTTCCTTACTAAAATGAAAGTTTACGTGGTCATTTATCGAACGATAGAAAGAACTCTTTGTTTCCATGTCTTCTACATACAGAGAATTGTTGATATCCAGCGGTAAGTTCAATCACGGAAAACTACCACAGATTCAAACACATTGTTATTTCCTCTGAAATCACTTTCTGGTCTTTATCAAACTCTGTTACACATGAACGCCAATAATTAAAACCCCATCCAAAGCAGCGAAAACAGAAAAAAACAACAATCAATCCTTCTTGATGTAAAACATTAGTTCTTATAAATCATTCGACGGGTCTTTCAAAATAGGTGTATTATCTGTATCATTCACAAAAATGGACAATTAGAAACATAATACTAAATTCATTAAAAGAAAATCATTTAACGGATTTTAGGTTATTCGATTAAGACAGCACATACTTACTAATTATGTGATTGAAAAATCTTTACATGTTTTGCAATATTCTAAACAGTTTTAATTATCAATCACTCCTCTTATTTTTATACATAAAATTTGATTCCACTTAGACACGAATTTTCCAAAAATAAAAATAAAATAAAATTGGACTTTAGGCAAAATCTTTTTGTGTTCTTATCTGAAATTCATCGAGGGAGGAACAAAAGCCACATTTAAAACTAATTTTTATATTTCCTCACCCCACCCGCACCGCCAAATAATCTCGATTAAAAACTCCTTTTGAAAAGATCTAGCATCATTTTAAAACTTTAAAAAGCCTCTAAAGAGGCTTTTTAAAGTTTTAAGGTTCCAGGTATGTTAATGATTTTTCCAGTTTTAGATTTTACTGTAGCAAAAGTTGGGATGACAATTATAAAGTGTCGGTAATAAAAGGCCGTTATTGAATCACATTCCGCAAAATGGCAGGAAATCACTTGCCAGACAGATTATTCTTATAGTGTTCCCCCTCAAAGAATCACATTAAAATAAATTTTGACCACTACCAGCCCTCACATTTATCACGCAATTTTATGACAATCAGTAAGAATAATTCAAACACGCAACATCATGAGTATGTCATTTAGCGATTCCCTGAAATACAACACTTCATAAAATATCTTAGCTCTTTTAACGTTGTATCCCCAGCAATCTTGCAACATTGGATATAGGGTCTAGTTTTAGAATAGTAGCTTTGATCGCGAGTATAGTGGTTTCTAATTCAACGAGGAGAACTTAGTGTTGCACGGGTGCTCCCTGGTTAGTTGAATGTGTTCGCTCAATAAATATTCATTGTTAAAGTTGCATCAAGCGCCCAGAGAAAAATTGCAATATTTTAGACAATTTACGTGTTATCAACGAGAGGAAGGGAGGTCGCTGTTTTTTCCATAGATCGACATGAAATATAATTAAGCTGAAGAATTATATATAGCTGAAATATTAAGCTGAAGAATTAAATTTCTTGTGCTATAAAGGAAGGGCAGCTGACATCACTGTCGGAAAAATTCCCGTGGATCCATAGTAATTTCCTGTTTATATTAACGACTCCTATTGTATACATAAATTCGAGTGATCTGATTGATCTATGATTAACAACTCTGTCGTACGATTGGTCAATATCGCCATGATGATTTCTGCAATGATCGCTAAAGCAACAATGTAGTTGGTAGGTTTGTTGGTTTAAGAGATTGTTTGTAAGCATACCCTTTCTTTATATAGATTAAATTAAATTTATTAATTAGTTTTACAGGAGTTTATAAAAAGTTGTAAATTCAAAATTTGTATTATTTAAGCAAAATTTACACTTTTAAGACTAGTTACAGAAATAAATATGATCATATCATTAATATTATTTTTTAAGAATGTTATGGAGAGTTGTTTCAGTTCATTATTTTTGCATCTTATTAAGGAACAAGAAACGTTTAATTTAAAGAACACTCGAGAATCTTATTTATCCGAAGGAGATTATAATTAATAAAAGAGAAGGAGGAGGGAATAAAATGTTAATAAGTTTAGCTCTCAGTTACCTTCCATTACTTTTAGTCAAATCTTAATTGAACATGTAAATAACTTTTATAAAAATGGTACCAAGTATTCAAAACAATTCTGACAGCCATTTATGAGTTAATTTTAATTTATAAATTTTTATTAGTTTATAAATTGATAATTAACTTATTAATTTATAAGTTTTTATTATATTAATAGAGACTATTAATTTATAAGTTTTTATTATATTAATAGAGACTATTAATTTATAAGTTTTTATTATATTAACCCTTCCCACTCCGTTGCAGAGACATTCTTAGTCTTTGCAAAATATGTTTTTGGTATCAGTAGTAAAGTAAAATAAAATTCACCTCATTTAATCAGAGCATTTTTGAAATTGTGTTCTTGAAGGAAACTGCTTTTTAAAAAGTGGTGCTGATCGAATAAATTTTGTGTAAGAGACGCCGGAGCTTTAAAGGTTAATAGAGAAAATAAATTATTTTTTAAATAAAAAACTATAATAAAAGACACCATTTATTTAAATTAATTCTCATACATAATGAACTAAGTTACATAACGAAAGTACGGTTGGATTTTTAAATAATAATAATAACGTATATACTTAAAAAATACATTTAAAAAGTAAATAATCAAAATTTTGCATTTTTAACTTTTTTAAAACACTATAAATAAATTCATTAATCGAATTTAAGCAGTCTAGCACAAGAAATTTAATTATTCAATTAAATCTTGTTTATTTCATGTCGACGTATGACAACAGCTTCGATCTATTTTCGTGTAGTTAAAAATAAGGCCTCGGACTCCGCAGATTAATGTTGGTCATTCACTATGTAATTAATCTAATACTTTGTAGTATTCGCATAGGTGCCAAGTTGCCACTAATCCTCCGTAATATGTGGGTTAATATAACCCTGGTTTAATACATTTCTCACCAGAATTTTTTTTCAGAGATTAAATTGAATAAGTTCCACGTAGAAAACTGGAATTAAATAAATAACGATTCATCAAATAATTTTTCTGGTTCGAAACTTTGTTAAACTGGGTTAAATTAATCCACGCATTACGGAAGATTAGTGCGGACTTCGCACCTCTGTATTCGATATACATGAGGTAGAATTAATTTTAAATGTGTATCAAGTTAATAAAATCAGGTGTAAATATTATTAAAGTTGACTCTCACGTAATTCTGGTGTGCGTTTTAATTTAAAATGTTGCAAGTAAATCTTTATGTTTGATTCTAGCGGAACTTTTAAGGATCATTCTGTCCTATTAATTTTACTATTACACATCACGACATACTATAAATGGAAGTAACATAGCACACAGTACTTTTATCGTCTACTTCGTGAGAAGGCAATGTAACAGTTGATTTCCAAAAGTTAAGTTTTATGAATTATTGGAAAACTCTCCCACTTTAAATTCGACGTAAATGTTAAGAATAGGTGCTGAAACAGAAAGAAAGATTTTATCAGTTTCGCACCTTAAAAATCTGTCTGTGAATAGGGGACGTACATGGGTTCATGTAAAATGGAAAATGTATTAGAACTTCAATAACTTAAAACTTAATTCAAAATTTAATAATTCAGTTAAACAACAATCAAATAACATAATTCATTGAATGACCAAAGATTAAAATTTTAAAAATACAAGGGTATAGTAATTTAAAAAACAAAATAAATAAAGCTGGTGTATGTTATGAGCAATTATCTGTATGAGAGACCTAAATAGAAAGGAATACCCTTCATGGAAGTTTTTCTAAAGAAACTTAACCCCTTCGGGACGGAAGCCTTTTACGAAATTTTTAATCTTTTGTAACCGTTTTTTAAAAACAGAAATTTGTGTCTTCTTAAATCAAGAAAATGCGCTGATTAAATAAGGTAATTTTTTCAGTAAAATTTCACTGGTGAGGAAAAAGAAGGTTTCTGAACGCTTCATGCGGCACGTATACGTGTCGCTCGTCTCCAAGGGGTTAAGCTGTATATGTGCAGGTTTGAAAAACCCTACTCTAAACGCAGCACAGTTAAACTGACGAGAGCTATATGGGAGTCGAATTCAGCATTTCCTGTCTACAAGCTTTGAAAGCAGAACTTCTAAGCCGCTGGTGGGCTTAAATAAATAAATAAATAAATTATGTAGACATTTGAGCTACTAATTCATAAAACTATATTCCTACAAAAAAAAAAATGTACATTTTATTATAATACGATTTTCATGAAATAAAATAGAATATTAGATGATTAGATGTAAATTTCCAACTGGGCGAAAAATGTCCGGACTAGGATTAGAACCAGGGATCTCCTGGCTGAAGCCGCCAGTGCTCTGCCATCTGAGCTATCCCCGACGAATCTGGTGGAACTTTTTCACCCAGCTAACCTTAATGATTATAGCATCTGGTCTGAAACCTGGTTCAGCTCAACAGAATAAATTGCAGGTAATGGAACTCCAGCAATCGCTGGATACGAAATTACACTAGATTAATTTTAACACAGTTATTCAAATTGGTAAATAAATCATATTAGATGTAAATTTCCAACTGGGCGAAAAATGTCCGGACCAGGACTCGAACCAGGGATCTCCTGGCTGAAGCCGCCAGGGCTCTGCAATCTGAGCCAGTGTTGCCAGATGAATACTAAAATTTTATTTTGAATCCCACTATTTTTGTAGGGAATTATTCGTTTCAGTTAATCGCAAAATTTTTGTAAATAAATAAGGCGACTGTCTCTCTATGAAAATAGTGGTATCCAAAATAAAATTTTAGTATTCGTCTGGCCACACTGATCTGAGCTATCCCGGACGAATCTGGTGGAACTTTTTCACCCAGCCAACCTTAATGATTATAATGACCTTAATGACCTCAACCTTAATGAGGATTTTTCACCCAGTTGGAAATTTACATCTAATATGATTTATTTACCAATTTGAATAATTGTGTTAAAATTAATCTAGTATAATTTCGTATCCAGCGATTTCTGGAGTTCCATTACCTGAGATTTACTCTGTTAAGCAGAACCAGGTTTCAGACCAGATGCTATAATCATTAAGGTTGGCTGTGTGAAAAAGTTCCATCAGATTCGTCCGGGAAAGCTCAGATGGCAGAGCACTGGCGGCTTCAGCCAGGAGATCCCTGGTTCGAATCCTGGTCCGGACATTTTTCGGCCAGTTGGAAATTTACATCTAATATGATTTATTTACCAATTTGAATAATTGTGTTAAAATTAATCTAGTAAAATAGAATAGTTAAACATAAGCAATAAAATTAATCTTTGGGGTGTAGAAATAGATGATAATACAATACTTTAAATTTTGCTTTTATAATGAACATGAAGAAAAGCATTTATTTATTTACTAATAAAATTGTAATACTGGTGGCAGTCAATCATTGCAAAATTTAAGCAACAATATTAATTTGCCGGTGTAAGGGTTAATATCGTTGGTACCATGTCAAACTATCCAATATGAAAACAGTGTCGCCAGTGGGCTACTTTTTTTAAATTCAGATTTTTTTTTTGGCACCACTTTTCTGAAATGATGAAATTCCCTTTCTTTTCGCTTTAATTAGTATGTCACTAAATAAGGCGAATTTTACTATTTCAAAAAAGTGGTGCGAATCAAGAAATTTGAATTTTTTTTTTTTTTTTTTTTTTTAAGTAGCTCGCTGGCAAGACTATTTACAAATTGGATAGTATGACATGGTACCGACGATATCATAAAACAAAATAGAATGACTCGGTCTTTTTCTATCTTTGAGGCGGAGACATCATACACCTTCAGTTGAAGGAATTTATTTCGTTGCAATAATGTGCACATTTTAATTCTTTAAGAGGCGGTGGTATGTTTATGAAACCACTTCATTTTAATTCAAAAATGCTACAATGCAGCTGATTTCTGGTAAGAAGAATTTCGGTTTACTATGTATGCGAAATATGGCCTTTTTTTTATTATGAATAAAATATGTTTCTGAATTCCGGTGTCCCTCATTAATTTCAACATTTAAGCAATGGCAGTATTATGTCCCTGAAAGGGTTAATAGAATGCTGTTTTCATAAAGCTGAGGTGTCAAAATTTGGCCCGCCGGATACCACTAAAATTTTATAGTAATCTTAACCTTATCTAATCATTGAATTTCTGCGATTTAAGAAGTCGACTATTTCTTTAAAAAATTAGTGGGATCAGGCGGGGCACAGTTTCACAACCCTGTATATAAAGGGTTGTATTTTGTATAACGCATGTAACATTTTAAACCTTTAGTGCGCAGCTTTGCATTTATGCAAAGAACAGTGTTTTCAATTTAGTAGATTTATTTTATTCGTATATACCTAATTCACACCAGGAAATTAAAATAGCAATATCTGCTTTAATTGATAACAGACATTCCGTATTTTAAAAAAGCGAAATTAACCATTAAAACTTTCTGGTGTAAAGACAGATTCTCCGAACTGCGTAATTTCTGGAACGCATTCTATCATAGGAATTAAAGGGTTTAAATGTTACGTTTTATAAAATAAATAATTATATAAAATAAGGTATTTGGAGACATACTTATTAAAATATTTACTAATTTGCAATATTTTAGGGTAAAAGAGCTACACGACAGTAGATTGTACTTATATTGCAGATGAGCAACAGAAGAAAAGATTGACTTATTATATGAAAAATGTATCTCTGATTTTTTTTTCATTATTTTTCCTGTGTAATAAACCTATCAGAGAATCATATATAATTTTTTCGAAACAAAATAAAAAATCGTGCATTTAAGGGTTAAAATGTGTGGCAGGAATTTAAAATTTAAGAGTTCATTGTACAGAATATGCATTAACTTTCATTCTGAAAATTACAAAAAACAGATGCCATGCGATACAGGTGAACAACAGTACGATTTCGATGTATACAGACATAAATATATTTCTGCAAGAATATAAATGTTAAATATAAAAATATGAAGATAAAAAATGATATATTTTATGGTTACATATGGTACTTGTTACCTATAGTAAATGTGGATAACGTTTATTTAAAAATGAAAAAATTCATATTCATCAAGGACTAATTATTAATTTAAGGGTAAAAAGTTATCTAATAAAATCCTTCTTAGATTGTTCTGTTGTTAAAAATAATAATAGTAATAATTAAATGTCATGTACATTAATAGAAAATATGTATCCGGCAATACATATTGCTATTTTGCAATTTAACACATTAATGTTGTCATATTTGCTTTATATTTTGTATAAAAGCAATTTCATTGCAAACTATGATGCTATATGCCACTGCTTGTTAGGCGACATAGGAAGTATAGCTATAGTTTAGCATTCTTTTCCCTGATTAAAGTAGAGGAGAAGGTCCAAATACCGGCTAGGGTCCTAATACCGGCTATTAGGTGTTCTGAAAACTGAGCGCAGCGCAGCATAGCGGTGATAGGCAGAGTTTTTAACTTTAATTGAGAGAAGAAGGTTACGAAAAGTACGTCGCTGAAGTCTGTGTCATTTACAAATAGTAAATGCAAAAGTATCGAATCTACAAAATCTGGTACATCAAAAGTTTTTCAGATATGTGTTTCTCATTTTTTTAAAATATACTGATCATATATTGGCTTGAATTGTTGATTAAGTTGTTTTCTAGACATATTTAGGTCTCAATTGCCACGCGCACAGTATTAGTATTTTATTATATGAATGAGTAATACCGGTTTTAACTTAAACATAGCAGTGGTCCGAATACCGGCAACCTAGAGCGGTCTAAATACCGGCTAACCGGTATTTGGACCTCTCTCGGTTGCTCTGCATGAAGGGGAGGAAAATAAATTAATTTAATTATTGCCATACTTAATAAATTAATTTAAATGGTTCAGAAATAGTCCCCGTCCCATTTCGCAATATGAAAAAGGCAACCATGGCCGTAATTCTTCAGGACCGACACTAGTTACCGGATCACTTTCCAAAAAAGAGCTGCTGGACATTACAAAATTGCCTGTAATAAATGTGAAGAGAAAGAAAAAAAAATGACGGAGTAAACCAGTCGAAAGAGGCAGAAATTCGATTTTAACCCTCTCGCTGCGCAACCCAAGATTTCCTTGGTCATCGTAAAAGTAGCAAAATTTGCGCAACCCGAGATTTCCTCGGGGATGCATTTTTTCCGTCTAATTAACCCTCTTTCATTATTCCCACCAGTTATTTTTTTTTGTAAATTATGCCTTATTTAATCGGAGCATTTTCCCGGTTAAATTAGACAAAAACTTTTGTTTTGAAAAACCGGTGACAAAAGAATAAAAATTCTTAAAAGACACTCGTCGCGAAGGGGTTAAATACGCAATTTTTGAAGCTATTTTGATAAAACAATTATGCAGCGAGAGGGCTAAAAAAGTGAAAAAGGAAAATATCCAACAGAGAAAGATTATAAATTTGAGTTTTCTGCATGGGTGCTTTCTCTGTGGACAAGAATAATGGAGGGGATTCTGCGTTCAATGTTAAGAATGCGGTATGTGGGTTGATAGGGACCATACCGACGCAGAGAGTGATATTATGCTTTTGATTATTTCAGATAAAAAAATTCTCATTTCAAACAGTAAGCTTTTTTTTTTGTTTTACACGTTAAAAAACAAAATTAGAAACATAATTGGAAGAAGACTGTGAGACATAGTCGAAAAGAATTTTAGAAATTTGACAAAAATACACATTTATTAAAAATTGCGTATTTTTTCTGTGAATAAGAAACGTTATTAATCAATACAATTTATTAAAATAATATTCTTATTGCTTAATAATTGTCATTAGCTTTGTTTGTGTGATCTTTTGGAAAAAAACTTAGGTAGCCGGTATTTAGACCCCATTTTAAAAACACAAAATTTTAAGACTTTCGGAATTTTGCTTCTTATAAACAGAAAATGCCTTTTAAACTGATTTTTTTTTCTCTAAATAGGTGTAAGGCGTGTCAAGGTCACTTTTTATTTTATTAATTTTGAAAATTGTATGATCTAGATTGAAAACAAAAGTGGTAGCCGGTATTTGGACCTTTTCCTCTATATCAAGGAGAAATCAGTCTACCTTCTTCCGAATGCAAATAAGAATGCTTAATCTGTGCTTGATATGAAAAGAAAATTAACAATCTGGGAATAGTTGCGGCTGCATTATTCGCCGAAACAACAACTACAACGCACATGGGTCTTTAATTCAATTGTTTTTTTTTCATCACTCCACAATGTGTGTGCACAATTTTCACCGTGATCGCGGTTATTTTTGAATTCAAAGGATGGCATTAATGCCGGTTGTGAAAGAAAGAAATTATTACACAAATATACAGATTTGTTTCAATTCTCTTGTTTAGAAACGTGTTTCCCGGCAAGAAGTCCACAAAACCTTTTATTATCTTAATTAGATTTGAAAGAAATGAAATGCTTGTGCGTATTTTAAATCTCGCTACAAAACATGCAAACAAAAGAGTGAAGTCATTTATATTTTTATTTAAGCGCAAGTTGTATGAACGCATTTCAGTATTTCTTAAAAAAACTAATTTCTTTAGATAATTTGGAGTTTTTAGTTATTGTAATACAGAGGATAATCAAACATATTTCATGTATGTTTTTTACTTATAGTGAATGTAAATTAATATAATATGTTAGCTACAGAAGCCTTGGAAATGTGTTTATATTTTATTTATAAAAATATCTTATATTTATTATTATAATAGTAGTGATAGTTCTTAATCGAATATTTATTTTTGTCAGTGTAACTGGTACAGAGGAAACAAAATAATAAGCATATTTAGTATGACATATAGAACTAAAATAGGGAGATGCTTATATTAGATAAAATTCATCATAAAATAAAAACAGACATTAATCAATTTGCATTATTAACGCGTCTATGCGCATGCGCATACTGTCCAACTTCCAACCGAACTTCCAACTGAATGCCAGTTAAACTGATTCAGGTTAAACACGTTCCAAGCAAGAGGTTTTTTTTTTTTTTTTTTTTTTTTTTTTTTTTTTTTTTTTTTTTTGAGAAGAGAAGAGAATTTAAATAGATTTCGCATATAAACATGAAATTAAATATTTGATGCTACATCAAACAAATTTTCTAGTTAGAAGAACCTGATTTAATTTAACTCCTATTTTACAGAAGTTTAGTTGGAAGTTGAACAGTATTCATGTGTGCATTTCAGGAATTTCTCCCCACCCCCCCAACCCAGAAATTTCGCATCCATATCGGAAATGACGGCAGATAATTTTTTTGTGTAATCACTAAACGTCTGTCAAATTCAAATACTTTTACGATTAAATATAAAAATAATCACCAATGTTGGCCCATTTCCAAGGATTAAATGAATGTAGTCAAAATTTAGACAACATAAAAATAGCGAAGTGTCTTTAGTTAAGTCAGGTAAATAACCAAAGGTGCAGGCAAGCCTCGGAGATGTTATGAATCATTTTTTTTCATAAAATGAAAAAACTATTTGTTTTTCGTGGTCATCAAAGTGGATTAGTGCATGCATAATATGTGGAAATCGGCGTAGTAAACAGAAGAAGCATTTAACCCCTTAACGGTCGCATTAAATTACTGTTTAAAAATTCAAATTGCTTATTGGCATTTCTTTTTTGAAAAAGAAATGTTAACCTTATTTAATAACAGGTAAAATGATACCATAATAAAGCCAATTACACTATTCTATAAAACTGGAGGAAATCAAACAATTCTGAATAAAAGACACAGCCCGTGAATATCACGGGAGCGATAATTAAGCAGATCAAAAAAAATCATTGAACTATTTCAATTCAGTGCAAAAGGAGACTTCAGTTACGTGTAAATGAAATTTAACATCGAAATTACCAGATTTCAGGCTCCTAATCTATCACATCTCAAATTCCCATTTGTTATATAAAATCTATAGTATTGCAATGCATCCGTATTTTTCAAGTTTCACCCCAGAAAATTAAAATATTTACTTCTTTTTTTTCTTTATACACTTCTTGGAGGATGTTTCTTTCTCTTTTATTAGACAAAATATTTATAAAAAATATATTTAATTCAATATTTTATATGTTAAAATCTAAGCGAAGCTTTTGTGATGGTAAAAAGATTTTAACTCTTAAGATAGATCTCAAATCAAAAAGGGTTTACGAAGCAAATTTTAATTCGATTTTGTTCGGAATCGTATGAAACTGGAAGGTATTGTTATTCAGAAACTGTATAATCGAGAGGATTCTCACGGTTGGGTAAAAGCAAAAGATCTGTCAGGAAATGCAGTCAATAATCTCATTTAGAACATAATTTCTGCACGCGACCCCAAGAGGCAGGAGAAAACCAGGTCGTCGCGTGGCCAGAATCGCTGATAACTCTATAAGTAATTTATTTATCAAAAAATGGAAATCTCATTTCGATTCCAAACCGCTGCAATTGTAAAACCTGCTGATTTCGGGCCTTTACATTCAAAAATGAATAAGAGAAATTTCGCGCTTTTGTGTAGAGCATTTGAGAGCTCCAGGTTTCGCACGCTATTAAGCCACGCCCCATTTTATAAGGACTCTACCACCAGTAATCGCATAAAACTATCTTCTAGCTAATGAATCGTGAAGAAAATTATCTTTATAATAATACTGGTGGTAGAGTCCTTACAAAATGGAGCGTGGCTTAATAGCGTGCGAACCCTGGATCTGTCTTAAAAACAAAGGAAGACCAAAATTTAGTTTTCTGATCAGGAATATGAAAAAAACGTATGCAATCCAAACCCATGGATTTCAAATTAGAGAGAGGGATTTGTGGACTAATAACAAGCGTGATACAAGCCTTTTGAAGGGCGGCAGTACATTGCATGTAGCACTTAATTTTAATCGAAGATTGCCACAGGGCATCCGAAATTTTTGAACAAAATTTTGCTTTTATAATGTATGTGAAGAAAAATATACATATGCAGGGTGTTTCATAAAAGATGAGCAAAACTTCTAGAGGTGATAGTACATATCAAAATAAACAATTTTCATCAAATAAATGTATGGTCGGAATTAAACGCAAATGTGCTAGAGGGAGCCAAAGGCGATATTGAGTGCTGCCTGTGACTATCTTTTAGAGTTTCGTTCATCTGACGAAACCCTATTCTTCTGGCTGCTCTGTCTGTCTGGTTGTCTGTCCGTGTGTCACAGAGCCCGTTCTCTGAAACTATGTATGTTGGAGACTTGAAATTTTGCATACTTATAGCAGAACACCTCACATCAAACGACAAATTATAAAATTCTGAAAAAGTCCTATATTTACCCTTCTGGGCTCTAACTTGTGTATTTTAAGCATTTTTTTTTTTCTAACTGAGCCCTTAATTAATTTGGGGACTTGAAATTTATAGCTGAACACTTGCAATCACGCGGCAAATCATAAAAATTTCAAAAAGTCTTATATTTACCCCTCCGGTCTCTAACTTGTGTATTTTAAGCAATTTTCCCGATCGCTTTTAAAGCATTGTTCAGAACGGTGTCATATTTTTAAAAATACAGCATAAATTTTATTTATTATTTATAAAAATGTCATAATTGTTGATACCACTATTTTCGAATAGTATTTTAAGCAAAGATCATAAATTCTTGCACTACCATTTTGTGTGCGCTTTTGTGATGGCATGATGAGATAAATAGTGTTTATTCAATATAAAAAATTTCATAAGTGTTGATACAGCTATTTTAGAATAGTAATTTCAGCAAATATCTTGTGTTTAAGACCGCCACCCCCTCGACTAATGTATCTGCGGATAAGTTGTAGAAAGGAGTTTCGTTCAGATACACTTTTGTTAAGAATAGAGTGCGCTCCCTGGTGGTGAAATGTGGAACTAACAGACCGCGATTTTATTTAAATTATGAAATCGAACAAGGCGATCTGTTTGAAACTTTAAGATAGTTTATAACACATGATAAAAAGTTTTAAAAATAATGGCTCGAGAAATTTCGGGAGGGGGGAGGGAGGCGTTAAGATTTTTTTTAAAAAACCAAAGCGTTTTTTACCGTTTTATGGACGTTTTTTTTTATGAGTGCTCGGATAAATGCTATTTGTTCAATACGAAAATTTCATAAGTGTTAATAGCACTATTTTCGAACAGTAATTTCAGGAAATATCTTAAATTTTTGTTTACGACCCCCACCCTGTTGACTAATATATCTATGGATAGGTTTTTTAATGGAGAAATAAAGTTCAGATGCAATTTTGTTAAGAATAGAGTGCGCTCCCTGGTGGTGGAATGTCGAACTGAAATAACGCGATTTTATTTAAATTGGGAAATCTAGCACGGCGATCTGTTTGAAACATTAAGATAGTTTATAACACATAATAAATTTTTTTGAAAGGATGGCACTAGAAATTGCGGGAGGGAGGGGGGCAGGACTGGCCAATTTTTTTAAAAAACCTTAGCGTTTTTTAAAGTTTTATGTGTAGCTTTTAAGGATTTAATAATTATAAATTATCAATTTGGCTTTAATAATTAAAGAATAAAGTGTTTTGAGAGGAAACTAAACGAAACCCTCTGTGCGATCTGTGATCAAACTTACCCACTTGCTTCAAATTCAGGCACATTTGCATGCTATTAGTGTCACTCCTCTCCCAATAACTCCCAATAGGAATGGAACTTTAACGTTTGCATGGACGAAATCAGTATTGCGAGTGGACTACTTTTTTAAAATTCAAATATTTTGACTGCCACCAGTTTTTTTTTTTTTTTGCAATTGATAGTCCTTCTTGTTTTCACCTTTTTTTTTCATTTGTCATTAAATAATGCGAGTTTCTCTATTTCAAAAAAATGGTTGCAATCAATAAATCTGAATTTTAAAAAAGTATCCCACTGGAAACACTGAACCAAGTTTCCAAATGCGCCAGCACCTTTGCGTTTTATTTCCGATCATGCATTCTTTAATGAAAGTTGTTTATTTTGATGTGGACTATCGCCTCTTAAAGTTTTGCCCATATTTTATGAAACACCCTCTATGTTACAGATTTATTTGAAACTTTTAAATAAAAAAATATTTAATCTGCATGAATTTCTTTTAATATTACTTTCGGAATTTCATTTGAAATGTGACAATGAAGAAACACCAAAAAGTCGATTCTAAAGTTTTATCTTAACTACTATAATGAAGAAAGAACTCCTAACTGACTGACTAATCAACGCAAAGCCTAAACGGCCAATATCAGAGTTACGAACTTTGGACATTATAGATTGCTGTTACGACCTGGGCAAACAATAAGAAAGGATTTTTTAAAATTTACCTCCTAAGAGAGTTAAATGGGTTTTAGGTTGAAAGTTTTAGGTCATTTCACTATATTTCAGCAGCCATATAAGTAGAAGTGTAAAAATGGGTATAATAAATCTTATAAAAACAAACACATATTTCAGCGTTTTCAGAACTATTTTAAAGTTTTCGTCGCTAAAATCGGCTATGAGCCCGATTATGGAAGATTAGACCAACAAGACAATTATTGCAGATTTTTTGATGAGATATGTTGCGTAAAACATTTTTTCAAGTTTTTTTTTTTTTTCATAATACAGAAATAAAGTTTCGCTAAATGCTTTGTCATTTCGCTCATTTGCTTTTTTTTTTTGTAGTTTCAAGGAAAATGTATATTTTTCTGTTACATACACCAAACACGATGCTCATTCTCACTTATAAAGCAGAGGGATTTTTAGTATAATTATGTCAAAAGAACGTCTTTTTTCTTAATTGTTTTTAACAAATTATTTGCAGAAATGTATACATCTCTGTTATTGTGATCACCATATTACTGCATTGTTATTTATTTTATCTTAAAGGCTCTCGTTGTTCATGTAGGCAAAGCCAGATGGTTCTGCTACTCCTGCATAAAAAACAGCTTTTTTCGACTATTCCCCCCATCGGTCACATGTTATTTCTGAATTTTAATTTACTTGCAAGAAAATTCGGAGTCTTTCCTCTTGCTAAAACGAGATTATAATTCCGTGCATTTTGCACTAATCGAAGTTTCCAAAACATTGAAAAGAAAAATTATAGCTCTAATTGAAATAGCGAAAATCGAGGTAAACCGGTATTAAAATAACTAAGAAAGCTCTTAAAACGGAAACGTAATTTCTTAAGTCTTACACCAGAATTTGCCAATGGAAAATTTGTTGTATAATTTACCAGTTGTCGCGTAAGACAACCTGAATCTCGTGGAATAGGAATAAATCTAGTTAAAGGTTCACCCAGAGACGGTGACAACCTTAGAGAGTGAAATTAATAACCCAAAGACCGCAGTATATACTACATAATTTTTTGTTACAAAAAGAGTTCGCCGAACGACGTTCGTAGGATACAGCTATTAGTGGGTTTGTCTAATTCAATTCTATTTCAATAAAATTTTGAGGCGATTTTTCTATCATATTAATAGTTTAAAATAAAAATTTTCTTCATTATGGTTAATTGGGTTAAGTAATAGGGAAAGTATTAAACATATAAAAGGAAAATTCTTTTCTGCACTTTTGACAATTTGCAATCTCGTCCGCTCTCGTTTCAGAGTTCATACGGGTACTTCAATTTCCAGGCTAAGAAATTCTTCGATACCAGTATTTTCTTATGGAAAATCACTGCTTAAATAATGCGAAATTTCGTCCGTTTAACTAAAATTATATTTTTCTATAAAAAAATTCTGATATTTGGCCTTCAAAATAACGGTACCCGTACGAACCCTGCGTTTGTATTAATCAAACGAGTAATAAGATTTTTCCAGATAAACTGTTTCGGAATTCGAAATTGACAAATCTTAGAACAGCTGGCAAAACTAAACTTGATTTTTAGGGATAAATTTTTTTACTAGAATTTTGAAATAATTTATCAGGAAAAATCTCTAACCTGTTTGACTAATACCAAGGGGAACAGACGAGATTGCAATTTGTTGAAAATTTAAATATATTTTCTCAGAATCACATCTGATTTCCCAAATTTAATCCCACTGACTTAAACATTATTGGTTATATTTTTATGGGGCTTATGCCGACTACCTAAAATATATACATTGCATTAATTTTTACAACGTTAAGATGCTATGAATATAAAGTATACAGTTTAAACGTATAAAGCATCGTGTGACTAAAAATAAAATAAAATATTTTATTTTATATACTCTATGATGTAAATTTCAAATTAAAATATTATAACCAATATTTCTGAAGTATAAATAAGCGAATCTTGAAAGATATGTTTAGTTGCATCCAAAGAAAGAAAATGTGTTTATGAAAAGAATTAAAGGTTGTAAATATAGCAAAATGCCAAACAAAATAAAGATAAATACAGCAAAATAAAAGGATTGAACTGAAAAAATGAACGCCAATCTATATTTCACGAATTCAATGTTTCAACATTTCTCAGAGGACA
The DNA here is from genome assembly GCA_963932465.1 of Maratus speciosus. NCBI lineage: Eukaryota > Metazoa > Arthropoda > Arachnida > Araneae > Salticidae > Maratus > Maratus speciosus. The sequence goes on along the minus strand of OZ010798.1, from coordinate 102,812,755 downwards.
ACAATCACACAGTTAGAAATGGAAAAACGAAAGAAGAAAAAAGATACCATTCCGAGCATATTTTGATGAAACGTAACTTTTAACAAATGCAACTTAACTCTATATTCGTTTCATGTTCACAAAATTCCCATTCAAAACAAACCTGATTTCAACAAAATAAAATTTTTCGAACATGAAAACCAACATAAAAAAAATCTATGAAAATACATTCCAATAGGATAATTTGTGGGTTTTTTTGTGCAGTCTAAATGAAGCACTACAGCCCACATAGATGAGAATTTGGGATTTTCTAACAAAACATAAAAAGTAAAATAGATAAATATAAAGTCTTTACTCATACTCTTCACGAAATACCGAAAATTCTCAAAAACAAAGATCTTTTTAGAGAATTTTATTTATTATTATTATTATTATTATTATTATTTTATTTTAGAGAAAAATAAAATAAAAAGTTTTCTGATGTGTTAAGAATGTTCTAAAAAAATAAAAACAAACAAAAAGGAAAAACAAATTCAAAGCGCAATATCGTGAAAGAAATTTTCAGATATTTACCATGTGTTTTTATTTTTATCATGTACTAGCAAACCCCGCGGCTTTGCTCGCGTAATACTTGAAATATGCCAAGTGATATTTATATGTCTAAATTTTATCAAAAGGTACTAACTAAATTTTTATTTTATTAAAAGGTACTTATTACTTTTAGGAATAATTCAAAAATTACTATTTAAAACACAGTTTGACTAAACATCATTAATACACTGTATTAGGCTGAAATGAGACTTAAATTAATAAAATGAAATAAAACTAAATAAATGATAATTTAAAAATATTTTGAAACTTTTATGCTCAATTAATACGCTCATTTCAGTATTCATTTGAAGTTTTGAATTTTTTAGAAACCATCTTCTTACATCTTAAAATTAACCATCATGTCGAATTCCAAGTCCTACCACCTCTCTCAACATAAAGGGCTATGTTGAAACAGGAACTGTCACCATTTATTTGCCAACATTAATTTTGAAATCGGTTTGTTATTTCCTAATATTCCACAGAAACGTAATTTAAAAAGCTTTTAAAGCCCTTTTTTAGAACGTTTGTTGTTCCTGTGAACCCCAGGTGGTAGAATCACCGGCATAAAATATAGCCTGTGTAGGATCAGAGACTGTTACCACTGATTCGCAACTATTACTTTTATAATCGGTTTATATTCCCTGAAATTGCATAGAATCGTAATTTAGAACTTTTTTAGAATGCTTTTCGCACCTCCCCTTCGCTTCACCCCTTTTTAATTCGATTTTATTTTCAACGTTCCTTCGAGGGCATTTATATTTTATAAGTAACTACCATGTCATATTTAAAGTTTCTAGCCTTTTCAGTATCAGAGAAATCGCAATTTAGAAAGCTTTTAGCTCCTACAACCCTCTGGTGGTAGTGGAACAGACATAAAATATAGCTTATGTTTGAGCAGGTTCTATCACCAAAATTTGTCATCATTATTTTTTTAATTGGTTTGGTAATTTATAAGTTTGCTTAAAAATTGTAATTTATAACGCTTTTCACTCACTTCATTTTTTTAAATTTGGAATTTTCTTTCGACTGTTCTTAGAAAGCAGTTGCATCTTGTAAGTAAATACCATGCCATACTTCAAAGTGTTAGACCCCTCAGTTGTGCAAAAAATGCAAATTAGAACATGTTTTACTTTTGTAACCCTCAGATGGTAGTGACAGCAACATAAAATATAACCTATGTTATAGCAGGGACTGTCACCATGTATTTGCAACGATTATTTTTGAAATAGCTTTGGTATTTCCTTAGATTGAGTAGAAATCGCAATCTAGAACGTTTTTCGCGCATTTTCACCCCTTTTTAAATTTCCAATTTTTTCCAAACTGTTCTTAAAGATCATTTATAGCTAATAAATATGTACCTTGCCTAATTTTAAGTTACTAGCCCCTACCGATCACAAAAATCGAAATTTAGAACGCTTTTTTGCTCCTGCAACGTCTTGGTGATAGTGATACCGACATAAAATAGCGTCTATGTTAGAGCAGAGGTTGTCAGCATCAATTTCCTACCATTACGTTTGAAATCAGATTCATTCTTCCTGAGATATTGCCGACAAATCGGCATCTAGAACGTTTTTAGAACGCTTTTCGCGCATTTTGCTCCTGCATTTCCTCTGGGGTAGTGGAAACAGATATAAAATACAGCCTATCTTGGAGCAAGATCTGTCACCATCATTTTTACACCATTATATTTGAAATCAATTCAGTACTTCCTGAGATTGCATAGAAATCGCAATTTAGAAAGTTTTTTATAACGCTTTTTGTGCATTTTGACCCCCTTTTAAATTTCGATTTTTTTAGGAAATGTCCTTAGAGATCATTGATATCTTATAACTAACTACCATTCCTAATTTCACGATTCTAGGCCCTTCCGTAACGCAAAAGCCGCAATTTAGAACGTTTTTTCTCCTGCACCCCCTTTTGGGTAATGGCACCGACATAAAACATCGCCTATGTTGGAGCAAGGGTTTTCACCATCATTTTGACGAAATTATTTTTTAGATCGGTTTGGTATTTCCTGAGATTGTGTAGAAACCACCATTAGAACGTTTTTTAGAACGCTTTTCGCGCATTTTCACTCCTTTTAAATTTCGAATTGTTTAAGAACTGTTCTTAGAAATCCTTTATATCTAATAAGTAGCTAATATTTCAAATTTCATATTTCTAGGCCCTTCGGTAACTCAAAAATTGGATTTTTAGAACGTTTTTTGCTCCTGCACCCCCTTTGGGGTAATGGCACCGACATAAAACATAGCCTATGTTGGAGCAAGGGTTGTCACCGTCATTTTGTCACCTTTATTTTGACACCATTATTTTTTAAATCGGTTTGGTATTTCCTGAAATTGTGTAGAAACCACCACTTAGAACGTTTTTTAGAACGATTTTTGCGCATTTTCACCCCTTTCAAATTTCGAATTGCTTAAGAACTGTTCTTAGAAATCCTTTATATCTAATAAGTAGCTAATATTTCAAATTTCATATTTCTAGGCCCTTCAGTAACACATAAATCGCATTTTTAGAACGTTTTTTGCTCCTGCACCCCCTTTGGGGTAGTGACACCGACATAAAACATAGCCTATCTTAAAGCAAGCGTTGTCACCATCATTTTGACATCAATATTTTTTTTTAATCGGTTTGGTATTTCCTGAGATTGTGTAGAAACTACCATTTAGAACGTTTTTTAGAACGCTTTTTATGCATTTTCACCCCTTTTAAATTTCGAATTGTTTAAGAACTGTTCTTAGATATCATTTATATCTTATAAGTAACTAGTATTCAAAGTTTCATAATTATAGGCCCTCCAGTAACGCAAAAATCGCATTTTTAGAACGTTTTTTGCTCCTACACCCCTTTTGGAGTAGTGGCACCGACATAAAACATAGCCTATCTTGGAGCAAGCGTTGTCACCATCATTTTGACACCAATACTTTTTAAATCGGTTTGGTATTTCCTGAGATTGTGTAGAAACTACCATTTAGAACGTTTTTTAGAACACTTTTTGTGCATTTTAAACCCTTTTAAATTTCGAATTGTTTAAGAACTGTTCTTAGACATCATTTATATCTTATAAGTAACTAATATTCAAAATTTCATATTTCTAAGCCCTTCAGTAACGCTAAAATCGCATTTTTAGAACGTTTTTCGCTCCTACACCCCTTTGGGGTAGTGGCACCGACATAAGATATAGCCTATGTTCTAAGTTGGACTAACACCATCATTTTGATACCATTACTTTTGGAATCGGTTCGGTAGTTCCAGAGCTTATCTCCGACAAATAAACAATTTTTTCCTCTTTATAATAGGAGTATAGAGTAGATTGTCTGCATATGGGTGGGGGAAAAATGTCCTTTTCCCAATATTTTTTTCTTTTTTTTAAGTATTCAGTTTTCACCAACTACATTTTTTTCTGTGTTCACATGCATACAAACTATATAAAACCAGTTCCAGCATGGAAAAATTCATAGTTAGGATAAGAATGCAGTCTCCTGAAAATGTCTTAAAGGTAAATATTGTACCTCTGTTACCAGACAACATCCAGTCAATTTACAACGTTTATATTCTCGTCAAAATATTATTTCTCGTGTATTAAATCATTATTAGTGTACTAGACTTCAATAAATAATATTATATTCAAAAGAAAACAATAATAGGGATTAATTTATATAACTATATGTAACCTCTGTTCTAGTATTCAACATTACAGCCAAAATTTAGGTGCCTTGTACTGAATATATTTTTAAATGACGAAATAGTTTCAGTATATTGAAAGAACGGATGCCTTTTGATGTTTTGAGAACTTTTTTTAAAAGTTACTTATATACAAGAAGAAAAATATAGAAAAAAAGTGCGAGTAACACAAATTATGTATAATAACAGAAATTATACCTTTGGTAACAACAGTTACTTTGAGCAACGGAAATTAGACAACAGAAGTGTTGTTACATTAATCTAAAATCAATGATACCGCAGAAGCATTTTGATGGATTTTTATTATGCATATGAATTTTAAACTAGATATTTGTTCATCATCTGTTTCAAATATGTATTAACAGTAGTTACAGGTGACAGATGTTACATTTAACAAAGACAAAATTTGTATTTTCTATAGTTTTACAAAAATATGTAAATATTGCATTTATTTAAATTAAATTAAATTAATTTCATATAATAGAAATAAAACTTTAATTAAAATGACACTATTTAAATTAAAAATTTATGTAACACAGAGAAAACACACTAACCTGGAATTTAGATGTTTCAACTTACTGACCACATGTGTGCCGAACAAATTCAAAATGGGTGTAGCATATGTTTTCAAATACTTTTACCAACAAATAAACACAATAGGACACTCTATTGGGGACAATGGAGGTCATTTCTTTGGTATGAAATTCTACAGTAACAGAAGTTACAACTTCAGTGTACAAAATTTAATCTTAAAATATGTGTGAATTTCAGATATGCTTAAATCATTCTTTTATCTAAAGAACACGCCCCCTCCCAGTCCCTGAAACTCCTACTCATCCCCTTGTCCTATTTTACAAAACACAAAATAAAAATTCTATAAATCTTTAAATATTTTTAATTCCTCTGTTTGTTATTCTGTACAAATAAACAATCATCTCCATCCTTCCCCTTCGCTTTCGCCATTGCCCTTCCTAGCACGCAAAATTTAAAATATTTAAAATTCTTTATATTTTGGACTTTCCTTGTGCCTATCCGTACTAAGGAAAGGTTAGAAAAATATTCTTGTAATGCACATCCTTGCTTTCATTCGCATCATACAAAATCTAATTTTTTTTTTTAGTTTTAATTTACATAATAATAGCCTCTATTTTACTTTAAAATAAAAAGAAAGAGTCAATATTTTAAATTCTCTGCTCTCTCACGTTTGTGCAAGGGTGTCTCAATATTTAAAGTGCTTTTAGTTTCAAAAATCCTTCTGCTGTATTTGTTACTTTAAAGTAAAAAGGATAGGCTAAATCGCTTTGTCCCAGCATGTCCACACACACCCTCCTTCATTGCTACCAAAACCCAAGTTTAAAATCTTCAAACGAATTTTACATGTCCTGATTATTAGTTTCACGGTATAATCAAATCGTGACAGCGTCAAAAGGAAATTTCTATGACTATCGACTTTAATAAAATTCAATAAAGTTTTTATTTTTTAACAGATATATTTTAGTGTCGCACACACATAATAACCATTGATTGTGAATATATTTTCTCAGATATATAAGTACCAACAAGTAAAAATAAAATTTAAAAAAAAAATCAGAAAACCCGACCGCGTAAAAAGCGAACTAATTAATTATTTCTTATCAATATAAAACTTTTTTTTGTGTTACTTAACTATTTTTTATTTACTTGTATTAGTGACTTTTAAGTTGTGTTTAATTGTTAGTTCCTACCTATAAACACTGTTTTGATGAGCCCTATAGATGTCTATGAAGGTTAGAGTTGCAGTAAAGCTGGAGATCCTACCTAAATGATAGCAATGAGATTGGGTGTGATCAAGATGCACGCGTGCCGCGCGTGCGAGCTTAGGGAGACAGCAACACGGAGTGGGTCTTTATCGTGGATGCAATAAACGTTCAGCGCGTTCACGAACAAATCACGATTTGATTAATTACGGTACTAATTATAAAGATAATTTGTTGAAATGGAAGGCGAGCTAGATGGCTGAATGGATAGCGCTTTGAACTCGAGAATCGGGGCTACGGGTTCGAATCCTTCACGCCTCAAATTGTTTTATAAGTTTTTTTTTTTTTTTTTGGTTGCTTTTGACAAAGATAAATTTTTATATTTATAATACAGAAGCATATGTATGATTATGATAATAAAATACTTATTTAAATACCAGAAAATGAGGTATTTCGCAGTGAAAGTTTTACATTTGAACGCCTTTTAATATTCAAAGTGATATTAAGCAAATGAAAAAGTAAGTATTGCGCGAAAATATACGTTTGCGCTTAGGATAATTTCTTGATGTGTTTCTTTCCTTGAGTACTTTAAGAGTGAATTTTTGTCAAGACTGGGATGCAAATCATATTTTACGGTGTTAAAATCAACATGGAAAATATTATAAAAATAAAATGTAATAGATGTACAATATTTTAACTAAAAATATCCGCACATACAGTAGAACCTCGATTATCCGAAGTAATTGGGACCGATCATCTTTCGGAAAATAGAAATTTTCGGATAATCGAGAATGCTTCAATTTTAAGATTAAGGAGAAATACATGCAAAATTTCTTATTATGGTAACAAGTGCTTCAGAAAAGTAAAGCAATAGCAAAATAGAAACAAGAATAAATTACCTGAATTTTAATTTTGAAATTAAGTACCTTTTACATGTATCACAAGGGTTTAAAAAAAATGTTTTGTTTGTCGCAGTTTCGATTGCTTTTGCTTTGAAGCTTCATCACGGAGTTTTTTAATATTACTTCACCAGTATCGCAGTGCTAGGCCCCTATATCTAGGGCCCCTTTTTAAGCATTTACACCATTATTGCGCATTTTTAATAAATATTATTCTAATGATTATTTCATATCCTATGATTAATTTTGACAAATTGAAGATCTAAAACGCTAAGTCCTAAAACGGTTTAACATGTTTTCATGTTAGGGCCCTGTTCTCAACTATCAGTTGGCCCCTTTTGGGCCCCCTATTATAATTCCTTAAAAATAGTCCGCTTCACTAGCTTTTTTTTTTTAAACAACATCTTAGGTTCTCCAACTATTTCACGAACGAAAAAAAAATTGCAGACTTCAGCTACCACCAATTTTGAATATTAATCGCCTTCTTGGGCCCTTGGTGAAGCTTCTTTAAAAATGATCCGAATGCCTTGCAATTTTCTTTACCATTTTTCTAGCATCATCTGATTACTTTAAAAACTACTAAAAAGTATATTTATACTAATCTACATGACACTTAAGTTCCTGACCCTCTGGGATCCGGTACAGGGCCACTTGAAGCTTTTGCACCATAAACTGTTAATAGATTGCCCCTCTTAATCCAATCTTCATTTTTACCATTTTTTGCATTTAGTCATTCTCCTGTTACTATATTCCAGTTAAAATCCTGGGGCACCTTACAGTCCTGTAGGGCCCGATCCGGGGCCCTACAGGTGTGCCACGCATTTTCAACCCCTAATTTCCTCACCTTCTGATTGCATAATTTTAAAATTGAGTCTTGGACTCTTCTCCCTAGACAAACACCCTCATATTTTTATTGGGGATCTAGGGCCCCTTTATAAGCATTTACACCATTTTTGCGCATTTCTTTAAAATATTATTCTAATGATTATTTCATACCCTATGATTAATTTTGACTAATTGAAAATCTAAAACGCTAATTACTACAACATTTAAACATGTTTTCATTTTAGGGTCCTACTCTCAACTTGGACCCTTTTGGTTGGACCCTTTTGGGGCCCTGTTATAACTCCTTTAAAAATGGTCCGATTCACGAACTTTTTTTTCTAACAACTTCTTAGGTTCTCCAGCTACTACATGAACAACAACAAAAAAAAACTTGCTGACTTCAGCTACCATCAATTTTGAATATTAATCGTCATCTTGGGACCTTTGTTGCAGCTTCTTTAAAAACTATCCTATTCTATTGCAATTTCCTTTAACTTAGTTGTAGCGTCTTCAAGCTACTTTAAAACCACTTCTAAAGTTTCGTATGCCCAACTACTTTCTAGATAACACTCTGGCACCCAGGGCCCGGTCTTTCTTTATACCTCAGCTACCACCTTTTCCGATCATTAATCTCCTTTTCCAGCATCAACTTACGTCTACTCACTACAGCCGTAAATTAAAAATCGCGTTACTTTAAAGGTATCTTTAGATAAGAGATTTCATCCATTTATTAAATATGTTTTAATGCTAACTGTAATTCATGAAATTTACAAGGGGAGGGGCATCTTCCATCGCTTGGGGGAGCAATATTTCCTCGGGTTTAAGGGTCCAATTTCAACGAGATTTGCTTCATTCAACTTAGATTACAATTCAGCTACTTTCTGTATTATGAAATTTTATCTTGGACTTTAGTTACCGACATTTTCTAACATTAATGGTGCATTCTTTTTTTATTATTATTCTATGGGCTTGATTCCTACGAGGTTTGTCTCACTCAACTTGGTTTTCGATTGTCTCCAGCTCGTGGTGGCACTTCCGGTAAATGCTGCCATAGATAGCGGGGAATTAGATTACAGGTTCCTTCGAAAAGAAGTTTGGTGGGAACACACTAGACGCTGCGGAAGGAGATGGGGCCTCCGAAATTAGGTTCATTTAAAAGAATTTCGAAAGATATAAAATCATGCAAACTTAAGTTTTGTTTAAGGTTATTATTTACAAACCCCGGGCAACGCCGGGCAGGTCTGCTAGTAAATAAATAAAATAAATAAAAAATATTTTCTTGAACTATTCAGCATAGCGTCAGTGATTCTCCAAAGCAAAGATTTCTTTATAGTAATTAAATAATACACAAATGCATTTCTAATAAGTGCTATCCTATTAACCCTTCAGCGGGCAGAGTCCGTAAAAAAGGACACTTAATTGTAAGAGTACTGGCACGAATAATATTTAATTAAAATTTTCCTTTTATAGAGTACGGGAAAATTAGCAAGTTTTTATTTTCTAATGAATTCGTTTGTAAATTCTGATGTCAATCCATCATTTCATCATTTTACAAACAGAATTACTCCGCGCCGGAGGGGATTAAGTCTGTTCTAAAAAAGAAAAAAAGAAAAAGAAAGAAATACAGAATATAAAAAAGAAAATTTCCCGCTTAAAACACGAATATTTTTGACATTATCACAGAGTCATTTTACATAAAGCATGACTATTTCAGGCATGAAAATACAAATTATTTGAAATCGCACAGAGCACTTCATTTTCTTATACGTGTATTGTATGTTGAATTAAAATAGATTGCTCCCTTTTGCATGCATGATAATTATCTTCATTGCGGCGAGATTCGGTTTTCCTCAAAATGTTATCTAAATCCCCCCCCCCCCCAAAAAAAAATATAAGAATCTTATGCCCAATTTTTTACACCATACAAAATAAAATTCTGTAGCTTTAATATTTTGCCATGTTTGACATTTTGATGAAAATAATAAAAATAGTGTTAGTAGAGTAGTAGTACTAGTAATAATTATCTAAATTGTTCCTTCTCTCTTCGAGAAATTTCCGCTTTCGTTCCTCCCAGCACACAAAATTTAAGATATTTGAAACTTTATATTTTGCCTTATTTCAAACAATGATAAATTATCGTTCTTTTAAATAGTCCTTCCAGTATCCTCCACCACCATCTCCCAATAGAATGCAAAACTTAAAATCCTTTAAGTTATACATATATATATAAATTACTCTGTTTCCTACTTTGCAGTAAAAACAAGAAATTAAATTTAAAAAATCAAAAAACCCGGCTGCGTAGAAAGCGAACTAATTATTTCTCATCAGTGTGAAACTATTTTTTATATTATTTGCATAATTTTTTTTATTATTATTTACTTGTATTTATGATTTTTAAGTTGCGGTTAATTGTTAGTTCCTATCTATAAACGCTGTTTTGATGAGGCCTATAGATGTCTATGAAGGTTAGAGTTGCATTAAAGCTAGAGATCCTACCTACACAACTTCCAGGTTGTGTAATATTTAAACGGAGCTTCTGACTGTAAAATAGTCAATGAAACATCGTCTTCATTTTGAATGACCTATCCAATAATATGCCTCTCAATAGGACGCGTAAAATTTTTTTTCATCTCTACCGCAATTTTGAATTTATAAAAACAAAACCTAGCCTATAACCATCGGACGGTTAAGACGAATTGATAGAGACTTCATTCATTAAAATTCATCCAGCCGTTGGGATGTTCCGAGGGTATAAAGAAATCCACATACCCAGATACGCGTGAAACACATAACCCTTTTTGGCAGTCGGGTAATAAATAGTCTATCTCCTAAACATTTGTGAGCACAGTGGCTTAATCTTTAATGAAAGAAGCCGCTTGATCTTTAAAATGCTTTTATGTTCTAAAATTATTCTTCCCCCTTTCTTATTTTTAAACAACGATACATAAACAATCATCTAAATTTCTCTACGTCCACCCCTCCCCTCTTTGTCAAGGGAACACAAATTTAGAAACTTAAAACACTTTTAAATATCTCGATTATTTATTTTGCGTAAATGTAAATAAATAATCAAATCATACCGTGCTGCAAAAGCATGACTATCAACTTTAATTAAATTGAATAAAGTTCTTCATTTTAATTATATACATTAGTAATTAAATAATAAAACTTTGTATGAATCACCATAAAACAAAAGAACACACAGGAAGCGTTTCGGGTTTGAAATTTTAACCGCCCATCACCAGCCAATGTAAACACGCGTGCGTAAAGGGACAAAGTCACAAATGAACAGTAAGGTTAAGAGGAGAGCTTACAAAGAATGTGACAGGTGGCGCTAGCTGATTCATACAAAGTTTTATTATTTAACTGTGATTTTTCCCAGTTTTTTCAGTGCTGTTTCATCTATATATATATATCAGGCTGCAACGAAAGTTTCACGCCACAGCTAATACGATCTGTGCAAACAGTTCGCGTTGACGTGTTTGCTCATATTTTGTCAAACTATTTTTGGCATTTGAAAGAAAGAGACTTGCTTTATAACACTGTGTTGTGAAATTTGTAAAAGAAATACCGTTATCATTATGTACAGGGTGTCTGAAATGGAACTATCACGAGGGGGAGGGGGAGTCTGGCAAATGATATCGTTAGATATCTCTAGGGGGAGGGGGGGTTCGTCTTTTGATATCGTTATCATTTTTGATCCAACCAAAATATTCTCTTTTTATTTATAACTTGGCCTTTACATAAAAATAGAATGTTATCATTTTAGTATGTTATCTATTTTTATGAAAATACAAAGTTATTATTAAAATCATTAAATTATTATAAAATTATTTAATTCCAAATTTCCTATTTCTTCTGTCATATGTGTATGCATATATAATTCGCTGTTCGAGAAACTATATGCGAAGTATGTTTCAAATGATACCTGTGTTTACTAGTAAGTAAAAGAGAAAGAAAGTTGTCTCCACCTGTTTTGATGATAAGAAGCTCTGTCCCCCTCCCCTCCCCGTGCGGGGGCAAGTGCAAGAAATCAATATTACTGTTGAATGTATTATGCTATGAATGTAAAAGCTATTATAAAATACTTTTAAATAGTAACTTATTGTTTTAAGTGTTATTTGATAAAAAGTTATTTCATATATAAAGTGATATTTAGAGTTCTGTTCATTTGAATCAATGAAGTATGCGAAAAATAAATGTAACCATATGTGTATATCACTCCAAGAAAAAGAAAAAAAATTAAAAAAATGAAAAGAATTTTTAGACGTTGATGACGATATCATTAAGGGGGGGGGGGGGGGGGGGTTCGAGGGATGATAACGTATGATATCGTAAGGGGGCGAAAGGGTATAAAATTACCAAAAAAGTGATAACGTTATATATGCACAGCCCCTTAGAACCATCATTTACTTCCAGTACTGTTGCAAAAAGTCAGCAACAGAATGTCACCGAATAAAGTGCACAGCTTTAGGTACTAGTGTTGTATCATATGACACTGTGAAGGTTTAACGGAATGATGGTTATATACAGGGTGATTCATAAAAGATGGGCAGAACTTTAAGGGGTTATAGTACACTTAAAGACAAATAATATTAAATAGGAGACTAAGGGTCCCAGACGTATTCCCAAGGAGATAGGGGGCATTAACGTTTAGGGTCCGAAATTTCAAATGATTATAAAACATGGAAAAATTGGTCGATTCGTTTGCGGTTTTTGCAAAAAATTTTCTTTATGCCAGTATTTTCTTGAAATAAAATTTTAAAGTTCAATTTCAAAAAATGCCGATAGGGGGCGCTTTAGACTTTGGAGTAACAAACAACTATTTTTTAACGTTATTTTTTGTATTTCTTTAAATGATTTCGAAAGCTTAGACTTAAACTTAAATTTTGATCTAAAAATCTGTGTCCTAACGAGTAGTTAAGTAGCATAAACTGAAATTTGAAATTTGAAACCCTTCTCCCCCCAGAACAAAAATCAGTTATTCCCGATCTTTGTGTCGTAGATTAGGCTCTAACTACTGCCGCGTTTTGCTAAAATTATTCTTTATGTCAGTATTTTCTTGAAAATACATTTTAAAGAAAATTTTCAAAATATTCCGATAGAGGGCGCTTTAGACTTTGGAGTAACGAACAACTATTTTATACCGTTATTTTTTGTGTCTCATTAAATGCTTTCTAAAGCTTAGACTTAAACTTAAATTTTCAGCTCAAAATCTGAATCGCTGAGCGTGGTTCAGTAGCGAGGGGAGGGGGTTCAAATTTCAACTTCTGAACATAGTTCAGTTTGCACTACTTAACCATGCCCAACGATTCTGTGCTGTGATACGAGGCAAAAATACAACTTTCGTCAAGGACTGCATAGTCGGAATTCACTCATAAAGGCACTGGCACAGTTGGAAACGTCGCTCATGCAAACGTTAAAACTCCATTCCTGACGCTAGTCACCGGGTGAAGAAGGAAACAGAAAGTATGCAAATGTCAAATGGGGAAGAAGAAGAACACGTATGCAAAATTTCGACACGATTCAGGCATAAAAACCACTGAACGGTGAGTCAAGTGTAAGTCGCTGTAGTAATGAATCGGAAGATGGTGCCCTTCACGAATAAGGAAAAGGCTGAGATGCATTTAATTTACGGAGCGGCAGATGGAAATGGTGCAGAGGCACAACGAATGTACGGAGAGCGATTTCCCAACAGGCGGTTGCCTAACCGCAAAACTTTCGAGCGCTTGCACAGACAGTTGTGTGAGACGGGATCATTTCTCGCTTCCCGGTCGAATGCAGGTCGTGCAAAAAAGGACGAATCAGTAGTTGTTGCAGAAGCCATTCTGGATGTAGTAGCGGCGCAGCCAAGTACAAGTACACGAACAGTGGCTAGGCAGGTGGATACCTCACAGTCCATGACTTGGAGGGTACTGAAGGATGAACATTTGCTCCCGTTTCATGTGCAACGAGTCCAGAAACTGTCTCCAGGGGATTATCCAAATCGTATTGAATTCGCCCGCTGGTTTCTGCAGCAGAACGCGCTAAATCCACATTTTGGACGAACTGTGCTTTTCACCGATGAATGTACCTTCACACGTGAAGGTACATTTAACACACACAATGCACATGTATGGGCGGATGTCAATCCACATGCTACGTATCCACATGCTCATCAGAGACGCTTTTCCATCAATGTTTGGGCAGGAATCCTCGGAGGCCACCTAATCGGACCGTACCTTCTTCCTGAACGCCTCAACGGTAAAACATACCTCACATTTCTGCAACATGCGCTGCCAGACCTGTTAAACGTTGTTCCTCCACGCATCCGGCGGGTCATGTGGTTCCAGCACGATGGAGCGCCAGCCCATTACGTACGAGACGTCCGCAACTATCTGGACATCACATTTCCGAACAGATGGATTGGTCGGGGTTGTCCTGTTGCTTGGCCTGCTCGCTCGCCAGATCTTTCACCCCTCGATTTCTTTTTTTGGGGACGATTGAAGGCTCTTATGTATGAGACACCCATTGAATCCCCCGAGGAACTGGTCGCCAGACTTTCCGCCGCTGTAGGGGAAGTGCTCGAAAAGCCTGATGTTTTCGCGAATGTTCGCCGTTCCATTCTTCGCCGTTGTTCTGCGTGCATAACCTCTGGTGGTTACAATTTTGAACATTTATTGTAATTACATGTTAATAAATATGCTTTGGTAACATAATCCTAATTTGTGTCTTTTTACCTCGTATCATAGCACACAATGTGTGGACATGGTAAACTGAACTGTGCTCAGGAGTAGAAATTTCAAACCCCTCTCCCCAGAAACTTAACCACGTCTAACGATTCAGATTTTGGGCTGAAAATTTAAGTCTAAGCTTTAGAAAGCATTTAATGAGACACAAAAAATAACGGTATAAAATAGTTGTTCGTTACTCCAAAGTCTAAAGCGCCCTCTATCAGAATTTTTTGAAAATTTTCTTTAAAATTTATTTTCAAGAAAATACTGACATAAAGAATAATTTTAGCAAAACGCGGCAGTAGTTAGAGCCTAATCTACGACACAAAGATCGGGAATAACTGATTTTTGTTCTGGGGGGAGAAGGGTTTCAAATTTCAAATTTCAGTTTACGCTACTTAACAACTCGTTAGGACTCAGATTTTTAGATCAAAATTTAAGTTTAAGTCTAAGCTTTCGAAATCATTTAAAGAAATACAAAAAATAACGTTAAAAAATAGTTGTTTGTTACTCCAAAGTCTAAAGCACCCCCTATCGGCATTTTTTGAAATTGAACTTTAAAATTTTATTTCAAGAAAATACTGGCATAAAGAAAATTTTTTGCAAAAACCGCAAACGAATCGACCAATTTGTTCATGTTTTATAATCATTTGAAATTTCGGACCCTAAACTTTAATGCCCCCTATCTCCTTGGGAATACGTCTGGGACCCTTAGTCTCCTATTTAATATTATTTGTCTTTAAGTGTACTATAACCCCTTAAAGTTCTGCCCATCTTTTATGAATCACCCTGTATAAAATTACAGTTAATTATATATAATATAATTAGTATTATGTAATGGTAATTTGGCGGAAAACTTTCGTTACAACCTAATATATTACTGTCCCAAACATATAATAATCATTACTTGTGAATATATTTTATTTAATGTATGATTCCTAGCAAAAGTTTGATTTTAAGTCGCAGTAATTTTATCTACAATTTTGTGAAATATTCCTAAAATTCTTCTCTAAGATTTTGCAAAATTATATTTCTGGCTTTGTATATACAGTGGACTCTCTCTATTCTGAACACTCATCGGACCGACCAAAAATGTTCAGATTATGGGGGTGTTCAGTATAGAGGGAATTTGAAAACGACTACTATGTATTGAGTTTATAGACTGTATAGAATACTTAGCCTGGTTAGCCATGCCAATTACTGAGATGGAGGTGCTGAATTTACACCCCTGTTCAAAATTAAGAGCGTTTTCAGATTTGGTCGATTATCTCCAGAACTACTGGTCAGATTTTAATTAAATTAGGTATGCACGTAGGTTTATATAATGAAAAAAACAAACATTCAACAGTTATGATAAAGACGGATGATCGTGCTTAAGAATCATCAGTGTCAGAAGATATAAAACAGAGCTTACAATATCAATATTGACCTAGAAAATGGGTTAATAGGGAGTATGATCCTCTCTTACAGTTATACAGCTCTCATAACGAATTCATATTGGAAATCAGGCAATTTATGAGAACCTGTGGCAGTTAGTCTCGCTCCTTGCGCAACGCTGTTGTTCTGGGTATCTGGGTACTCTTGGTAGTTCTGGGAGGCGGAAAACGAGTTCCAGTTATCCTTCCCAGAGCGTCCTAGACATTCTCTATAGGGTTTAACTCCGGGATCTGACGGGCCAATCCATCAAGCAAATATGCTCAGTTTCCAGAAATTCGTTGACTAGATGAGCTCTATCTGGGCGCACGTTGTAGTCCATTTAAATGAAATCAGAGCGTTCATCATAATCAGAGCTCATCATGAAATCAGAGCTTCAATCTGCGTTCCTTAAAAGCCGAACATAGAGGTCCAAGATATAGAATCCCTCAATCTCACACCAGTCACAGATCCTTTGCCAAGCGAACGTAGGGGTGTGCGCCCGTCAGACATGATGCCTGGCCAGACCATCAAACCTCCCCTGCCATAGTAGTCTCTTTCTCGTACGTTGAAAGAATTCCTGGTTTTATCCAGATAAAAATACGTCGAAAATTAGTGTTTAGGGTTAACCGAGAATCATCAGTGAATAAAACATTCCTCATTGATACCTGGTCCAAAGTCGAAAATCTCTACACCAAGCTAAACGTTTCTCCTGTGTTCAGAAGTGAGCAGACAACAGGTCTTATTGTAAATAGCCCTCTATCATGTAGCTTTCTGCAAACAGTAACCCTTGAAACTCAACTTTATGTGGCTGCATAAAGGTCATGGGAAAGCTGAGAAGTGTTGCACTCCTGTAATGGACAAATAGTGGCTTTTGGACGACCTTGCCTAAGCTTTCTCTCTAAGGATACAGTATCCTTAAACTGTTTCCAAAAGGTCGACACAACACTGAGTATTTGCACTTGAGACTACCCTGTTTTCATTCTCCCCGCGATTCACCTCCTTATTCCATCATCCAAACACTGGTGGTTACTTATTCTTTCTGTTTACTTTTGAATTTCGTGGAATGTTGCAAAAAGGACCAAGATATTCGGTGAGGTGTGTGAGCGAACAAAACGCGAATATTGCCACGCTCTCTTATAAAGCCTGTCTCTCTACTTGCTCAACCCATACACACGTGTACACTTACGTATTCCACACTAAAGAGTTACACTGCTGTTTCGAAGCAATAGTTTCACCTTTCTTTTCGTATTTTTCATGAAATTCGAAAAAAATATGCATTTTTTTTAAATTTAGAACATTGGTGTAAAATTGGCGGCTAGTGCAATGTCAAACTAAATTGAGTTGGACGTGTACTCTACCATCTCATTTGTTTATTTTATTAAAAAAATTTACAAAAATACAATTGCATCTATACAATACATTACTCGAAAACATAATCGGTACATTACTTAAAAAAGAGAGTAATTTTAGTATGTTTTTGCAATGTGTATTGTGTATGCTTGTGCAGTGCAGATGTTATCTAGTTGTTTAAGAAGTTGAAAGGCTTTCGGTTGATGTTCACCGCATACTTTAACAGGTCTTGAACTCCTTGGCCATATTGTTTGAAGGCAATCGTATTTCTTGTTTCATTGGTCCATTATAGTTCTGTGTTTTCTTCACTATCCTATTTCTCTTCAACATGGTTGTTATCGCAAACCGGATGGCTTCCGTCGGCTTCGAGATAAGCTGCAGGTTCAATTTCAGTATGCTGCAGCTGAAAAATTGACTAAAAGTCCCTCACAGCTGTTGCTTCTTGGTCCTCTATTCTTGATTGCTGATTCTCACACGGTAATCCAGCTTCGCTGAAGCATCTGTGGATGGTGTAGGGGTTATTTCATTCCAAGCGGTTGATATCTAATGGACAGCATCCATGACATTGATCTTCATCGTTAGTTCGGTTGCCGAATTTGCCTCCTCCAGGGACATTTTCTTCAGAAAATGGATTCGGTAGTGAGCTATAAAGTTCTTGATTACTCTTTTATCATGTGATTGGATTATAGAAGTACAGTTCGGTAGCAGGAACTTCGGGCTCACGTTGCTCAGCTGCATGTTTGTATGTGATCTGGCATTATCCACAAAAAGAATTTTTCTTTCTTCCTTATCTCGTTAATGCCCTGCAACCAATGTGAGAAAATTGTGACTGTCATCCAGACTTTTCAATTCAATTTAGAGTGCACAGGCAATGATGCGATCTTCACATTTTTGAAGCATCGTGATTTTTCACTTTTTCCGATCACAAATGGTTTGAACTTCGCACCCGTAAAACTGGAACAGAATATGGCGGTAAGTCTTTCTTTCGATGAGTTCGTTGAAGCTTTTTATTCTTCTGCAACTATGTTTTCCGTATTTTCATGATGGGAGAATTCCCCGGATTCCGACTGCAAACCACGTTCAGTTTATAGAGAGGTGGGGTAGAATGGGGACCAAAAGTAGCGTTCATAATATTCTGTGTCACCATTATTTCTTAAAGATATATTTTGTATTATATTTATCTTGCACATGTTATCAAAACGTGTGTAAACAAATTTTATCTTGAAAAATTGGTGCAAAATAGAAATAAAAATTATCGCCTGTGGCAGCCCTGCTTCTGGAAAGAAGAAAGTAAGTATCTAATAATCATATAAATACCATCTAGCTGCATTCTTTCACCGTACCCAATTCCCTTTCTATTTTCAAAGAAATGTGTGCTACTATTTATCTTCCTGATACAAACACAGGGCTCCCACTAGTCCGTTTTTTGAAAACCAGTAATTTTTTAGAAAAACATTCGTGGTAGGTTTCTGCCACAATTTCATGAGAAATTTTCTTCCTGGTAAGTTTCTAAGAAATTTATAAAGACGATTTTTCTTTAAATAAAAATCCGTGTCGGCCGGTCTACAGGCGGAGGTAGATTTCGAAGTTAAGTATACTAATTTCACCAACAAAAACTAAATCATGAATAGAGGCCCACTTTAACAATTTTATCTGGTCGCTTTTGACGAGTTTTTATTTCATTTTTATATAATAGCTAGTTTTATCAGAATCATATTAAGGCGGTATTAAAAAAAAAAAATTCCATGCTCAACAACTCGAAATTTTCTGGCACATTTCCAGATTCATTTTTAATGGTAAAAGTATGAAACTTGCTAACGTGATTTTTGAAGAGATTTATAAGCGACCTGTGTTTTTATTTTTCGTTCAATTAATTAAAACTTGATTTATAAACAATTATTTTCTCAGTAAGACAACATTTTTCATTTCTAATACAATCGCTTCGGGAAATTCGGTTCAAAATGCCCACTTTGACATTTTTTTTTCTTCATCCGCTATGTATTTTTAATTTGTTTTTACTGTAAGAATTGGTCCTATCAAAAACTTGTCTGTATAAATGTTGTAAACAATATTAAGAATATATATGATAAATTCATGGGAATTTTATATCTTGTGAATTGACGGAGTTATGAATTTTTTTCTTCTTTAAAATACCTTTGTGTTTTCATTTTTATTTTTTATTTTTTGCGGTACGAATTGGTCCTATCAATCATTTGAACATAAAAGTTGTAGATAATATTAAGGATATTTATAATAAAATTAATTGGATTTGTTATCTGGAGAATAGACGAAGTTATGAATTTTTTTCTCCCAAAAAACCTATTTTTTACGCCCCTTGAACCCATGTTTAATTTTATCAAAAATCTGCGATACATAAATTTTTGGCCCTATTTTTAGAAGTAACAAAAACTTTAAACTGAATTGATCTGTACAAAAATTAAGAAGTTATGGGGGTTTTTTGGTTTTCACAAAACCCCTCCCTATTTCCATCCCCTTGGTCCGATTTTGCCCATTAACGAACTTGATCGAGATTTTATGCCCCTTGATTTTATGTATCAGTTTGAAAAAGATTTGTGCAGAATTGTGGAAGTTATCGTGTCCAGAAGAAAGTGATATATGTATATATATCTAAGTGATATATATATATTATATATATATATATATATGTGTGTGTGTGTGTGTGTGTGAAGTTTTTACTGGGGGTGGGTTCTAGAGGTCATTATCGGTGCAGATCTGCAAAAATGTTTCAGAAATTTCAACATAGGGGAGAATGTATTAGGTAATATTTCATACAAAATCTACCTAAAAAGTGGTGTTCAGAAAACGGACCGAGTGGATGCCCTGCAAACACTAAAGTACTATCATTGTCCTAGCCTCAAATTTATGCAGCCTACAGTGAATGCGAAGGGATGCTACTTCATACTTCACCCAATTGCAGTTATTGTGTGGAAACTACTTCACCTCACTGAAAGCATTAGAATAACTTTTGGAACCTTCTCATACAAAAGCTAGATATTTAACCCTTAACTGGAAACGTACACCTGTGAGATGTTTGCGTCCGCATACCTGCCTTTAATATTTTCTCTCTCCGACTTTCAAAACTTATTTTTATGCTGTTATATTAAAAAATTGGTCCTGTTAATGCATGACTATTAAAGATTAAATGTTTAAGTTCACTATTTGGTAAATTATTAAGTGTCCCGTTTGTACAATGGTTTTTCACGTTTTCGGTTAAGGGATAATAAAGCCTGTTTCTAAATCCTGACCAACATTAGGACACTGAGATACGTAAAACACGAGCTCTGTTTGAAAAATTCAACGAGGAGAACTCAGTGCCGTACAGGAGTTCACTCGTTATTTAAATATCTTCATTCCACATGGATCAAAAAACGGTAAGCAAAGCCACATATATTTCTTTTTCATATGATAATAATTAATTAATTTTACTGGTTTTAGTATAATATTTTATTATTGCTATTTTCGTGTTATCTTACGCAATACGACACTTGAAATTTCAATTCAGTATACTTTGTTTTGATTTTTTCATAGAACAGATATCGTTGGTACCATGTCAAACTATTCAATATGAAAACAGGGTAGCCAGTGAGCTACTTTTTTCAAATTCAGATTTCTTGATTGGCACCACTCTTCTGAAATGTAAAATTCGTCTGGTTTTCCCATTACTTAATATGTCATTAAATAAGGCGAATTTTACGATTTCAAAAAAGTGATGCCAATCAAGAAATCTGAATAAAAAACAGTAGCCCACTGGCAACTCTGTTTTCATATTGGATAGTTTGACATGGTACCGACGATATCTTAAGACTGGTATCTTCCACCATATTTTTCAGAAGCGCTAAATAGACAATATCCTTCAGACTAATGCAGAATATCTGTTATGAAATTATTTTCACTGGAAGATGAAATTTCAACTTTATAATTCTATGTAAATGTTTGAACGAACGTGTTGATAAAAGGAGAGATATTTCGTTAGGGGACTGAAAATAGTCTCCCATTTCCAAATTGAACTATATCCTCAAAACAAAAATTATAAAAATAAATATAATGAATATGTTTCTCCCTAAAAGAGTTACTATCGTTTCAGTGTTTTGTATGTAGTACTTTAGGCTATGATTACTAATTGGTAATAATATTTATTATCTTAATTTATTCTAAAATTGTTTCACATTGTTTGAAATTTTTTGGATACTACATTTATTTAATCCCTTGTGGACGAGCGACCCTTATACGTGCCGCGTAAGGTGCTCAGAATCCATGATTATTCTCACCAGTAAATTTTTATTGTAAATTTTGCCTTATTTAATCCGCGCATTTTACCGATTCAATTAGTCAAAAATTGCAGTTTAAAAAAAAAGGTCATAAAAGATTAAAAATTCTGTATAAGACACTCGTTCCAAATGGGTTAACGTAATAGTGAAAGTATTTATGTTATAAGTTTTATCAGGCTAAAAACCGAACCGTTGTTTCTCTGAAATCTAGTAAATAATAATAATAATAATAATAATAATAATAATAATAATAATAATAATAATAGTGATAATTGATAATGCAAGTTTTCACATTGATACAAATAGCTATTAATTTTTTTTTAAATAAAAAATCAAAATTGATATTGTATAAGAATATAAACATGGGGAAAGTTCAATATTGCATGCAAAAATCCAAGGTCGATTAAGAAGATTGATAAGATCTCTTTGGATTATCCGAAAGACCTTTGTTTTCTTTTTACCCGATTGAAAAGAAGGGTTATGCTTTTTCACGCGTATCTGTGTATGTGGATTTTTTTATACTCTCGAAACATCCCAACGGCTGGATGGATTTCAATGAATGAGGTCTCTATATATTCGTCTCAGCGGCCCGATAGTTATAGGCTATGTTTTGTTTTTATAAATTCAAAATGGCGGCCGTAAAATGCAAAATGGCGGTAAAGACGAAGAAAAAATTACGCACCCTATTGAGTGGCATATCATCGGATAGGTCTGTCAAAATGAAGACGATGTTTCATTGATTATTTTACAGTCAGAAGCTCCGTTAAAATATTATACAACCTGGAAGTTGTGTAGGTAGGATCTCTAGCTTTACTGCAACTTTAACCATCATAGACATCTATAGATCTCATCAAAACAGTGTTTATAGATAGGAAGTAACAATTAAACACAACTTAAAAGTCATCAATACAAGTAAATAAAAAAATAGGTAAGTAATATAAACAAGTAATATAAAAAAAATATTTTAAGTCAATTCTTGCTTAGGTCAATAAGAGAATTTTTTTTCTCCCATTCTTCTTTCCTCTAAAGTGGCGCTTAAAATGCCTTGATCAAGAAGAGGGCTCTCTCGATCTTAAAATACCTTGATCAATAACAAGGCTCTCTCAATTATCGAAAATTAATTAATTTAATTTAATTAATATATTAATATTTGAAAAAAAAACTGGATTAACATCAAGTGTCATCCATTACAAGTTTAAAAAAATTATTTGAGCTTGATTGGATGAATAAGTATTTTATTAACGACTGAAAATTTGAACAAGATATGTATACAGTAGCGCTCAAAACTATTTTGCCAATCTTATATTCTCTCTTATTTTATTTAATATAAAAATGCAAAAGAAAATATATTCCCTATAATTGAGAACACTGTGACTGCAGTTATTTAAATGTATCAAGTTTCAACTTGTTTGTTTACATTCGGCGCCACCGAAGTAATATGACTCCGCCTTAGCTGAAAAGTATTTTGACAATTAGTTTGCATTTAATTGTTGAAGGTGTCAGGGCGCTATAGCTTCGATTAGTGTTTTTATTGACTTACTGTGATTATTTTTAAGGATCAGGAATGCCGAAAAGTAAAAAAATATTGAAGTGATTCTAGAAAAGCCGCTGTAAATGCCCTTAAGAAAGGTGGACTGCAAGCAGAACTAGCTCGCTCTTTTAACGTGTATCGACAACTTGTTATTACATGGAATAAAGTTTTTAATAAACAGAAATATATCGAAAATAAGCCTCAAAGTGGCCATCCGAAAAAAAAAAAAACTTGAAATATTGACTATATTATAAAAATGATATCTACAAGTGATTGTTGTAAGTCCACTGTAATAATAAAAAATGAATTGAAAGAAAATTACGGCATAGACATACACGTTTCATCAGTCAAACGACGCCTAAATCTCTACGGTTTACATGGTAGAAGACCAGCAAAAACACGTTTATTATCTACTAAGAATAGGAAGGCTAGAGTTGCGTTTGTAAAACGGCACAACCCTTTCAGGAGAAAAGCAATTCCATTGCGAAAGTGTTGAAATTAAACATTGACACCGGAATTTGAAAACAAATTTATTTTTAAATAAGAAAAAGCTATATTTCACACACATAATAAACCGAATTTTTTTACTAAAATTCTGGTGTCAGTCATTAATTTCAACACTTCAGCTATAGCATTGCTTTGCCCCTGAAAAGGTTGTGCAGTTTTAAAAATGCAACTCTAGCCTTCCTATTCTTAGCAGATTAGAAACGTGTTTTTGCTGGTCTTCTGCATTGTAAACCATAGAGGTTTAGGCGTCGTTTGACAGATGAAACGTGTATGTCTATGCCGTAGTTTTCTTTCAATTCATTTTTTATTATTACAGCGGACTTACGAAAATCACTTGTAGATATCATTTTTTTAATACAGTCAACATTGCAAGTTGTTTTTTTCGGATGGCCACTTTGAGGCTTATTTTTGATGTATTTCTGTTTATTAAAAACTTTATTCCATGTAATAACAAGTTGCCGAGACACATTAAAAGAACGAGCTAATTCTGCTTGCAGTCTACCTATCTTAAGTGCATTTACAGCGTCTTTTCTAGAATCACTTCAATATTTTTTACATTTCGGCATTCTTGATCCTTAAAATTAATCACAATAAGTCAATATAAACATTAATCGAAGCTATAGTGCCACTGACACCTCTAACAATTAAATGCAAACTAATTGTCAAAATACTTTTGAGCTAAGGAGGAGTCATATTTCTTCGGTGGCGCCGAATGTAAACAAACAAGTTGAAACTTGATACATTTGAATAAATGCAGTCATAGTGTTCTCAATTATAGGGAATATATTTGCTTTTACATTTTTATATTAAATAAAATAAAAGAGAATATAAGGTTGTCAAAATACTTTTGAGCGCTACTGTATATAGCGAGAGTGTGAGCTAATAGTAGGAATAAAAAAAATAGTTTCACACTGATGAAAAATAATAAATTAGTTCGCTTTTTATGCAGTCGGGTTTTTTGATTTTTTAAATTTAATTGTTTATTAATTATTATTAACAATAAATTTTGAAATCTGGCAACTGTGCAGAAGAGGTTTCTTTTCTTATTATTGTTTGATGAAATTCTGAAATCCTTCCATTTAATTCTCTGCAAAATTTTTAAATGTGAAATACAGGTTCTCTTTGTGAAAGTCTTGAAACTATTTAGAATTTTCCCTTGATTTAAGTAAGTCTTCTTTAATTCAATAAGTTATGTTAATAGTGTTATGTAACTCATACAAGAGGTATTTCATTTGTCCCATACTTCGTAACAATAAAAATTTCAAAACAATCAGAAAACGAATAAAATGCAGATTAAACCAATAAAAACCGTCAGATATGCTTTTGATTTCCTACCATGACGAGGACAATAACAATTTTTCCAAATGTTAATAAAGAAAGAAAGAAAGAAAGAAAGAAAAGAAAAGAAAAAGTAAGAAAGAAAAGAAAAAAATAATAACTACTTATAATTTGGGATTAATACATTTATCGGAAAATGAGGTTTTGATAGAGTATCATTTTAGAACAAACGAAAATATTATGCCAAAGCGTAACTGATTTTATTTTTTAAAATCCATGAAATTTAATATTTTTCCCTCCTGCAGGATCTCAATAATGTTTTATGAATTTCAGCATGTTTGCTACAGTATAAATTTATTAAAATACACTGAAACTTTTTTTCACCCACACCTTAGCGTCGACGACAATGTAACAGAATTCTTTTATTTTTTATATGTCATTGTAATTAAACTAATATTTCAATAAGACGAGTTCTACAGAAAGCCTCAATAATACATAGCAACTTAGAAAATAAAAATCATACTTAAATCCTATATACTATATAAATATATATTAACTAATAAATGTAAAAAAAAAAAAAAAAAAAAAAAAAGATTTAATTTAAATTTTTATATAAAAAAAATGTAAATCATCGTTAAACGTTAAAATTTTCAAATTTTTTGTTTTGTTTTTTCTAAAAAAGTTTGGAAATTTCAATTCTGACAGGACATGGGGAAAGAAAAAAAAGTGATTTAAATTTATTTAATAGCATTGCTCAAAAAAAAAAAAAAAAAAAAAAAAAAAAAATTGGAATTTAATTGGAATTTAGACAAATAAAAGCAAAAGTGTTTGTATCTGTGTAACGAATATTAATCTTTTAAAAAGTAACTATATATCGGTATTTTAACACAATCCTTTACATGTACTTTGAACATTTAATTTACTTTAGATATAGAAAGAAAGATTTGAAGATTATACGTATTTAAAAAATAAGTAAATAAATAATAGTTGCTCCAAATTCGCTCAGAATAAAAAAAAAAGCCCGAAACTTCCACTAGTTCTCCAATAACACCTCCAATTATTTCCCGGAAAATATCTTCTCTCTTCTTGGTGACCTTGAGGACAAGAAGGACACTGGGGCTGGACAAATGTCCCTCTTTTTTGCTTATAGGCGGAGCAATTCAACACTCAACTAATCCCCCCCCCCCTAGTGGACGTAGATAAGGCAAAATTGTGCTGTTGATCGTTTTCTAGGCGAACCTCGAGCAGTAGGATAACCTCGCTCCTACCAGACCACTTGTTCTGTATCTGTAGACATTACGAGCGTCTGGGGAGAGAACGACTGCTAACAGTAGAACTCGGAAAAAATTCTCCTTCCCTTTCAGCTGTGGAGAAAAGGGAAAAACTACTGCGTTCTTCTCTCAGCCTTCTGTAGCTTTCCCTTTTCGCTTGCATTTGTTATTCGATTATGGAAACTGTTAAAATTATAAACAGCGAAGAATGCTAAATCTTATAATTTAAAAAAAAAAAAAAAAAAAAAAAAAACAAGCATTGAATTTGCAAAAAATGAAATGATTTCAAAACGAAATAATAATAATAATAAAAAAATAGAATGGCTGTTATTTATCTGAAAATCTTTTGTTAGATAAATCTGAAAAAAATATTTTTATAGCTTCATATTTTATTATTATTATATTTTAATATATTTTTGTAACAGACTTAAAAAAATAAGTAGTTTTGTCAATTCTGCAGTATTTTTATAGATAACATATTTATTCGAAAATACTCATCATATCCTATTATTTTTCTTTTGTGTGTGAGTGTGTGTGTGTGTGTGTGGGGGGGGGGTAAGCTTATGTAAAATTTTACAGTTAAAGGATTTTCGTAACTTTTGTACTTTTTTAAAAAGATATTTTATAATATCTTACTGACACATTACTAAATGGTTTTATGAAGGAAAATAAAGGAAAAGTTTAATTATTGTCATAAGGTTTGAAAAGTTAGTTTAAAAATTATTAAGAAGATTTTAAAACAACACTTCTTTTTAATTTCTTACAACATTCTCTTTCATATTTTTAATTCTATGTGTACTCTATAGCTGTAAGGACCATATATCTGAATAATTAATTATTTAACTCTTTATGCCCGACGCTACTTTAACGTACCATTAAAATAACTTGATATAAAATATGTATCGATTAGTAGTAGTACATTTTAGAATGAGTTATAGGTACTTTACGTTATCTTATTCCAAAAGCATTATTGATTGAACAAAACAAAAATATTATTAAAAGGATGATTTTTTTTTTTCATCTCTTTAACTTTCTTGACGTTGAAAGTTCGAGGGTGAAAAGTTTCAGTTCGGAATTATGTCTATATTTCTCTTGTAAGAGCATTATACTTGTATATTTCCTAATTCCATAAAATACGGTAAAAAAAAATTAAAATAAAAGATTTGAATGAAGTTATAAATATTGCACAAAATTCCTATAAATACAAATTTAATTAATTGACTTTAAATGGCAGAATCCTTCTAAAATGCATTAAAATATTGTGTAAATCTTCTAATGTAGTTTCAAAAATTCACAAAAAACGTTTTAGAAGATGAAATTTTCATGAATTCATAATTTTGGACATAAAGGGTTAGAAAAATAAATGAAATGTCATGACTGTTGTAAAAATAATGTACAAATGATTATTTGCTTAATATTTTTATTTAAAAAAAATACTAAGCAAATACCCATCAACAGTCAAATTATAGTAAGGAAAATCCTGTCTTTAATTTTATAAACCATGAGGATTGTCCATTTAAAAATCTAGTTAATTGAAAAATATGTCGAAGTTTTAACATTTTAATCACACTGATATATATATATATATATATATATATATATATATAGATAGATAGATAGATAGATAGATAGATAGATAGATAAATATATAAGAAAAGAAAAAAGTACTTATAAAGATTGCAATTCTGGAAGTGAAATTTCATTTAAGGTCAAATAGATGCAGTAAATTATCGTTTGTGCTAATCTTAACAAAATATTAAACATTTATGACAATTGGCCTTATTTAAAAAAAGAATAGGTAAACACACAGAAAGGTAAATCAGTAATATATAAAACTTAATGATGAATACTGTAAAAATAAATTTTCCGAGGTGAAAAACAAAAAATAAACAGTATTTCGTGGACACAGATTTTTGAATATATTTATATATAATTTTAATTGCCAAATAGCTATATTATATATAAATATAATGCAGACTTGACAAATCTACTTATTATTTTTAAATATGTTAATATATATACAGGGTGTTCCGTTAAAGGGGTCCAATATTAATAGGGGTAATAGAGGAGATCACACGGAGCATAAATCAGTATATAATGCCTGGCCGGATCTCAATAATTTTCAAGTTACAGCAAATAGAATGAAAAATCGGAAATTTGTAAAAAAAACCCTCATTGCTAAACTATCGATAATGCTACATAAAAACGAAGCACATATTTAGAAAGAGCAGAAAAAATCCTACGAAATGACATAAGTTGTTTTAGAATATTGAGAATTAATGGCGAGTTACAAGCTCTGAAACAGTGAAAAAATACAAAATCAAATATTTAGCAAAATAGTTAATCGTTAATTCCAAAAATGCAACTCTACCTACATCAAGGAAAATGTTATAAAATTTGGTCCATTCCGAAAGCTTTCGAAGAAGCTGACAATAAACCATATCAGTTTAATTGTATGGGAGAAATCAAGCAGTTCCCTAGTCACAACTCTGTACTGTTGCACCCTCGGAAAGGGCGAAACTCCGCCCATGACGATTGTAAACACCCCGTTTTAATATCTTTCAATTATACATTTCTGATCAACCTCTATCAATACCCTTTCATTATTCAGTCTGGTCAAGTGAATGACATATTGTGCAGCTCTCGCCTTGTCTTAAAGCAAACTCCGTGACTGCTGCGTTTCCTCCATGAACTTTCATGATGATGAAGAAGAAGGACATTTTATGCAATTTTTCTATGTGTATAGGAAGAAAAGTGTAATAAAACAGCAGTCATCAGTGGGCGTTATGTTAAAGGGAGGCTGTTGTAAGTGGGATTGTAGTAAGTTGATGTATAATAATTATGCCGGAATACTCTAACGAAGAATATGCGGACATGCATCTGATGTACGGGCAAGCTCATGGAAATGCATGTCTAGCACAGCGCATGTACCGTGAGCAATTTCCAAGGAGACGTTGCCCAAGTTCGAAACTCTTCATAAAAATCGATAGACGATTACGGGAGACTGGATCGTTTAATACACCAAGCATTGATGCAGGGAAACCTCGACATGTACGAACACCTGCAATGGAAGAAGATGTATTGAATATTTTTAAAGATAACCCCTCCACAAGTACACGAGCTGCTGCGTCTGAAGTCGGTGTTTCTCACCAAAGTGTGTGGCGTGTTCTGCGTGCAGAAAACATGCACCCCTTTCATGTGCAGCGGGTACAACTGTTATCAGTAACAGATTGTGCTCAGCGGACAGAATTCGTACGCTGGTTGCTTAATGTAACAGAAAATAATCCACAATTTCTGGAAAATATTTTATTTACTGATGAAGCAACATTTACGAGAGAGGGCGTGGTAAACACGCACAATATGCACACATGGTCATATACAAATCTGCACACTGTTTTCCCGTCGAACGCACAACAAAAGTTCAGTGTGAACATATGGGCAGGTGTCCTCGGCGATTATCTCATAGGACCATATTTACTCCCAGATGTATTCAATGGCAGTACGTACTTGGTTTTCCTACGGGATATCTTACCGCAGTTACTGCAAAATGTGCCAGCAACATTGCGCCACAATATGTGGTTTATGCACGATGGCGCACCGGCAATTTTTTCATAGGTGTTCGCAATCACCTCAATTCAACATATCCTGCGAAATGGATTGGACGCAGTGGACCTGTTGCTTCGCCTGCACGCTCTCCAGACCTCAATCCGTTAGACTTTTTTGTTTGGGGACACCTTAAATCGCTGGTGTATGAAACGCCTGTGGATACACCGGAGGATTTACTAGCGCGAATCGTTGTCGCTGCAGGAGACATTCCCAACTCCGTCGGAGTTTTTTGGCGTGTTCGCCAATCTTTACGACGTCGCTGTCGGCTGTGCGATTCTGTTAATGGGCGCAACCTCGAACAACTATTATAATAATGTCCGTTCGTCTGCCTTCCGACATTGAACTGTGCAGCGCAGGCCAGAAGACTATGCTTCACATATGTCATAAAGTACGTGGAATGTAATTCTTTATTTGTCATTTTTCTTTTATTTTCAACACTTTTTGGCACAGTATTTTGTAAGTCACAGACTGTGGTGTACTCAAATTGTAAATTACAAAGTTTGTATGACTTAATTTAAAATTTAGTGTCTTTTTTAAGTTTATAATTAATAAAATTATTATGCTATTTGTTATTATTATTTCCTATCATAAATTATGATGCACATATACATACAATAATTGTCCATGTAAAACATGTACTGAAACTTCTTGCATAGTTACAAATCGCAATATTTTTAATTATTTCCGAATTTTCACCACCAGTTTAATTTTAAAGAATTTAACTTAAGCTTTATATCAATAAAAGACCACTTTAAAATGTAGACTATTATTGTAAAGTTATTTTGGTTCATTCAACTCTTGAATAATTAAAAATGTTGCATCTCAGAAGAAGCATGATCGAAAACGTATAGTTGAGAGTAATTAAAAAGGCGGTGTTTCCAATCGTGATGGGCGGAGTTTAACCTTTGCTAGTGACAAAGAAAGCGGAGTTGTAACTAAGAAACTGATTAATTTCTCTCACACAATTAAACCAATATGGTTCATTGTAAGCTTTTTCGAAAGTTTTCGGAATGGACCAAATTTTACTACATTTTCCTTGTTGTAGCTAGAGTTGTCTTTTTGGAATTAACGATTAACTATTTTGATGTATATTGGATTTCTTACTTTTTTCACTGTTTCAGGGCTTGTAACTCGTCAATAAATATTGCTATTTTAAAACAATTGATGTCATTTTGTAGGTTTTTTTCTGCTCTTTCTAAATATGTGCTTCGTTTTTATGTAGCATTATTGATAGTTTAGCAATGAGGGTTCTTTTACAATTTTCCGAATTTTCATTCTATTTGCTGTAACTTGAAAACTATTGAGATCCGACCAGGCTTTATATACTGATTTATGCTCCATGTGATCTCCTCTATTACCCCTATTAATATTGGACCCCTTTAACGGAACACCCTGTATATATATTTATATATTTCACTAAAATCGAAATTTAGTGATTTACAACAAGCATATTATCAGTAAAATTATACATTTTTAGGATAATATTTAAATATTTTTTTACTTTTTTAAGAAAACATCTTATCTTCTTCTGTATCTATTATTTGTTTCAATACTGTGTTGATTTTTTAGTAAAAACTAATGTCTCTCTTCAGTATTAAAAAAGAGTCTAATATCAATAAAAACAACTGATGAAGATTCAACGTCCAATAATATGGACATTAAAGAAAAATTTGTTTATTCTCTAAAATATTCATTCGATTACTTAAACTGCAATGTCATTTCATTAACAGAACACTTAAAATTAGATGTGTGTAGCATTAATATATATATATATATATATATATATATATATATATATACAGGGTGTCCGAAAAGTCTGGAAACGGTCGAATAACTCGAGAAATACAAAGCAGACTGAAAAACGAAAATATACATGTTAAATATTTAAAAAAAAAACTACTCATTGATACCAAAAATACATCTGACACCCCCGGGGGTCAGAGGGGGTCCAACTTTGACATCTTGAATGATAACCCCCATTTTTTATTGCAGATTCGGATTCTACGGACATAAATACGTAACTTTTGTAATTAACGTTTTTTTCGTATCCTCGTTGATCACGGTGTAATCGAGGCAAAGACTTTTAAGATACACAGATCGGCAAACTGTCAGTTTAACTGAGGATTTTTGTTTCACAGCCGTTGTACGGCAGTATATAAGTTTTATATTTTAATTTACCTACGAAAATGCTTTTATCAGCATATTTTTTATTGCGGATCATTAAGTATTAGTCTACCCTATTTCATTTAGGCCTATTTTAAAAAAAATACTTTATTATTCATCAATTTTTTTTGTTTTTTTTTTTCGTATAGCAAGTAAGTATTTAAATAAACCTCCTCCAAGGATAAAAATATAGTGTTACTTTCGTTAATATGCATTTTTTAATTAACTTTTTGCATAAAAAATAGTTTCAAAAAACGTAGATTTCTTTACAAGTAATTTAAAATTTTGTAAATTACTAAATTATGTTACAGTTGCTACCTTTAATCGAAACTTCCCTACCAGTTACTTTTGTAAGTCCAAGTTTAAAGAAGGTGGAATTATAATCTTTATCAATCTGTTTCCATATAAATTTCACCTTTATTTCGTTCATAAAGCACGTTAAAATAAGATATTTTTTTTCAAACATACCATCCATAAAATTATTCATAAATCGCCTTATTTAATTTTATTTCTGAAAATTCACTATTTATAACGCATATTTAGATATAAAACATAGCTTCAAGAAAAAAAAATATGCCATAAACTTCATATATATTGATAAAAATTAATTCTTAAAGCTCATTCTTAATGGTAAATAACTCACAGCTGACGTACAAACCTCGCGGTTTAGGTGTTTCAATTTACTTCAGATGGCTGCCATGATTTCGCATGCTTTTGAATGGGAATTGCCGGTCTATGCAACTTAAACAAACGTCTTTGAATCGAGTAAATAAAACAGATACATATTTTGATTTTTCCAACCAGGTTTCGACATCTCGAAATCTGATTGGCCATAACTTTTAACGTCAAAGTTGCCGTCTTTTGCGGAAATAGTGTTTCTCGAAAACCATCAATGAAGATTGTTTTCATGGCGCTTTATATGCTTTTTCCATAAAAATTAATAGAATATATTAAATTACTTTTCTATTTGCATTTCTTTTTATTCAGTCAATCTTTTTTAAATTATAAACTGCGTAATTTGATATTTTAACGGGTAAATATGCACCTCCCCTCCCGAACAGAAAAATGATAGTCTTCATTATTTGGGGGCGGGATGTGTTGATATTCTGTGTTTCGATGTCTTCTGCTGTTAAAAAAAAAAATCACTTAATTCGGGGCCAGATGGGAGTGTATGAGTTTTATTATTATTATTATTATTATTATTATTATTATTATTATTATTATTATAGAATAACATATAGGACAAAATATATATATATATATATATATATATATATAATCTTTTCGTGCTGGCTGAGCAAAGAATGGGAGGTAGCGTAAATTTCATGCGTGTGTTTGTGGGGGGGATTCTAGGTTTGATGATTGATAAGTTACTGCAACTACTGACTAGCAAGTAGGGCAGAAAACATTAAAAAATTCTAATAAATGTAATACTTTTTTGTAAATTAATATATTTTTCCATTTTAAATTTTTTTTTTCATAATTTTAAATTTATTATTGGGTTGTTCGGAAAGTCGTATCCGTTTGGGAAAATCAATTCGCACTGGAAAATTCTGCCCGGTAATTATTCGGCATTACATATCGGAATCAATGTCTAATAATTAAATGATAGAATTTTCCGGTACGAATTGATTTTCCCAAACGGACACGACTTTCCGAACGACCCAATAGTTTTAAACAATTGAAAATTTTTGATCTTTTAAACATTTGAATTTAAAATATAATTTAACTCTTTAAGCACTGTTGATTATTTCCTGGGGGTGAAGACGTTGTAATTTTCATGGGGGAAGGATAATGTAGAAAAGTGTTTAATTATTTATTAATTATTACAATAATGTAACAAATGTGGAAAAATATATAATCAAAAACGTTATTTGCAGAACAAATTAACAAATTAAAAACAAATCAGTTTTTTCCTACATTTTTTAAGCCCGAGAAGGGACATTTATTCATATATTTCATTCAGTTACTTCGATGTTTAATGTTAAAGATTTATAACAAATAAGTTAGAGCTTTTGCGCACAGCGTCCTTCAAGATATCCAGAGATTTTGTGCAATATTAATAACTCCACTCAAATCTTCAATTTAATTTAATTTATTTATTTTTTATTTTATTTTTATTTTATTTTTTTTTTTTTTAGTATTAGGAAATGTACAAATATAATTTTCTTACAATAGAAATAGTGAATATTTCCGAAATGAACCCTACCCGAACCCCCAATCTTTCAATGTTAAAAAAGCTGAAAGGATGCAAAGGCAAAAGAAATCATCTTTTTAAAAATATTTTTGTTTTTTGCAACCCATAATGCTTTTGGAACAAGATAAATTAAAGTGTCTATAACTTTAATTCTAAACTGTATTGCTACTAATTGAGGTATTAAATGAATTTTAAATAAATTATTTTAGTGGTACTTGTAAGTACCGTCGAGGAACAAAGGGTTAATGAGAATTGTCGTTCTTTAACGGAAACTTATAGCCAAAAAGGCCCCCACTCGTTGGTATAACCTACTCTCATACAATCAAATTTGCTAATCAAGAAACTTGTTTTATTTCCTTAAAAGAATATTGATTAAATTTATTGGGTTTAGTTGAATATATTTATAGTGTTCTAATAGTGTTTTATTTCGGGCTTATTCGAAACTCAAACTTTCAGATTGAGATTGTTTTGTTGTATTGGAAGTGGAGAGAACTTTTTTAATTTCCTTCTTTTTTTTTTTTTTTTTTTTTTGAAAAGGGATATAGGAACAAGAATCTCCAGTTTAATAAAGGAAATCTGTTTCGAAGTATTTTCAACAGAATAATGAAATTTCAATTTTTAATTCCTTTGTGAATGTTTGAACAAACATGGTAATAAGTACAGAGGAAATTCCGGAAGCAACTAAAATCATTTGGGAATTTTTCATATGGGATTATACCTCGAAAGAAAATTATATATATATAAATAAATAATTTTGTTTTGTTTTTTCGGTATAAAGAAATTAATGCCATCTTATTATTTAATTTATACTGATTTCGGGAACTTTATACTATCGATGATATTTTTTATTATATTACTTTTATTCAAAAATTACGTGTTATTGTTGATTTTCATTAAATTACTTTTTATTTTTAAAATCTTCCCCAGGACGGATAACAGTATCATTACTTTTTTTATATTGAAATATTATGGGAATTACTTCTATTTATCCCACATAAAAAAGCTATTACATTAAATTTTTCATCAGGTTATAAACTTGAATGATTCTTTCAGTCAAATTTAGTAAATAATAAAAATAATAATAATAAAAGTAATTCAAAATGCAAATTTTCACACTGATACAAATTATAATTTCAATTCTTTTCAATAAAAGAAAATTGTATGTTAGAGGATATCAACAACGTGAAAGCTTAATATTGTAGGGATGAAAAGCCGAATCAGAAGATTAATAAAATCTCTCTGCATCACCCAAGAGGCCACTCGGTTTTTGGACATATGATAATTTTTTTTTAATTTGGCAACTGTTAGGAGCAAGTTTTTTTTTTTTTTTTTTATTTTTTATGCGATGAGATTCCGATTTCCTTCTACATAATACACCACAAAATATTTAAATGTGGAATAAAAGTACTCATTTTCCGAAATTTTCGGAAATGTGCTGTCTTTATCTAAAATTCCTCTAGATATGAAAAATCTTTTCCAAATCATTAAAATTATTTGAATTCACCTATATTTAATGTAATTCCAATATATATCTGAGAATATGGATTATCAAAAAACAGGAGAACAAATTTCTTGCAACTTTTCTCTAAAAAAAGTATATTAGAGGGGGGGGGGGGGGTGACTTTTTGTATGCATCAGTAGAAAAGAAACGGTAGGCGGTAAGAACAGAAACAGATGACGAAAGAACACATAGTTATTTAGGGCACCTGTTCTTCCTTCTTGTTTTTTTTTTTAAATTTCACAAGTAAGAAAACATTGTATTAAAGATATTTTGACTGAGGCATATTTGTTATCTTATGGTAGGGGAATTTACTTTGTTTGTTTGTTATTTGCTTATTCTTATAGCTCAAAAAATATAATAATAATCATAAACTAATTCAGGCGTCTGGCTTATAAATTCATTTTTATTTTTATTTTTTTACTTAGGAATACTGTAGATAAGCCATTAATTTTTTAGGCTTGGGGGAGGGGTTAAATGTCAATTTTAATACATTGAATTTTAATATAATCTATTGAACATACAGTTAAGTATATTAAACTTTATACACTATAGTATAATAATTTGAGCATATTGTTTTGAAAGTACTCAAAATTTCTTAAAATTGACGTAATTCATAATTCCTTGATAAACAAAATTAGGTCTATAAATTTCGGAAGGGGAGGGGGCGTGGCTTCTGATCTGGAGATGGTCTCATTATGGCTATTTTAATCAATCGTAAATAGGTCTCTATAGCCCGGTTGTTAGGGTATTGAATTCGGAATTAATTAGGGGAAAGCTGGTAATTGTTTTAATCCCTTCAGTTTAGGTCTAGAATGAAATTGAATATACAAAGTTTTTCCCTTCGTACTATGTGTGTGTTAGAAAATATGTATTGGTTTATATTCAAAAAATATGTTTTTTTTTTATACCATAACATTATCTCAAAACAATTTACTCTATTAAAAACATTGTCAATAGAAATGTTATAGAACTTAAAAGTCTGAGTAAAATATGTACTTACTCTTTAAATTCTTATTCAGCATTAAGGTCACAAATAGACATCAAAGATTTAGCCCACTTGTCAGGGGGTTGAAATCAGAATTAATTAAGGAAAAACTGGAATTTTTTTTAATCCCTTTAGTTTAGGTCTAGAATGAACGTACGAAGTTTTCTCCATCGTAGCAGATGAACATTAGAAAATGTATACATATTTATACTAAACAAGTGGGTAAGTGTGATCACAGATCGCACAGAGGGTTTCCTTTAATATTCCTTTAAAACACTTTATCCTTTTGCGAAATCTCTTAGTTCTACATTTCGCAATCAGGGGGCGCACTCTATTCTACACAAACCTCTATCCAAAGGAAACTCCGTTTTACAACCTATCCGTAGGTATATTAGTCGAGGGGATCGGGTCTATAGCACCCGAGATAGGTAGGCGCCCCAGGAAATTGCACGGAACATTCTTTTATAAGCTTTTTATTATGTGTTTTGAACTATGTCAAAGTTTCCAGCAGATCGACTTGTTAGATTTCATAATTTTAACAAAATTGCGTTATGTTAGTTGCAAATTCCACCACCAGGGAGCGCACACTATTCATAACAAAAGTGTATCAGATCGAAACTCTGTTAAACAACCTATCAGTGGATGTGTTACTCGAGTTGGTGGCGGCCTTAAGCGAGAAATTAAGAAATTTGCTGAAAGTACTCTTCGGAAATAGTGGTAACTAAAATTTTGACATTTTTATATTTCATAAGCAGCACGTGTCTGAGTATATCATAGTGCTCAAAAAACGACATCTAAAAAGGTCGTAAACGCTAATTTTTAAAAAAGAAATCCAGCGCCCCTCCTCCGCCCTCCCTTCACAGGAAATTGCATGCACCATTATTTTATAAGCTTTTTTATTATGTGTCATGAAGTAGCTGAAAGTTGCAAACGGATCGCCTTGTTATATTTCCTAATTTTAACAAAATCGCGTTACGTTAGTTCGCATTCTACCACCAGGGAGCGCACTCTATTCTTAACAAAAGCATATCTGAGCGAAACTCCTTTGCGCAATCTCTCCGTAGATACATGGTCGGGAGGGTGGCGGTGCAGTTTTAACCAACGATTTAAAACATTTTCTGCGATAACAAACGCTAAGATTTAATAAATAAATCTAGTCCCCCCCCCCCCCCCCCTCCACTCCTCGAAATATCACACTCCATTGTTTTTTACACTTTTTCTTATGTGTTATAAAGTATCTTAAAGTTTCGAACACATCGAGTGGCGGTCTTAAACAATAATTTAAGATATTTCCTGAAATTGCTATTCGGAAATAGTGGGTTGAACACTTATAAACCTATAAACTTTTTCATATTGAATAATTAATACTTATCTCATAGCGCGCCGTCGAAACACCCCACGCAAATTGTTAGATTTCTAATTTAAATGAAATCTCCGTTAAAAAAGCACGTGCCTCCATCTTAATTTGGCATTTGATGGAAATGAAAGGAATTAATAAAATAATAATTAATATCTCAGCTCGTAATGAAGCAATCTCTTTGAACCGGGTATGTATGAAATCTGCGAGAAATTTCCAGCCCGGATGTCAAAAAATTTAATCGAAAAATTTAATATTTAAAAAGTTTAAATTTCGTATTAGACTTTCCTCCCCTTAAATTTCTCCCGCGCCGATATGTCGAGAGACGACGACAGCTGCCTTCCGGTGAATGGAAATATGTCTTCATTGTCTTTAAAAACACAGAAATTAAATTTTTATCGATCGATTTTTAGTGGATTTTTTGCGTTCTATCCTACGCAGAAATTTGAAATTTATACCAAAATAAAGTAGAATTTTTTCCGCGTATTTCTACACCTGTTACGAATTTGTACGACCGATATTTCGGCAGATCCGATTTTGCTTTTTAAAGGTCCACTTCATTTATTGCTTAAAGTACTCCGTGGTAACCCTGCACCGGCTGATTTGACGGAGCATCCGCCGAATTTACTGGCAACCCTTAGGAGAAACTGGGGAGGATTTCGATAGCGTGCATTTGCACCTGCATTCAAAAGGTTGATTGGTTAATTTTAGAATTTAATTAGCCCGTAATTAGGTTAATTACCAACTTTTTCAAAATTTTATGATTTGTTGTTTGATGTGAGGTGTTCAGCTATAAGTACCTAAAATTTCAAGTCTCTAACATGTATAGTTTCTGAGAACGAGCTCTGTGACGGACAGACAGACAAAGGAGTGAGACGAATAGGGTTTCGTCAGATGAACGAAACCCTAAAAAACACGTTTATTATTATTATTATTATTATTATTATTATTATTATTACCTTAACAATATCTCAAAACAACGAACTGCATCAAAACCATTGTCAGAACAAATAATGTAGAGCTTAAAATTCTGAATAAAATAAGTACCCTCATTAATATTTTTGTTGAACATTAAGGTCATAATCCGATTTCAAAATTTTGCCTTAATCGCTAATCAAGAGCTTGAAGCTAGGAAAGACAAAGTTATCAATCCGCCCTCCCTCCAATTGCTATATACAGTCGGACCTCTATTTAACGAACTCGCTAAATCCCGAAAAAAGTTCGTTATATGGAAAATTCGTTAAATAGAGAGTAACCTTCTAGAAAACTTTAAACTACATAAAATATGTCCATAAACACTAAATATAATTTTTTAAAAAGTAATTAACCACACTTTTTTTTATAAACTATATCTATTTGTTTTATATTTTTCCCATCAAAAAGAAATCTGCAAGGGAAATAAGAATGAAACAAAACATTGTCTGGAAATACATTGTATTTTCAGTTAAAAAAACGATCTTACATTAAAATCACGATTTTTTATTATGGTTGATAAGCTGTTTGGAGGAATACCAAATTTTAAAGCAGTATTATTTTTCTTCCCGCCTTTATCCACCTCATCAAGAGTATATTTTTTTCTTTGATGCTCAAGCACTTTCGCTTTGACATTTTCGAGCTACAAGAACCGAAATTACCAACACGACCGATCATAATCAACATTCTAGAAAACGGGAGACTCTAAGGACACGGGGCACCTCCATTGAGGGTTAAAAGGGGATATTGAAAGTCTGCACTTCTTGAATGAAAAGCAAAGAATCACAGCGATTTTACTGTTCTCGGTGAGTTAGGTGCTGGTAAGACCTGGTCTTGGTCATTGATCATCATAAATTGTGTTAAAAGAAAGAATAAGTTTGAAATGTCCAGTAATATTTTGCGAAATAGGGAGAAAAAAAAATTTAGATCCCAAGAAAAAGTTCGTTAAATAGATAATGCACTTCGCTATTTGGATTTTATTTTACGAAGAAATTTGTAAAATGTTCTTCGTTCCAAATAAAAGTTCGCAAAATAGAGGTCCGTTAAATAGAGGTCCGACTTTACATTTTTTTTTTTTTTTAAGTTATTGAGACCTTTATGATGTTTTTGTATTTGCGTTAGGGCTTTATTTTTTATATTTTGAGGATTATAGTTTAATAGTTATCGAGGAAAAGGTACATGAATGACAGCTGTTTTACATGTCACTTCGCAATTAATACCGTCAACCTCAAACCACAGTTTTAAAAGAAAGATCTTTTTTACATAAATATTATAATACTTTTTTTCAATATTCCGAAGGTCTTAAACTTTTATGAATTCACCTTAATATGCTTGTATACTAATCGAAAATCATTTTCATTAGAGCCATCTTAGTCCCTTTCATAAAATATCAAATTTTAAAATCGTACTACTGGTTGACCTTGAATTTCTCTAGCGACAAGGCTCCTGCGCACTCATTTGTTCGCTCGCCATCCCCCACCCCCCACAATTTTCTCATTTTATTTTCGACCTCCTTAATTCCAATACATATGCACTGTTATTCACGCATATATACTACGCATATTTCGAACACAAAATCGGAGATAATGAA
This sequence comes from Maratus speciosus, assembly GCA_963932465.1. Classification (NCBI taxonomy): domain Eukaryota; kingdom Metazoa; phylum Arthropoda; class Arachnida; order Araneae; family Salticidae; genus Maratus; species Maratus speciosus. Next base: position 102,772,314 of record OZ010798.1, on the reverse strand, counting down.
CAATATTTCTCATCATTTACGAATCATTTTTAAAATATGCTAAAAATCATTAAAAAAAATGCACTTTTTAGGTTATTAATTTGTTGATAGCGGCAAAAGCTCACCTAGCCTGAGGGGAAACTTAGTACGTTCATTTCTGACATATGTCGAAGGAATTAAAAGAATTTCCATCTTTTCCCTAATTAATTCCGAATTCGGCCTTTTTTCATTCCCTTCCACTAGGCCTGTAATCAAGAAATTAAACCATAATTCTCAAAATATCCAAAATAAAGACCTAAAATAATTTCAAAAACATCGCGAATGCCTGAATAAATTAAAAATATATATATACATTATATAAAAATCAGAAGCAGAGTTTACTGATAACCTCGCCTGTACTGGCTTCCAGCTCTTTTTTAGCGATTTAGGCAAAACTTTGAAGCAGAATTGTGAACTTAATGAGCAACAAAAATATTAAGTGTGAGTACTTATAAATTATTAAAAGTAAAAGTCAAGTAAATGATGAGATACATTAACTTGAATTATTGAAACTTTCCTCATAAAGGTACCACATAAAAATCATAAAGTAAGAAATTTTTACTTCAGGTTTAGCCAGTATTAATAACCAAAAAAGCTTCATTAATACATAAATATATTAAAAAAATTGTGAACATAAAAAAGATTATGATTACCATTGACATGAAGAACAGCTTGATTTTTTTCAGAAATAAATGTATACTTCCTTCATGAAAAAACATGAGTTCCGTCATGTTATTGAGAATTACATATTAAAATACATAATAATATAAAACTAAAAAATTCTGTAATTTTGTCCTTGAGCCTGAACTGAAAGTTTCATTGTTTACATTTGTGATGATGTGTGGATTTTAGGGTTGCGGATTTGAGGGAGTCTACTGTATTTAATATTAATATTTAAAAAAAAATATTTTATATTCAGAATGAAGATATGATAGAGCAACTTTCCCACACCACTCCATTTTGATTCGGAGATTTTTTTTTATTTATTTTTTTCATAGCCAAGCCCTTTTACGTTTTTTCTCAATATTCAATTACCTTAGGGCAGTATTTAATATTAATATTTTTCAAAGATATTTTATATTCAGAATGAGGATCTGATAGAGCAACTTTCCCACGCCGCCCAATTTTGACTTGAAGAAAAAGAAATTCGCTCCACCCTAATATACATCTGTTGCTCATTTGCACTAGTGTTATATACTGCATAGCTATTTATTATATGCACATTAGGATTATTTATATTACTCCTTCCATTGACATCGATCGAAACAAATTCGGGAATTTTCAGCTTTGAAGCTATTATCTACTCGTTTGCAGGAACTGATCTATCTTTAAAAAAATCAAATTCATTTGTTAATGTTTGATTTAAAACATTTTGCGTTTTATCCGAATGATTAGTGCATGTTGCAATAGCACAAGTACTAAGTATTTTTAGACAAAGCAATGCAAATAAGTTATTTCAAAATCCAATTCAAAAGTCTAATTTCACCAACGAAAGCTGATAAATATTTGTTCCATATTTAGGAAAGAGGAACGTTTTACCACAACCAATGAATGTTTTAAAATTTTCTTTTTAAATTTAAAAGATATTGATCAATTAAACAGATACTTTATGATATTAAACAAATAACAAATTAAAACCCCGTCCAAGGACTTTAAAAAATGAGTTTTTTTGGTGGTGGAGATAGTGTGTGTGTGTGTGTTGGGGGGGGGGGGGGAGGGAGAAGTTTATAGTTTTTCAGCTACATTGCCTTTTTAAAAAAATAAATGTACAAAATGCAAAACAACAAAAAAGACAATGAACATTAAATAGAAAATAAAGTATTTTTTATGCTTTTTTCTGCCCTATTCGTTATTTTGTACTAACATTATTAGTATTCTAAATATTATTATCACTATACATAATATCATTATTATAAATTACTATGATCGGAGGTGATCGATAGATGATCTATACCAAATTTGAATGTATTGGCTGGAGTATAAAACTACAGATTTTTTGATAATGATTTCGCTCTATATAGAATTTTTCTGGTTTTGTTATATTAATCGATTCATTTTATATTATAAAAAGAATATAATAAATATTATAGTTGGGGCGTGGAAGTGGGAGGGTAATAGTGAATTTTAAATAAAATCAGCACACTTAATAAGTATAATGCTTAGCTATAAGTCAGCAACAATTTATTTCAATTGTGCTATCTAAAAAATATATATATTTATGTAAATGCTAATAATTAATGGTATATTGATTACATTATATAAATAAAGTCGTTTTATTAGTTCTTTGCCAGCAAAATAGTATTGTTACATATTTTATGATAATTCTACATCGTTAAGTTTAGTTTATATTATTTTATAAGATATATGTAAACTGAAATTAGTAGCGTAACATTTAATGTTTGATTCCGTAACAACGTAAAGTTTGAAATAAACTAAAGTTACTCTTGGTAAAGTTTTAAATTCCCTGTTATGGCAAAGAAAAACGAGTCTACCATATCATTTTTATCAAGACGGGTGAAAATCCCGTGCAAGTTCGTGAAGTATTCACTAATCGTCTAAATAGTATTGCAAGCTCACAACGTACAATGTAACGAAAAAGCTCAAATACTTACGGGGAACAAGAACAAGATTGCCAGAAACGTTAACTTATAGAAATTAATCGGCAGCCGAATAATAGCGACCGACTCTCTTTAATTTGTTTATTACAAAATGAAGTATTCGAATGTAAACACTGTGGTTTTATTAATAATAGTTTACTTTGAAACTTTTATGGTGTGAGATTAATATTTAAAAGCTCAATATTTTATTTTTAGATTTTGTACTCATAAGGTACGTTTCTGCAGTTAAAGTGATGTAAGATTTTTTGTGTTCGAAATATTAACTGAAGATATGAATGTATAGATTGAACATAACTTTTCCATATTCACAGGCTTTTTTATTAAAATGCAATGAAAATTCAAATAGGGGAATAACACCTGATTTAAAAAGAAAATTCATTTTCCATTTAATATACATATATTATTTAAGATGAGATTCTACTTCTATGGACTAAAATTTACGTACTTCATGCGATATTTTTCTGTTACAAAGAAAGAAATATAAACTTTGGATATTTTAAATCAGGGTTCGTACGGGTGCTTGAATTTCATAACTAAGAAATTCTTCTGTACCAGTATTTTCTTATGCAAAATCTCTCCTGAAATACGGCGAAATTTCGTCCGTTTGAACTAGATTTATTTTTCTATTAAAAAATACTGATATTCGGCCTTGAAAATAACGGTACCCGTACGAACCCTGTAAATTATAGTTATTGACATTTTAATTGTACTACATTTAAATATTTTTTGTGTTAAAAAGAAAAAAAAAGAAAAAAAAAGAGTATGTTATGTGCGATTGCAGATGCGCGCCACGGACTTTCAATCGGGCGACTGTCTTTCTCCAATCACAAGCTTCTCAAACAAATGTGGTCTCCCTGTTATAAAAGGGCAGTAAATTCTCTGAACCTTACACCAACGTTTTGTTTAAAAAGTTGATTTTTGACAAAATGGCAGTCATTTCAACAAAAAAGTTCACATTTTTGCCCTTTTAAAACCTTTTGCGAACTCTAAATAATATTTGATCAGTGAAAATGATACTTTCGGTGGTATAAGCTCCAGCAAAAACCGACTAGCTTTCTTTTAAAGGGTCTCAGGACTCTTAAAATTGGAAAAATACAATGAAAAAACAGATCATTTTCAACATTTAATATCTTATAATGTATATGTTTTTTAAACACGATTGTTAGATTGATGAAATTCATAAGTATGTTCCTTTGTTGCATATATATAAGAAATTTACAAGATGCAGAATTAATGTTATTATATGGGGCTTCAAACGGTCAGACAATTATCTAGCAGAAAATTGGTATGACAGATCGCGTACAGGATTACAAAATAAATTGTGCAACTAGAATGGAAATTTTAGTGCCTAATTATACTTTAGTTTATCATAATTACACTCAACACAAATAAATTTCTATTTAAAGCATTTTTTTTTAAATATTTTTAATGCAAAGTTGTATTTATCTAACACAATTTTTTTTTCAACAGTATAATAACCTTAAAAAGTATGTTTTTGAACAATGAAATGGAAATTTTAGATTCAGTTTGTACAGACTGACATTAAAAATATATTTTGAAAATTTCATGAAAAAATATTGAGAAGTTTTTGAGATATCCTGCGCGTTATACATAAAAAAGTAATTTTCAGTAATAGTACTTCAAAGCTTAGAAAACGCAACTTCAGCTATTGGGCGGGTACAATTCCAGAAGCAATAACTTCTGTTCTAATGAGAATTTTAAGGAAACAATTATATCAAAATGTTCAGAAAAGATAGAAGTTTAGCATATATCAGAGCTGCCAAGTCTCCGGCTTTTTGGATACCAGTATTTTAATACAGAAAATGTAGTTTTACTTAATTACGACATTTGAGCGATTTAAAAGAACCAGATTTTCTCTAAGATAATAGTGGTGTGCAAAAAGCCGGAGACTTGGCAACTCTGATATATATATATAAAATAAATGAATGGCGAAAATTTTGAAGCTTTAACACTAGAACGGCGGCGAGGGGTCATTTTGACCCTTTGCCGAATGAAAACATTTCGATTTGAACTAGAGTTGGCCAAAGTGTCGAAGAGTCGACTCAAAATCTCGACTCCTTCCAAGTGAGTCGAACTGTCGACTCCTCGATAGAGAATTGCCTCGACTCAAAAGAGTCGAACTTTAATTTCCACTCAGTTTGGGATTCGGAGTCGAAGAGTCGAAGTCGACTCACTCAAAGAGTGATTGGACGAGTTTAACACAGTGTCGGACTTGGAGAGTCGAGAGTTGAAGAGTGGATTTTCGATTCTTCGACTCTCCGATACTTCGACTGTTTGAAAACCACTCTTTCCACTCAGTATCGGATTTCAACTCTTCGAATCCGAGCTGGGTTGTTTAGCAGAGAACGAAGATCTTGGTTCGATTATGTATTGGCGATTTTGAGAATGGAGTATGTAGTGTAGATGTATGTTTAGGAAGATGACGGTACGAATGAAAGGAGAGGGAGGGACAGAGACAAGGGGGCGGGCAGCAGGATATTTCGTTAAAGATTATTTGAATTTATGATATGCTTACGGGAAAGAAGATATAAAAAAAAGCAGATGTTACCTTTGTATTTTTTGGAAAAAAAAGAAGTAGGACTAGTTAGGGGAATATTTTCATCTGTTTTCATATCATGCAATATTTAAAAAAAACTTAGAAGAAAGAGAAATAAAATTCTACTTTAGTAGCAGGTTGTTTAAAATATACTGAGTTAATGAATTTCTTTTGCATGTATTTTAGATAAAAGTGAATTATTGTTTATTTGTTTGCGTATATAATGTTATTTTAATTCCGTTTTATAAATAAAAATGTTCGCAGGTAATATTAAATGCATATAATTTACATATATTTTTAGAAATAAAATTCTACTTTAGTAGCAGGTTGTTTAAAATATACTAAGTTACTGAATTTATTTTAGATGTATTTTAGATAAAAGTGAATTATATTTTATTTGTTTCATTATATAATGTTATTTTAATTCCGTTTTATAATTAAAAATGTTCGCAGGTAATATTAAATGCATATAATTTACATCGATATTTTTAACGTTCTTTATTTAAACCCAGATATGGAAGATATTTTCGGAGTCCTGTCGCTTCCCCCCCCCCCCCCCCACACCTTTTTTTTCGTAAACAACTAGGCTGTGCGTGTCTCTCTATGGATATATCTCAATATATTATCATGGTTTTAAAAATAAAATTTTAAAAGGGAGTAAATCAAAAACTATAAACATGAGAAAAAAAGAACTTTTTAAAACTTACTAGCCCCCCCCCCCCCCTTTCCGGGTGGACGGGCGACTGATTATTGAATTATTATTTGTTCGGAAAAGCGTAAAATTTACAGGTGTTCTTATTCAGGAACTAAGTAATCGAATGGCGTTTTCCTTTTTTAGGTGCGTTCGCAATTACATGAATACGTAGCACCTATAGTCGTCGTTCAGTCCGTCTGTCTGTCCGCATATAACAGAGCAAAAACTACCCAACCGAATGGTCTGAAATTTAAATATATGATTGTTGCAAAATTTTGTCGAGCCATTTTAAATTTTATGAAAATCGGATGCATAGTTTAATTACAGGGACAGTCAAAATTTTTCTTTACATTACGGCCAATGGGAAAAATTATTGCAAGTGCATTTCAATGATGTTACAGCCTTCCGAATGGTCTGAAATTTTAAATATATAATTGTTGCAAAATTTTGTCGAGTCATTTCAAATGTTGTGAAAATCGGATGTATAGTTTAATTACAGGGACAGTCAAATTTTTCCGTTATATTACGACCAATGGGAAAAAAGTTATTGCAAATGCATTTTAATGATGTTACAGCCTTCCGAATGGTCTGAAATTTTAAATATATAATTGTTGTAAAATTTTGTCGAGACATTTCAAATTTTATGAAAATCGGATGTATAGTTTAATTACAGGGACAGTCAAAATTTTTCCGTTACATTACGGGGAATGGAAAAAAAATTATTGCAAGTGCATTTTAATGATGTTACAGACTATGCACTTATGAAGTGCAAAAAAATATACATTCAGCACAATATGGGATGCAAAAAATAATTATAAAACTAGTTATAGTACGAACGCACCTCATTTGCCACGTTTGACGCACAATTTCCAACTTGTTTTTTTTTTTTTTTTTTTTTTTGCCAAAATATCCTTCAAAAACTGCTGTTGAAGTTGAAGTTTTTAAACGAAGTTCGGTACACGATAGCACGGGGAAAAGAGAAAATTTGTCGTTACGTGACAAAAATCGTATTTTTCTTGATAAGCAATTTATTTATGTAAAAAAATGGAAAACGCTATTTGATTCCAAATCGCCACAATAGTTAGGCCTGTCAGTTTTATAACTTTGTAGTTAAAAATACTGCCGCTGAGCGCCGCAAATTAAAGTTTGTGTGTAAGGAAAAATGTGGTTTTCGCCAAAAATATGTGACCGAGGATAATCGCTATAATTTTCCAGCAAAGTTCGAATAAACTACTATAGCCCCTATTTTTTTTTTCTTTTCTTTTCTTTTTTTTTTTTTTTTTTTTTTTTTTTTTTTTAGTAGATTCGGAAATAGGCTGGAAGGGGGGGGGGGAGACATATTTTTGACAGCATCTAAAATGAGAACAAATATATTTTTGATTTCGGTGTTACGAGGCCTTTCCAACAATACCCAAACGATACACATACATACACACACATAAAAGAAAAAAATTTCAAGTAACTGAATTACTCCTTTTTTTTTTTCGAAAAATATTTGTGAATAGCTTTTAATCTATAAATTTGTTAACACTATCAACTTATAATAGCTCCGTTTTCACTTTTTAAGTACGGAATCCTAAAAAAATCAATGAAGAAGAGATCTATGAATTTAAAATGTTGTGATTGGGGAGGACTTTGAATATTTTGATGGATTCTTGTCCTTGTCAGCAATAAATTTGACTTACCCCTCACTCCGCGCGCGCGCGCACACACACATGAAAAAAAAAATATATATCCGTTTCCCGTTTTGTTTTCAGCACAGAAAATTTAAACCTTTAAAACTTGATATATATAAAAAATAACACCTCAAAACCTCCCACTCCCAATTAAAAAAAAAAAAAAAAAAAAAAAAAAAAAAAAATTTAGTCATGTTACGGTATTAAACAAGAATATTTATAAATTTTACAGCTTGGCTTAGAGGTGTGTACTGAGGGTTAGGGCCAATCTTTCGCAACGCTGGGGGTCGAACTGGGACTTACTTTTTTTTTAGGCTTTCGGCCGGGCCTGGGCGTTGCTCTTTGTAGACCGGGCTAGGGCCTTTCTTTTCTCTAAAACACTGCGCCGAGTTCAACTTAATTTTTCAGTACTGATCCGTGACTGGCTTCATTCTTCCAGGATTTGCGAGGGCCGACATTTTAAGTACCGGTTTCGACCCACCCCGTATGAAAATTATTGCTTCGGCCTGGTCTGATCCGTGCAAAAAATCAGTAAAATTTGTCCCGCCCAAAACTTTTTGCAAAAAATACATATATTTTTAAATTGCCATTATTGTACAACTAAAATTTAGAATTTATTCTTTTTAAAGAATAGCAATTTCTAGGCAATAAAATTAAAATACAATAAAACTTGTGAAAAAGAAACCGTATATGACGGAATCCTGTCTTAAACTAAAAAATGTGTTGATAAATAAAAAATGTGTTGTTAAATAAAAAATGAATATAATAATATGTGACGAAAAGTATATAATACATTTAAAACTGCTAAGAAGGGAACTTGTCTATAACGTATATTTTTTATTTCCTAAGCAATTTCGTCTTAGGGGATTTTACTGTATAGTAGTTATCAGAATGTTAAGCCTCAAATACATTGAATATGGATTAACGATATTAATGCTAACTGAATCATTTACATACAGATAGTGATTCATTAAAAAAATAAATATCGCAGCACACGATGTTTTTCTAAAAATGAAGATTATAAAAAATGAAAAGAAAAAAGGATAAAATAAGTATTTTTAGTCAGAACTCCTCGTACGAAACAATTTTTAATCCTATCGACGTAAAAACCATGTTTTCTAGTTTTTAATACCTAGATTTTAACTTTTTTTGGGGGGGGGGGGGGGTCGGGCCAAGACGGGATCAGCCCGAACTTTCAAGTTTTCTACCGGGCCGGACCAGTAATTTTTTTGTACGGGATGAAATTTTAGATTTTATACCGAGGCGGGTAGTTGATTATTTTTCTACGGGCCGGGCCAAACTTTTTTCTATGAGCAAGCCGAACTTTTTTTTTACTGTGGACGGGATTGGACTGGGCCTGGAAATTTCGGCCCGTAGAGACAACTAGTTTGGCTGTTTCCAGTTACCATGCAACAAAGTTTAATCTTCTTCTACATAAAATCAAAAACAAAATAATTCAAACTTATGCTCAAATATTTTCTCCTGCGCGATGAATTTGATACGAAAAGTAGGATTGCGTCATCTATACTACCTACCAACCAATCTTGCTTCCGCAAGTGAGTCGAGTCAGTATGTCGACTCATCAATCAAGTGAGTCGACTCAGCGTCAACTCCTTAAAATGAGTGGAAATGCCCATCCCTAATTTGAACCAGAATTTTTTTTATAATATAAGATTAATATACGCTGCACAAAAATAACTTAAATAAATAAGTTAAACAGTTCTAAATAAAAATTCTGATGTGAAATATTTTTTTTAAACTTGAGCAAAATTTCCCGCCGTTCTAGTGTTAAGGGTTTTGAAACCCATTAAGCGATGGATCCGATAGTTCTCGCGAAAAGGGGTAGTCCAGTTTCAAAAACAATGATTTGAGATAACAAGTTTAAAATTTTGTACAACAGCATTACGTTCAACGATCCGCGTTACATTCAAGGAACAGAAAATACTGTAAGGATTTGACATACAAAGAAACCGCTTTAAGGCAGCATTCCAAACGTTTAGGAAAAGAAAAAAAAAAACCTCGTAATTTTTAATTTAACCTACCTTTAATTGAATCATTGACGTTAAAATTTTAAATTTATTAATTTTTATTCCCATGGTTGTAAAAGTATGAAAAATAAGAAATATATTTTTATTTTTTAATATATTAGTGCATTCAATGTAAAAATGTTTTGCTCGTTAAATTAAAAAAAAATATTACAGATTTTGAGGTAACTTTTGAAACAATTGAGTTAAGGAATTCATTGTTGATTACGATTTTGTTTGCAGATTTATTTTATGAGGATACATAACTTTCGGAACAGGTTTCAAAAGTGAAAATGTCTTTATAATTAAATTCTGCAACAAAAATTTAAAAAAATAGGTGAAACTCGGCCTTTGTATAGATTGCCTTCAACTATGCAATATATATGTATATCATAATGGAAAAGACATGCATAAAATGGATAAATATCTATATCTTCCATATATACCTTCCATAGGATGAATATTAGCGAGCTGGTGTTTTTGCCAGAGTGAAGTAATCCCTTAATTCTATATTTTAATAATAATAATAATATTAATAAAATAATTAAAAAAAAAAACTTTATATTTTTGATATACAGAAGGAACTATTAAAATTGCTGTCATAGAAGTTATTACAGTTGGTCTATATTTTTAGCTTGCGACAAATTATTTTCTATTTTGTAAAATAACTTTTGCATTAACCTCGAAGAAGTTTATTTCAATGGCGCAGCAATTCAAAAAGTATGGGCGAGGTTCCAGTCAGGGTTGCCCTTTTATTCAGAAATTTAGCGTTCACACCATAAATAAAGAATAGTATTTTATGTGTTATCTAATAAGAGACATTTAGCTAGCACATATAGGCAAAATTCCTCGTTAGAAATTTACGGTATGAATTTGAAATTTCGAATTAAAATTAGAGGCCAAACTGTCAACCCTCGTCCCAGTAATCAATTTTCAAATAAGTTAACCCTTTCCGGCACGGGCAATTTTTGTTGTAAAATGATGAACTAGTCGACTGACACCGGAATTTTAAAACGACTTTTTCAGAAATTAAAAACATGTTATTTTAACTATTCATTGTAAAAGCAAAATTTTACTAAATATTCTTGGTGCCGATCGTAAGTTTGGAATTAAAATTAGGTATCCCGACCCGGGCACAGTGTGCCGGAAAAGGTTAAATAACTTGAGTATGAAAAAATAAAATATTTTTAAGAATGAATAACTGTTCAGATCAGACTAATTATTAATGCTATTAGCATAAAATCTAAATTTCAATTATTCTGCATAGAAGATTTAAAATGCTGATTATTGAAGAATTATTATTATCTAATTAAAGATACAATAGCCCCCTTCTTGAAAGAATATATATAGAGATATATTTCATTTATAAATAATGAAAGTTATTGCATAACATGTACAAAAGCAGCTCATATGAAATGCAACAAAATATACTTCATTAAAATATGCAAACGCAAATACATTATAAATTCAGAAAAAAGGTGCATATTAAAAATCTTTTAATCCCTTCGGGACGAGCGTCTTTAGCATAATTTTTAATCTTCAGTCACTGGATTTTTAAAACAGAAATTTTTGCGTAATTGAATCGGGAAAATACTCGGATTAAATAAGGCAAAATTTACTATACAATTTTACTGGTGAGAATAATCAGCGATTCTGATCAACTTACGCGGCACGAATACCGGTCGCTCGTCCCCAAGGGGTTAACAATTAACTATAAACTCTTTAAACAATTTAACTTAAACTACACATGCAAAAGTTTGTCTGATTATTAATACCAACGAAGAACATTATTGATAGAATATACTTTATTAAGTAGTATAAATCGTATAAGTAGTATATTACCAAATCTTACAAACGTTTCTGTGCAAATCTATTTTTAAAAAAATTGCATAATGTGTATTATACAAATTTACCAGAAAACTGGCAGTAACATAACTATATACAAAAGATATAATCTAACAAAAACTTTAGCAAAATTATATGTATTCTTTTAAATTACGCGAAATAATGTAAAATGCATGAAGCAAAATCATATTTTCACTACGAACGATCAAAGTTTTTATTTATTTTTAGAGTCAACATCGTGCAATCAACGTTTCTTAGATTGAAAGGGACGTCGTCGCAAGTTTTCTTTTTTCCTCTGTCTCCGCCTACTAATACACAAAGCTAAATATTACAATATTTTAATGAATCTAAAATAAAACACTAAATTAAAAAAAAGTATATTTGTCAATTCTACAATCTATTTTTATATAATATAACGGGGCTCACAACCATTGCAGACCATTTAAAAAAAAAGAGAGAGAGATACTCCATTTAGGAGGTGCATAAAACCAGTTTTTTTCACTCCCAACGGTGAACTAACTCTGTCAACCGATGCCATATATGAGAAAGTATGTGAAAACAAGCTTTTATGAATGAATATGTGCATTCTTTTAAAGCAAAGTCCAGTTTAGTAGGGAGGCGGGGGATACTGTATACGAGGAATAGATTCGGTGTGCCCCGCCCTTTGAAATGAAATAAATAAATCATGGTGAAAATTATGTTATTTAACACAGAATAATGTAATTTATGGAAATGAAATCTTACGTTCATCCATTAATTGTAAATCTGATTATAACAGGATCTGATTATAACAGGATTCTAAATGGACTATCTCATTTTTTTACAAAATGGACTTGGTCGTGAACCCCGCATATATTTATTCAACAATAAATGTTTCATATAAATATATTAGAAAGTTTTATGTGTCTGTTAACAGAATACTGTTTTATTTTTATTATTATTATTTTTATTATCATTATCATTATCACAGGGCTTATTTTTACGGAATTCATTTCCATTAAGAATAATTTGCCTTTCTGCCTATCCTTTCCTAATTTGACTTTTGTCAAAATAAGAATAAACATGATCTTAGGAATACAAATAGTTTCGGTCCCGTCCGAATACTTAGCAATATTTTTGCCGATAACGAATGTTCGCCGAAATTACTATTGTCAGCTGAAAATGAAATCGAAAATTTAGTTGAACTTTAGATAAAACATCGAATATATGCATTCTTTTAAGGCAAAGTCCAGTTTAGTAGGGGGGCGGGGAGGACTGTACTCGAGGAATAGATTTGGTGTGTCTCCGTTCTTTGAAATGAAATAAATAAATTATGAAGAAAATTTTAATTATGTTATTTAACACAGAATAATGTAATTTCTGGAAATGAATCTGACGTTCATCCATTAATTGTAAATCTGATTATAACAGTATTTACGAAAAATCAGTTTTCCCTGCTAAGAATAATAGAAGTAGATATTGAAAACTAATCTTGTATTGCTGATTTCAATTATTTGTGGAAAAAATCTCTAGTACGGACCAATTTTATATTGTAATTTTATATTTACATCATTGTAGGAGTATTTTGTTGTTTTTAAAAGACCGTATACAAACTTTCAGTTATAGTGGAGCAAATTGTAAAATATATATATATATATTAGTTTAGCCGTGCTAAATTTAAAAAAAAAAACGTTACCTTAAAATTATCACATAAAAATTATAACGAATTAAATAGGAATTTATTGTGTATCACCGTGTTTCTTAAAAGAAAGAGCATATATTAAAAATTTATTCAATGAACGAGATAGGATATTGTTGTACGTTAGTGGGCTTATTCAAATTAAAAAGCCAACAATAAAATTTATTCTGTTCACATCAGCAAAATTATATAATTATATGTTATTTAAAAGAAATGTGTTTTAAGTTGTTATTTTACGTTGAAAGTTAAAGTTTCAACAACGAGTGAGCGCCACTAGTGGCATAAAGTCCTCCTCGTTGCGTCTTCATTGAATATAATTTAGAATGGATGACACCGCGGGTTTAGCATTACTAATATCAAATTCTTCTGCGCAACTTCTCATGCGCAGGTCTGTTTGGAGCATTCGACAAGGTTTGTTTGCACTTTCTTTGCTCGTTCTTCGTAGCCAGTAGTTTCGCTGGAGTTAGTACGGGGCAAATTGTTTTAAATTTTCACTTGTAAAAGTAATTTCGATATAATAAGTGCTAATTATGAGACATATACTTTTTTAAAAATGTAGCGCATATATTTTGATATCGATACTAAGAGTTTTACACATTTAAAATAAAAAAAATTGTGGAAATGTATTATAGTTACTTTATATATGAAAATTCTAGCTTGTACTTTATTTGCAATAGTTAATTACTGTGTTAGTTTTCTTAGCAATTAATTTCAGTCTTACTTTTGCGTTAGTAGTTTAGTTTTCTGAAACCCCCCCTTTTTTTTTTACATTCAAATACAAATTTGCGTTTTCTCTAAGTCTTGCTTACTAACCAGACCAGATAATTACCCCGTTTAAACTAAAGTGATATTTTACTTTCATTGAACCATGCTTTATTTCATGATCTTATAAAATGGGGCATAAGTTATCGTCTTTTATTTATTATTTTACAAGCTTTTATATAGTTATGTCCTTTTAGTATAAGAAGGATTTTTTTCTTAACAATTTATAAGGAGGAAACGATACATATATATATATATGTTATTATTATTATTATTATTAATCTTAAAATAAATAAGAAAATATTGTAAAATGAATAAATATCGTTTTGGTAGAATCTCGTGTTTTGTGTTGCATCTTCAAGATGATATAAAATATTATTGATTTCATAAAATATTGTTGCAGTTTATTAATAAAAATATAAATTTTTATTCATTCCAAAATTGCTTCGATTCTTTGCTGACATTTTATTGTAATTATTAACTTATTCGTGTAACTGTCAATTTTTTATATTTTATAAACAAAACATCAAAATATATTTTTGTGAACAAAGTAGTTACAAAACTTCATAGACTTATTTTGACTCATTATTCTATGTGAATGGGTATGTGATATGACATCATAAATTCAACTTTAAACCAATTCCCCTTTGGATGAAATTCTAATAAGATATCCGAAAACCTTTCGATATCGCTGAAAAGTTTTCAATGCAACTGCAAAAATTTTAATATATCATTGAAATGAAGTAGAGCCTTTTTTCTTTAATGGACATCATAAGTTAGTCTACTTACAGGACCCAAATGAAAAATTAAAGTACATTTAGTACTTTCTAGCACATTTGAAGAGTAATTATGAATTCAGTTTGACAATCTGTTCTGTAATTCTCGTAAACTCAAATTTCCGTATCCTTGATATATGCTACTGAAATTAACTATAGCATGTTTCCTATTAAAAATGGAGGGTGCAGCGTTTATAAGGACAATGGGGGGGGGGATCGTTTGTGGTAAATTTGAATGATGTTACACTAGGTTGGTCACAAGCAACATGGGGAAATTTTTTTTTGACGTTTTCTTCGGGGGGACCCTCCTAAAAGTTGCCAGTTAGTTAGAAAATGAGATTGGCAAAGTTTCAGCTCAAATAAATAATATTAACCCGTGCCTCATCGAGGTTGAATTCTTGAAAATTTGCAATCTTTGGCAAAAAATTGTCGTTTTTCTTTCCTTACGTGAAAAATATTTGTCTTAGAAACTCGATTCTTGTTTTATTTCATAGAAACTGCTGTTGCCTTGAACTTTTACTCTCATGAAAACTTATATTTAATGAACATTTAGTATTTTTCAGGACATCTAGTGAACCATACCCTCAAACTCTGCATTTTTGAAACATAGGTAAAAAATGACAAATTAAAAATTTTATCACTTTTGATAATTTTTTTGTATTATTTTTATTAATAGGCAAAAATAAGTGAACAATTTTTGTAACTTTAAAAATATTTCACGAATTATAATTGATTATTAGCTATCTAGTTCTGTGTCTAGTAAGAAAGAGCTTTTCGATTTGTGTTGCAGTTGAACCTCTGAATTTCTTTTTTTATTACAAGGCTGTTTTTGTTATCTGTTATGGTTATCTATTTTTAGAATTGACGAAACATTCCGTAAAACCCCTTCCCCCTCTTGATATGATGGCAGAAATGTACGATTTTTTAAATTGGCCACATGTCTCATCAAATCATCGACAGTAAGCAGCCAAGTAATTGTCAAGTTTTATGTATTTTATTTTATAATATTCGCAAAATGAACTGAACGCCAGAGAAGCTGCTAGACTTAGAATACATCCACTTGCTAACCACAGACATCGACGCTGCAAATAACTGTTTCGTAAAAAAAAAACTGAGCTCATCAAAAACAGATTTTAAAATTTCCGTTTAGAGAGAACTGTTGTTCACTGGGGTGGAAAACTGCTTCACCATTTTTTGAATAAAGAAAATGTAGAGTGGATAAAAGTTTTAATTGTTGTGGGGATGAAGAACAGTTACTACGAGTTCCTCAACTTGTAAATAGTATCAGAATAATTCAGGTGAAAGCTGTATTTTCAGCAGTTGAAGAGTGGGAGGAAGTTGGTAAAATCCAGGCAATATTTGTTGATACAACTGCAGTAAACACAGGTCGCCTCAGAGTTAACCTGCATTTTTCTATAGCAATTGTTAAAGGAAAAGTCTTCTGTATTTACCATGCCGCCAGCATAATTTAGAAATTTTTCTAAAAGCTGTTCTTGATTGTAAAATGGGCATAATCACTACCCCTCAGCCAGATATTTAAAAAAACCAATTCTGATTGGGTAGTCTAAATTAAACCAGAGTAAGTATACAAATGTTATTGAAGATGAAATACTAGGTATAAATAGTTAATTCAGAAGTAATTTTAAATTTTCTTACAGGAACTCTTAAAAATTAACAGCTCAGGGATGATTATAAAGAGTTTATCCAACTTTGTTTAATTTTTATAGAACTCCTTCTGCAAAAGACTTTTTTCAAAGCACCTGGTACTTTTAATCATTTCAGATCGATGGAGGCACGGGCCATTCATTCTCTCAAAATATATTGTTTCAGGGATCATCTTTCAATAACAAATTTAGAAAAAGAAGGTATCAGAGATCTTTTCTTATTTTTAATCAATATTTATGCAAAAGCGTGCTTCAATACTTCCACTGCCACTTTAGCCCCCAATTCAAGACCTGCAAATAATAAAATCACTTGTTCAGTACAGAAAATTTGATAAATAGGTTACAGACAAAGCACTTGCTAAAATGACAAACTGCCTTTGGTATCTTAACTCGGATCAAGTTGCATTTTCATTTTTAGATAATACTTTGGTAAATAAAGTCAACATAAGCCACCTTATCTAAACCATTACCACTTCAATCCTTTCCGGCACAGTGTCCCACGCCGGGACCACCTAATTTTAATTCCAAACTTTCAAACGGCACGAAGAATATTTTAATAAAATTTTGCTTTTACAATGAAAGGTTAATGTAATGTGATTTTAATTTCTAAAAATGTCGTTTGTAAATTCCGGGGTAGACAATCATTTCATCCTTTTATGAACAGAATTTTTCTGTGCCGGAAAGGGTTAACGTGACATTTGTAAGGGAAAATAATTTATTTTCTTTATTATACCTCCTTTCTTGTAACACAACTTTAATAATAAAATGCAATTGAGCATTATTTGCTCTCATTTCTATACTTCCTTTGCCATCCCCCCCTTTTTTTTTTTTTTTTTTTAATTCTTTCAGTTTTAAATTCGATTTTTTTCCTTTTCTTTGGAATTTTTTAAAATCAAACACTTTATTGGACTTCACAAAACGAAAAAAAAGAAAAACAAAAGGTGGAAAGTAGATGAAATGGAATGTTAAAATTTTTTTTTTCGCTTTTTCATAAAAAGTCAATTTTTAGGATTCAGGTGAAGTCTGGTCCTGAAAAATGCGCATATTTTTAAATCTATACATTTTTAGAAAAAAAATGGTATGTGGTTCTTCAAAGCAAAACTTTTTTTTATAAAATGAGACCTACATTATGTTTCTAGGTTAAATTGTATTCATTTAATGAAGGAAAAACAGCATTTTTTTGCGAAAAATCACGTTTTTTTCAAACTTAAACCTCAATGAGGCACGGATTAATATTATCCAAATGAGCTGAAACTTAGCCAATCTCATTTTCTAGTCAATTGGCAACTTTTTGGGGGGTCCCCCCGAAAAAATTCGAAAATTGATTTCTTGTGACCACCCTAATGTTACTCTATTTCAAAAATGTAATTGATGTTCATTTAAGAAAAGCACTAAAGCATGCTTTCTGTATAGTATGGTATATAATAAAAATGAGATGGTCTCAATCTGAGCTCAGTTTTTATCCCAGTCTTCGATTGGGTATAAATATTAGAAATTTGTTATTGAAAACTATTTTTCAGGGACATGAAAATCGCGAAACATTGTCATGAGAGACTATTAAGGATTAATACTTACTTATTTCTATGTAAGAAGAATTTTTTTAATGAAATGGTTTTTAAATGTTAACACTTTTACACAATGTGTTTCTGCATCAGGTTTTGATCACAAAATTTTTTGGTCTTTGATTTCAAATGATTAGACATGGGTACTAAAATAGAAAAAAAAAGCCTGAATACTAATGTCAAAACATATATCATGAATGTACACGGTCACTAAAAAAAATTCAATTAATGTCTGTGGGAAAAAAATATATTTGGTACATATTTTAATAATATTACACTATTTCAAACATAATGAAACTGATAGACAAGCATTGAGGTGTATTACAATATGCTTACTGTAGAATATAATATGCATAATGGCTAGCATTCATTTATAGGGCGACAAAAGTAGTACGATGGTCGTACTGAGCGATAAAAGCTGGAAGTGTATTTTTGAATGTGGCAATGCTTTTTTATGTTTAGCTAAATTTTTGCATACTTTCGCACATTAATATTGAAAAAATACTTTAAGTCCAATGAGGTAAATCCTCTTCGCTTACTTCTTACTTAATTGTAAGTAAAATTTAATTTAATTATCTAATTGACAATAAAAAAAATACAAAGCAACTGATCTTTATATATTTATAATTATTCTTTATTAAGTAATTCAATAAAGATCAAAACAAAACTCTATAAAAGATAAAACAGCAGCAAGTACGCAACTTAAAACCTTACGATTGAAAGATTTTGCTTTAAACCAAAATGCTACGCCAATCATACATGGCTTTATCTTTCAACAAAGTTCCCCGGAAAAAATTAGGGATGAGTAGAAAAACGTGGAACAGGCTCCTAGGAACAGTTCCAAGAAAAAAAACGAAGGAACTGTTACTCTTCGACAAAAACAACCGTTCTTTTCGAACTGAAATTTCCTCTGTCGCCAAAGCAAAGCATTTTTCTCTCACTTGCGATTGGTTGATGATATCAAAAGGTTTCCTAACAATGAGAAACGTCATTAAAGTATCAAATGCTAGATGCCAGAAAAGGAGGAAATCGCCTGATTAACGATGCCAAATCGGAGGAGCAGTTTAAAGGGAACATGTCTTTCGGAAAAAAAAACTTCTCGTTTCTGTTTCTCATCAATGCGCAGCCGCGGGAAAACGCAAGGACCAGATAGTGGAATGTAGAATAGAGTAGGAACAGGGGCAGATCGAGAAACGTACTTCAGAAACATTTTTTTTTCTGTTTCTTCTTTGATCGTATCATTTTAGAGGTATTTTGCTTGGATTAGTGTGTGTGTGGGACGTGGGAGGGGGCTTAAATAGTTCTAGTAAGAAAGGAACTTTGGTGCCAGGTTCAAAATTTAGTTTTCACTTTGACATGAGGATATAACGCATAGAATTTGTCAGTCGCTGATAAATTAGACAAAGAAAGGAAAGGGGAGAAGGTCTCTTAACCCTTTTTCTTACTGAAGATATGTCAGATTAAAGGTCTTCTGCATTTTCATGAATTCTTTTAAGAACAATAGGCGTTACATAAAAGAGACATGTAATTTAGTACTATAATTTAATGCGCATTATTAATGTAAAAAATAATTACTATTTTTAAAACAAAAGATATTTATTTTGTATTTAATACATAAAAATTTCAATTTACATATTTAATACACAAAAATGTCAATTTATTTTTTATTGAAAGTATCGAATTATGATAATTATATTAATTAGATATAAATATTAATTTTTCTTTTCGTTCTTAATCATAAAAATCAATCGTTTTCGTTTACATCTGAATGTAGGTTTCCACAAGTCCGCCCCCCCCCCCCCCCCTCTAAATTTGTTACTATAACTAAAGATTTTTTAAAACTATTTTATAAACACGATTTTTGTGCAGCTGAATAATAAGGATATGTTAAAATTAGCAAAAGGAATGAGGTTAAATTAATGTTAATACAATAATAATAATAATAATAAAACAGCACTAGTAAGGGTATTTGTAAGGTAAAAGTTGAGCGCTCTTTCTAGAAAATGCTTGCCTCTAACAAACGAAACAATAAGAACATATAATTTATGAAGAAATCCACAAAGAACGTTTAAAAGTTTAAAAAATGTAATTTTCATTAAATAAGCAACTCAATAAATGTTATTCTTTAAATTAAATTTTTAAATTTGTGTTAAAAAATATTACTGTAAAAAATTTCATTTTAAATCTTGAAATTAAAAGTATTAAGGAATACTGCTGTAGATTCTTAAAAAGGGTATTTAAAAACATTGTAATCGAACGGTTTTTCAATTATCGATAAATGAACTACATCTTGAGCTATTAATTATTGTTGTATCACGATGGCAGTTTTTCCTCTTCTACGCACTGTCGCGTCCGGAAATTCGGTTCAAGATATAAAATTCGCAGAAGTTTCTGAAACACCTGCCTTTATTGAAAATGGGGAACACCCATTTGATTAGCTAATTTTTGGGCAAAAGTAGCTAGTAATTTTATGCGTTTGCGAATAAAAACGAAATGAAGAATGTGTCAGATTGAACACAGTTTAGATTTGAGAACAAACTTAAGATAATCAAGAAAGTATACATGAGGTCAGATATTAATTAAATTCATATAGCTTAAAAAAAAAAGCTAGATCAGTTAAACAAATTGTTCGGGAAAAATTCATTATACATTATGCGGATTTTCCGATTTTCCTAGACATCAGGTAGAGAAATATAGTTTATTATTAGTACTGTATTTACAGAATTTTAATTATGATGACCAATGAAACCAAAAGAAAATATTCCTTAATTTTTTTTTTCTGCTTTTGTTGAAAAAAAGAGATATTTTATCATGAGTTGTTTTATGGATTCAAGCGAATTGGATAAACAATCCTTTAGAAGATTTCGCAAAATTAAATAAATAAATAAAAAATGAAATAAAATAAAATAAAATAAAATAAATAAAAAGAATTCAAGAAAGAAACTGCATCCAGTTAGTACTTACAAATCTTTCTTCATGTATTCATTTGAAATTTTTCTAGTGTCAGCTTAATAATGTATGCTAAAAAACTTTGACGCAGTGCCAGATATGATCTTAATTAATTGATATAGTAATTAAGGTTGAGAAAAACAGCTACTAAACACTGAGAATATTTGCATTTAAAGAGTTCTTTAGGTTCTATTAGAAACAAGATTTAGAAGTTTTTCAACGACTTTTTTATGCAATTTTGAAACACACAACCAAGAACGCCCGCAAAAACAACAAGAACAACAACAACAAAAAAACACGGTGGCACTAGATTTTGGTGTTATTGCTGTTGGTGTTATTTATGACGGCCGATTACCTACACGAGGGATATGGACCTGAGGGGAGTGCTCTCCCTGTGTGTGTGTGTGGGGGGCATTCTAAAGGAACCTAACCCGTATTTACGTATGGAAACCCAAGGTTAGAAGAAAACCGCGAAAAACTCCGAACGATTAGGCCGACGGGCGCGATTGGGTTCGAGCACAGCCGCTCCCGGCTATCATCTTCAAGAGCAGAACCTCTCTGCCACTGGTGGGGCCGCACTAGATTTTGGAACGAATATGTCTGTCATCAATTGCCTAGTCTGTTTTTTCTTTAAATCGGGTATATACACATGAAATAGAACTTTGAAGAATTAAATCATTTTATTATCTTTTTTTGTCAAGGACCCCCCCACCCCCCCATCTGCCGTTTAAGATAATTTTAAACTATTGAACTCAAGAGAAACAAAATTAAATATTGTCTTCAAAGACAGATTTAGGGAGAGAAAGTTTACCCCTTCAGCAAAAAATCCTTAATTTACTTTTCTCTTACTGTATAATTATTTTAAGTTACTTGAAAAATAAATAAATAGTATTCATTTTTTAAAATCATCTGATAAAAAGAAAATTTAGTTAATTGAACTTGGAACCCCCCCCCCCCCCCCCTGCCTTCCTAGACCCATAACCATATCTCAATTCTTGGCATTATTTTCAATTTTTAGCTTGCTAATTTTAATAAGAAGTCTCAAAAATTTTAGTTTATCTAATCGTATTAGTTTAAGTTTAGAACTAATAAGTTTGAAAAAGGTATTTCACGGAATGTATTTATTGGATTATCTTAAAGCCAGTTTCGAGTCAAATGCTAACATAGTATTTATCGCAGTTGTTTTAAATATTGGCATGGGTTCCATTTTTACATTACTGAAAATATTATTGAATGTGCTTTTTTTATTATTTCATTTCTTTTTCAAGCAACATCCTCTTCATTTTTTGTCTAACCAAAATTTCCACTTGAAAACTCAAAAGTAGGAAAAAAAAAAAAAAAAAAAGAAAGAAAATAGCATGATGTATCCAGATTTTCTTTTGTATCAGAAACCCTCATTGCTTTTAAATTTCCTTCCTCAGTGTTATGTATTCAGTAAAGAAAAGAGGGCTTTTTATAATCCCTAAAACCGAACAATCAATTAATGTCCTGTCTGTTCCAGGAACAGGTCTTGGTGTCTTCGTCCCTCTCCTTGTTCGTTACCAGATCACGTGACCTGTTCCTGGGGAACAGGTAAAAGTAACAGTTCCAGGTTCTGAAGGAACGGTTCATTTTCGTTTTTCAAAAGGAGCAGGAACGCCCATCCCTAGAAAAATGTGCGAATGCTCCTAAGAAGACCTGCGCACGAGATGTTGCGCAGGGGAATTTGATGCTGACGAAGACGCTAGTCAGCGCCATCTTCTTCACTTTGGAAGGGTACCGCTTCTTTTGGGTACACCTTTGTCAAGATGCTGATTTAATCTATCTTAAACGTATAATACTAATTATTTGTAATCTATAAATATTATTCCCAGTTAGATAATCCGGTGTAAAATTTAAAATATTACGTTTCAGTTTTAATTGTTTTCATTGTTATTTTAGTACAGGTTTACCTCGTTTTTTGCAATTTCAGTTGAAGCGGTAATTTTTTTTTTTTTTTTCAACGCGTGGAAAATTTCGATTAATGCATAATGCATGGAAGGATAATCCCGTTTTAGCAAGTGAAACGACTCCGAATTTTCAGGAAAATAAAACAAATGAAAGAAAATGTTGACCAAGAAGTTGAAGACAGAAAGAAAATGTGACCGATTGCTGGAACAGTCGGAAAAAGGTCTTTTTTATGCAGGCGTAGCAGAACCAAATGGCTCTGCCTATGTAAATCATCAGGGCCTTAAAGCTAAAATTAATAAAAATGCAGTTATATGGCGATTACAATAAAAAAGCTCTGTACATAATTCGTTAAAAGACAATCAGGAAAATATGAAGTTATTTTGACAAAATTATAGGGAAAAAAGGTCTGCTTTATAAGTAAGAATGTGCATCGTCTTTGGTGCATGTAACACACAATTCCCTTGACAATAAGAAAAACAAAATGACGAAGTATTTAGCGAAACTCTATTTCGTATGGAATGTACATATATTATTAAAAATAAAACATTTTCTTGGCAAAATATCTTACATAAAATAACTACTAAAAAATCAGCAATAGTTGTCTCATTGGTCTAATCTTCTGTAATCGAGTTCATTGCAGATGTTGGCGTTGAAAACCCCAAACTAGCTCTAAAATCGCTGAAATAGTGTTTAATTATTTTCTTAATAGATTTATTATGCTGAATTTTACTCTCTTACCTAGAACTGCTGCTGAAATATAGTGAAATGCCTTAAACTTTAGATCCCCATTTAATCTCGTTGGGACGTAAATTTTCAAAAATCCCTTCTCGTTGGTTGCCCATGTCATAACCTTGTCTACTCTCTAAATTTTGTAATCGTAACTTTGATCGTTTCGGATTTGCGTTGATGAGTCAGTCAGTCAGGCAGCCTGAAGTTCTTTCTTTATTATATTAGATTAGATAAAACTTAAAATCGTCTTTTTAATATTTCTTCACTGTCGCTTTGTAAATGAAACTCCGGAAGTAATATTAAAGGAAATTAATGCAAATTAAATATTTTTTTAATTTAAAATTTTCAAATGAATCTGTAGCATATACTGTATAACAATAATAGGTTGAAAACTATATCATAGTACATTTCTATATTGTTTATATAAAAATGTATATTGTCGTGTATGTTTAATTATGTGAGTTTCAAAACTCGCCTTATGCAAAATTTAAAAAATTGAGTTTTTCTATGTCAATCTATTCTGTTGGTGAACCTGCGTTGGAAAAACCCTACAATCTGAAAAAAGGAAAAAAAAACTAGTTTTATCGTGTATTGCTGGCATTGTAAAATCTTGGTTTACAATGAAAACCAACGGACACACTCAAATATGTTTTTCGCGATTTCCCAAAATTTCATTTTCTGGATAAAGCGAGTTTTGAAACTCACGTCCTCATTTGTTTGCTTATACTGCATTATATATTTATGTATTGTTTATTTAAGTATAAACTGATATATCTTAGTTAGCAATTTTATTAGAACACCACGAGACCACCAAGTTAAAGTAGTAGTACTGGTACATAGTATGTGCTGCCATCAGGTGCAAACCTATTAAATACATTACATGCCCTTTTTTTAAATAAACAAGAGAGTTATGAAGGCAATGGATATTTAAAAAGTATTAAAAATTATAAATCACTTAAAGTTCTAAATTTAACATAGTTTAGTTGTCTCTATAGCGTTTAGGTTTTACTATTGTTCTTGAAGATTTCCGTAGAGGCACTTGAGGCAACACCGTTTGTAACTTAGCTGTTTTATTATCTATTGTATCTATTGTATCTGAATCTGTAGTTGCTGGATAAAAATCCTCTACTGATCTCACAGATTGACTTAATTCGGATTTATCAGGGCGGATGTAAAATCTGTTTCTTCTGTAAATAATACCATCTATCCCTTTAATAATGTAGGATCGAGGTTGAGGACCAACCTGAATGACAGTTCCTTGCTTCCATGGTTCGTTCATCTTTTGGCGAAACCAAACTCTTGCCTTATCTTTCAAATTTGAGAGTTGTGCACTATGCTTGTTAGCATATTTATTTTGAATCATCTGTCGCTTCTCTAAAGACTGCTTTGCTTCAGCTAACGGAAAATTTGGCCTAAGTTTTTCTGGATGGCATGGCAAAAGAGACCTCAGTCGTCTGCCCATTAA
The DNA here is from genome assembly GCA_963932465.1 of Maratus speciosus. Lineage (NCBI taxonomy): Eukaryota > Metazoa > Arthropoda > Arachnida > Araneae > Salticidae > Maratus > Maratus speciosus. The sequence goes on along the minus strand of OZ010798.1, from coordinate 102,747,368 downwards.
TAGTTCAGCTGGAGAGGGGAGATCTTGAGATGGTTGAATACGATAGTCTAATAAGACCATATATAGATCTTTTCCATCCTGTAATGCCTTAATTAGGGATTTTTTTATTGTTTGCACGGCTCTTTCAGCTTGACCGTTAGCTCTAGGAAAGTATGGTGATGTGAGGTTATGTTCCACATTCCATTCTTTAAAAAAAATTTTCACTTCCTCTGAATTGAATGGTGGTCCCCCATCGCTGACCAACTCCTCTGGAATTCCATGTCTTGCAAAAATAGATTTGAAGGCAATTATGACACTTGGTGCATTATTATTCTTAACTATTTGGACTTCAGCATATTTTGAGAAATAATCAATTAATAACAGATATTGCTGGCCTTTTAGATAAAAAAAATCACAACCAACCTTTTGCCAGGGCTTCTCTGGAACATCTTGATCAAGCAAAACTTCCTTGTTGTAAATGTAAAAGGTGTTGTAAATGCAGTTAAATATGAAGATTCTCTATCTAATGGCAATTGCCAAAAACCATTTTTTGCATCTAGGATAGTAAATATTTTACATCCTTGAAGTCGTGCAATAAGACTATCAGCTGTTGGTATAGGGTAGTGAGGTCGACGAATTACTTCATTTAGAGGCCTTGGATCTAAACAGATGCGCAATTTTTTAGGAGAGTTAATGACAACCATATTATTTACCCATTCTGTTGGTTCATCCACTTTTGCAATTATTCCAGATTCTACCATATTCTGCAACTCATTCTTTACTTTGTCATGTAGAGCTAGTGGTATCTTACGTGGGGCCGCTATGTGAGGAATATAGTGGTCTTTTAATTTTATTTTTACAACACGGTTCAAGCGACCAATTCCTGTAAATACATCAGAAAACTGCTGGACAATATCTTCTGGTGTTTGATGGAAAAAATTATACATGGGCTTTATAACATTATTAAGTCTTTGGATAAGTTCTAATTTCTCACAGGCTTCGAGCCCTAATATTGGACTAGCATTTAAAGAGGTTACTAAAAATTTACATGTCATATCTTTCTTTAAAGTTTTGCAATTAAGAAAACACTCACCTAGAATTGGTACAACGTTGTCACAGTAATCCAGTATAGGTTGTTTGCATTTTCTCACCATTGGCTTTTCACTCCATTTTAATATTTGACTCTTTGGAATAACATTGACTTGAGAACCTGTATCTAGCTTAAATATAACATCATTTCCATTTACTTTTAATTTTTGTAGCCATACAGAATTTGATTTTTTACTTTCAAGTTGATTTATATATTTCAGTTCACCCAAATAAACAAACTCTGTATCACTGTCATTATTCCGTTCCACTGCATTTAGTCGACGCACCTGTTGACTGTTGTTTACTTTATTCCGACATACTTTCGACCAATGGTTTTTTCCTTCACAGTTTCTGCATTTTGTACCGAAGGCTGGACATTTCTTTGGTTCGTGAGATCTGCCACAGTATTTACAAAATATTTCTCTTTTATGATATCGTGCCCGGCCATCCTTCCACTTCATTGCATCGACATTCAATCGGCTGATTTTATCGCACATTTCCGCGGCCTGCACTTTACTATACTCGGCCGTTTTACATTCAGCAACAATTTCTTGCAACGTCTTCTTCTTTCTACTAGTTTCGCGAATTAATCGCTCTTGTAGCGATTTATCAGCCAACCCTTGAATGATTTTATCACGAAGCATCCGATCCGCAAGGTTGCCGTAATTGCATTCAATAACAGCTCTACGTAAACGTGAATAATAGTCCGCAAATTTTTCTTCACTTTCTTGCTTGATTTCTAAAAATTTAAATGAAGCATATATCTCATTCACATAGTCCTGAAAATATTTATCAAATTCGTCGAAAATTTGCTTCAATGTTATTTCACTGGCTCCTCCTTCTGGCCTCAGATCAAATGCACGAAATTGCTTTTTTAACTCATCACCGCCAACATGCCGGAAGAGCGCTGTTTTTGTTTTTTCGGATTCACCTGCATATTTCAAAGCTTCTATGTAATCGTCAAAATCTTGCCTCCAATACCGCCATGACTCGGATGGATTTGATCCCGGTTCAAATGCTGCAATATTAGGTAAACTTCCTGCCATATTGCTTCAATTTCTTTTGTAATATTTAACAAAAATACATGGGTCACTATACTTCTGACACCATGATATATCTTAGTTAGCAATTTTATTAGAACACCACGAGACCACCAAGTTAAAGTAGTAGTACTGGTACATAGTATGTGCTGCCATCAGGTGCAAACCTATTAAATACACACAAAGTTGGCTGTGAATCTATTGTAGTTCTTCCTCTAGAATGTATGTTTCGATTTGTGCGGTAATATTAACCCTTAAAGCTCCGGTGTCTCTTACACAAATTTTATTCGATCGGCACCACTTTTTAAAAAGCAGTTTCCTTCAAGTACGCAATTTCAAAAATGCTCTGATTAAATAAGGTGAATTTTATTTTCCTTTATTACTGGTACCAAAAACCAAATTTTGCAAAGACTAAGAATGGTTCCGCAGCGGAGCCAACGGAGTGGGAAGGGTTAAGGGTTATAAATTAATAAGTTAGTGGCACTAATTGAGGGAAATCTGTATATGTTTTAGTTAGTTATTTAAGCTATGAGGTATTCGCTACAGCTTTTGACGGCATGACCTCAAATGATCTCAAAAAGGCGTTAATTCCTTGGGACAACCTTCCTCCACGAGGAAAAAAGGCAGAACCCGGCGTTATTTCCTTGGGACAACCTTCCTCCACGAGGAAAAAAGGCAGAACCCCTATATGTTTTGTTTTAGATACAATTTACAAACTGGTCTGGCAGTAAAACAACCAATAAAGTTAAATATAAATTACCATTTTTTATTCGTTGATTTCTCAATTGTCTACAAATACTTCACTTGATGCGCTGCGTAATCTTGCATTCTAATGATTCTGAGGGGTCGCTTTCAAACGATTATCAGAGTTCTTACGATTCTCGGGAATACGCACGATTACTGGTTACGATAGGAATGGGTAAATTACAGATTTCATTTTATTATTGAATTTTTTTACTATATCAGGAATCTTTCTAGAAATGCCACTTATATATTTTATTTTATAATATTTCAACTTTTTAAAAGCTGTTCTGGACATAATTTCTTCCACTTCGTAGTGAATCATTTTGATTTACGTGAAACTGTATGTAAGAAGGTTTTTTACTTTACATTATTTGCGCATTGTTAAAAAAGTATTGTAAATTGGCTTTTTTCAGTCAGTGATATTTATCTTCAATTAATTTTATTTATTCACACTGATAAAAAGCTTTAACATAATTTTTAAAAATCCTAATATATATTTGAGCGCGATAAGTGTGTAAAAATTAAATAAAAATATAAAGATAAAGATGACGTTGGTTTCTTTAATAATGACTCGTTCACTTACCTAGTATTAAAAATAAAACATGAGCTCGAATCCAGAATGCCAATATGTACCAAGTGAAGAGTCAGGGTAATATATATTTAAATTCCCTCCGCCCTATAAAAACAAGACGAATATTCGTGTCTATTTCATAGCTGCTCATTAAAAAGATAATTAATTTTTTTATATACTTTTAAAATTTTTAACTATTGTTAATTAGATACGTATTGTAACAATTTTTCCATACATTTTTAGAACTTAATAAATACTACACGTTATTTTATATTTTAATGTAAAATCAAAACCAGCGATAAAGTAAACTTAGAAATACCATTTAAATAATAATGGCTAAAAAATAAAAAAGAACTCTTTTCTTACGGAGGAAAAGAAAAGCATTAAAAGAAATAATAAATGTTACGAGATGTTAACGAATGAAATATTTAATGTCTGAAAATTTGAAACTGCTCTTGCAACTTGACTGTTTCACAGCAGTGGTTCAATTACGTTTCTTTTATCGTTACAGTTAGTGTTTAGTTTGCTTTCATTTGGATTTTTATCTGCCAAGTTGTCCGAAATTTTGGGTAGCCGAACTAATATTAGACTTGGAGCCGACTGCACAAACCATAACCTATTCGAGTTAATGGCTGAAATTTCACGATTAGACAGATCTCGATTAGCATATTGAAATGCAACTGATCTGCCAAGTCATATCTTGATGGGAACCAATTGCAGATCCAATTTTAGTGGATGATCGGTAGGTTTATTATTGAGTTTTCCTGCACTCATAGATATGAAAACATGGAGGACTGGGAGCACGAAAAGACAATGGCAAACCTACCAGTCAATAACTAAAATCGAGTTTACAGGTGATTTCTACCAAGGTGTGACTTGGCAAACCAATTGTATTTTACTATGTGAATTCAGTTTTAACCAATCCTGGAATTTCAGCCATCAACTCGATTAGATGATTGTTTATGCAGCTGCCTCTCTATCTATATTCGATTCCAGCATATTCGGACAATTGGCGGTTAATGTATTAAGGAGGTAAAGGACTAAAATGTAAGCTATAGCATAAAACCTTCATTAAATATACTCCTACAAATTGACACTTTGAAGAATTTTTTAATATATAAGGCGTTTTCAAATGAAAGCGTCGCATGCGAACAGTTTTCAATGTATTTTCGAGAAACAAACGCGATAGTGAAGGTGTATATACCACGCGTGCCCAAGCGCAAGCAGATTTGCGATAACTTCATTCGTAAGGACGTGGCATTCAGTTAAATATGGCTGGTGTGATGTAACTGCGTCCAAACCGGATCAGCGAGCTGTAATAAAGTTTTTAAAACTGTAAGGGTGTAAACCGGTGAATATTCATCACAGAATGCTGCCTGTGTACGGTGACACGTGTGTGTCAAAGTCCACTGTGATAAGGTCACAAATTTGTGCGCCTGACCGAGCCGCGATAAATCCGTTGTATCCTGTGGACTGTCGCAAAACATTCTCGACCACCTCGTCACCGTGGGCAGTGACACACACGTGTCATCGTACCCAGCCAGAATTCTGTGATGAATATTCACCGGCTTACACCCTTCCAGTGTTAAAAACTTAATTACAGCTCGCTGATCCGTTTTGGATGCAGTTGCATCCACACCAGACACGTTTAATGTACTTTAAACACACGTAATAACACGTTTAATCTTACGGATGAAGTTATCACAAATCTGCTTGCGTTTGCACACGCGTGGTACATACATCTTCACTATCGCGTTTGTTTCACGAAAATGCATTGAAAACTGTTCGTATGTGACGCTTTGAATCACTTTCATTTGAACACCCCTAGTATAATTTCTGTATGTTAACTTATAAAAATAGCAGCAAATTTTCAGGTTGTTCACTCATTCCACAGTTCATCACTCTCACAAAATCGCATAAATTTTAGGTTAATTATTTTTTATAAATATACAGTCAAACCTCGTTATACCGCCATTACCCGTTCGAGAAATTTTCGGCGCTATAACGAGTTGGGCAGTATATCGAAATTTAAGGTGAGTTGAATTTTTGTTGGGGGGGAGGGGCAAACGAGGACTCCGTCAAAAAATTGATTTAAATTAGGAAATCTAACAAAGCGATCTGTTTGAAACTTTAAGATAGTTTAACACATAATAAAAAGTTTTAAAAAGAAAGGCACAAGAAATTTCGGAGGAGGAGGGTGCGTTAAAAAGTTTTTAAAATCTTAATTTTTTTACCGTTTTTTGCTCAGTTTTTTGACAGAGTTCTGAGATAAATGCTACTTATTCAATATAAAAATTTCATAAGCGTTGTACCACTATTTTCGAATAGTAATTTGAGCAAATATCTTAAATTATTGTTTAAGACCGCCACCTCTCGACTAATATATCTACGGATAGACTTTTTAACGGAGTTTCATTCAAATACAATTTTGATAAGAATAGAGTGAGCTCCCTGGTTTTGGAATATGGAACTAACAGAACGCGATTTTATTTAAATTAGGAAATCTAACACGAAGATCTGTTTGAAACTTTAAGATAGTTTTTAACACATAATAAAACATTTTAAATAGAATGGCGCGAGAAATTTTGAGGAGGGAGAGGGGGTGGCGCTAATTTTTTTTTTTTTTTTTTTTTTTTTTTTTTTTTTTTTTTTTAACCTTAGCATTTTTTTCCGTTTTATGCGTTGTTTTTAAGGATTTAATAGTTATGAATTTTCAATATGGGTTCATTAATTAAAAAATAAATTGTTTTGAAAGGAATATGAAACGAAACCCTTTTGTGATCTGTGATTACGCTTATCCACTTGTTCAATATTTTTTTTACAGCTGAAAGATTATTCGTCATTTTTTTTTATCAGTTGCATGTTTTTCTAAAACAATTCTTATTTTCACAATGCAATTTTTAATTCCATTAGATGTACTATGCGGCGTTTCAGCTTCTTGAGATTCGCTGTCTGATGAATTTGAATTTTGATTGGCAATAATTTCTTGGATTGTCAAATCTTCGGATGTTGAAACACTTTTGTCTATATTAAGGTACTCAACTGCCGATAGAGTGTACTCAATATCTGTTAATTTGTGTATTTCGTCTTGTAATTCTTCAAGTGCTGTACTGTTTTGTGTTTTAGTAGATCCTTCAGATTTAATCAATCCAGTATATTTCCAGCAGTTAACAATAGTTTCTGATGAAATTTCATCCCGTGCTTTTTTTCTATCCTGCGAATAGCATCATGTAAAAGGATTGGAGAAAATCCTCTTTACTGATTTTTTCACTGATATGGCGGCAGTGATACTTTCGATAATGAGATTTTAATGAGTTTATTATACCCGCATCCAAAGGTTGTAAAAATCCTGTACAGTCAGGAGGTAAAAATTCAATGCGAATATTGCTCTTTGAATATGCTATGTGACAAGGGGAGTTATCCAAAATCATTAAAATATGGCGTTAGCTTCTTTTCATTTCTAAGTTGAAATTCACTAACCATTTTTGAAATAATTCTGCAGTCATCCAAGCTTTCTTGTTATTCTCATAATCTACATAAAGAGCAAGATTAAAATTTTTTAAACATCTTGGCTTAGCTGATTTTCCAATCACTGCCATAGTTCTTTTATCAGATCCATCACTATTCGTACAGAAAACAAGAGACACACGATCTTTTTTTTTTCTTTTGCATCCTTTAGAACTCATCGAAATTATTTTATCTGGCTAGCTGCAAGCGATAAAAAAGGCCACTTTCATTCATATTGTAAACGTCCTCTCGTTTATACGCTAAAATCAGCGCACTCATAGGCCAAGAGCCAGCAGCACAAAACCCTATGTTATCAAGCACAAGAAAAAAATCTTTATTTTATGGAAGAGTAGATGTAGGGGAATCTAATGATCCATGTCTGCCGGAAGTGAAGTGGTGCATAAGCCAAAAATTTATACCACCAGTGGTTGACTCGTAGGTTTTTCATTGTATTTTCCTGCTCCCAGTTCTCTATGTTTTCATATCTTTGTTTGTAGGACAAACACAATAATGATAAAACTACGAGTCAACCACTAGTGGTATTAATTTTTGGCTTATGCACCACTTCACTTCCGGCAGACATGGATCATTAGATTATAATATTTCTACTCGTCCATAAAATAAAGGTTTTTTTCTTGTGCTTGATAACATAGGTTTTTGTTCTGACGGCTCTTGGACTATCAGTTTTTACGATCATTTAACACAATATCTTCATCAACACCTGCAGTCTCACCACTTCGTATGTACAGAGAGAATCCTCGTCGCTTTTTAAATCTGTTTAAACCAGCCACTACTGTATTCGAAATCAGTGATATTCATTTGCTGGTCAAGGACTTTTGCCTGCTCTCTGATGATGTCTCCGTTTATAATAGCATTTTTAGCACTCATTTGTTGTATCCATGTGCAAAGGGCATCCTCTAAGGCTTCATGTTTCGCTGTTTTCAGTATTTTTACATTTGACTGCAGATCGTTGGTATTAATCCATTTTTCTGTATTCATCAAATTACCTCCGATGCAGCCCCTGCTAACAGGCTTTCTCCAGAGTGTGGAAAAATGATTGGAGATGTGTTGCTGCGATGCATTCACATTTCTTTCTTTATATTCACAAATTTTACGCTTTTCCGAAATTAATAAAACTGATCTTTTCGCCATAATGAGTTAAAATAAAGAGACAGGATATTTTACAGATTTAGCGAGTGAATTCTTCGGTGTTATAATCAACGCCCGACCGAAACTTCGAATGAGAGATTTTGCATTCCACGACGGGTTTTTTTTTTTCTAGAAATCGACAAAAACTGCAGGCAGTCTTTCATCTATCCATTTTGCCAGGACTCCCGACCACTCGATGGAGAAGTTCTTTTCTGCATTGTTCTCACCTGAGAGAGAAGAGACCCTTTCGGTCAATGGCGTGCCGCGCTTTGTTCCCAACCCCGTTCCAGAAGCAGATCGGATCACGTGACTCGCCAGTCGGAATCAGAACTTTCTCTTGCTCGGTTGCTCAGCGCGCGGAATTTTCTTCTCCCAATGACAGGCAGAATGGGTGGCAGGTATTGAGAACAATGCGAATACTGTGCTATTTAGTAAAGTTTGAATTAAGATTGAAAACATCTAGACGCAGGAAAAGGAGGTGCCCTTTGAAATTCTAACAATTTTTTTTTTTTTTTTTTTTTTTTTTTTTTTTTTTTTTAAGAAGGATATGCAAAGAAAATACAGTTAATTTCTAGAATTTTGTTTTGGTGTTATATTCCCAATGGCAGACAGAATGGGTGGTAGGTGCATTTTGGCACGTGTTGAGAACAATACGAATTCTTTGCTATTTAATAAATTTTGAATTGAGCTTGAAACATCTAGACGCAGGAAAAGGAGATTCCCTTTGAAATTCTAACAAAAATTTTTAAAAAGAAAGATATGGAAAGAAAATACTAATTTCTAGATATTCTTTTGGCGGTATATCGAGTTGGAGATTTAACGGATGCATTACATTGGAATTCCTATTCGACAGGTTTGTTCATAGACACAATTGGCGGTTAAACGGAATTGGCACTATTTCGAGATGGCACTAAATCGGGGTTTGACTGTAGAGACATTCCATGTCAATTCAACCAGACCTTGTTACCCGACCCCCAGGGATTTGGATGAAACTCGGTGTATATACTAATTATATCATGATATGAATACATCAGCAATTTTTCCTTCCTAGACGTCATAGTTTGTGAGATATGGGGGGTCCAATTTTTGGATTTTCCTCAAATCGCACATTTCTGAGTCTGCAACTTTAGACTGCAGCTCAATTTTCAAAAAATTGTTTCTCTGGATCTAAAATGCGAATCATCTTAAAAATATCACCGTAAGTACATCAAAAAACGCAGATTTTAGTAAAAAAATATTTAAAAAATTAATTTTAAATATTTAGGGCCAAAAAATTAAACCAAAGTTGAAAGTTATGGTTATTTTTCCAAATTTTTGTGACTTTACGAAAAAGGCTCTACACAAAAAGGCAAATGAAATTTCCAATTTCTTTTTGTTTAAAATAAAAGTTTACACTTTGAGCTTTCTATTTATGAAATAAAAATGATGTCTTTCTCATGGCTTATGCAAAATGTTTGACTTATTTTGGGATGCTGTACCTATCAAGAGATAAATATCTTTAACTTTGCTTATGGTACCTAAATAATTGCTGCACATTTTAAATATAAATTTATTAATCATTTTGATTTATTTCCTAAAATGAACCCTTAAAATCAGACTGATTTATTTATTTTTATAACAGTAGAAAATTTGTATGTTATTGGTACATATCACACATTATCTGAAATTCTGTTGTTCTCAATGTTATCGCATATGTTTGTCACATAAATGTACATCTATCATTGGATTCAGTGGTATAGCATTTCTATAAATACTTTCACAAAGGTAGTATGTAAAGAATATGTACAATATTTAATGGAGGGGGTGTACATATTGAGATCATAGATTTTTTTTTTCTCGTTTTACTCAGATAAAACAAAGCAAAACTTTACTTTGTAAATAAAAAAAAGAAGCACTTATATTAAATAAATTCAACAAGTCATAGGAACTACAGTAATTAATTATATTTAGGTACCACAGTTTAAATTAGACATATTAGAGATATTTTTTTTCTTGAATGGTGCAATTTCCCAAAACAGGGCAAAATTTTTACATAAGCTAGGAGAAAAACTTCATTTTTAATAAAATTGAAATGATCATTAATTAAATCTAATACATTAAATAAAATTGCTTATAAATAATTTAAAGATTTAGATTGTTGTATTTTTTTATGTAACAAATAAAGAATTTCATAAATTATATGCAAATTTTTAAAGCTAAAAAATCAGAATAAACATTATATTTAAAAGATTGAAATTCAAATATATATCTGAGCTAAATATAAATATAGAAATAAATGACGTACTTTTGCAGTATCACTTAGACTTATTTTGCAACATTCTTTTTTTGTGCAATTTAAAATTTATATTTATTACGAATAAGCAACATTGAGAACCTTCTAATATGTATGTGAATTTTCCTATCTTACTGTAACTCCAAACATAATAACACAACAAAACATCGGTATATTAGAAGATCTTCGTGATTTAGAATCTAAAACATTAAATCGGTGGCTATCTCCCCTCCTTCCCCCCACCCCCTGAAAATAATTTAAATATCTTAAGGAGAAATTCTATTCATTTTGGTAAAGGTTTATGAAAATTTGCAATTTTTATATTGCCAGAGCACCCATCACAAAAGTCAAGGACTTTCTTTACATCAGCAAATATCTCTTTTACAAATGATATCACTTCATTCTGTGTTAAACACAAAAGAGTGACATCATGTTGCATATCATAAGATAAAATGTGTATATTGCTTGCTGATAATCTAATACTGAGAGATAGAGTGTATATAACAGTTGGATCAAGAGTGCAGCTTCTTTGGTCCAATGGTAACTTTAAGCCTCACCTTGAATAAGAAAGGTAAAATTTTTGGTGAAATCCTGCAAAACGATAGCTTTTTGAGGGCCAAAGTTTGCTTTAGTTTCTTTTAGGAAATTAGATTTAGCTTTCGTTATAAAAGAGTGGAATAACATTTTCCAAATACTTTACTTAGTTTGTCACAAATTCAATTAAATGAACAGTGTTGCTAATACTAAATTGAATACCTAGAGTTATAACTCTCCAGTATTTTGGAAATTCCTGTTTAAAAAGAGAATACAACTCATGTAGATACACATAATATCAATCGCTTTTGTGCATAGTACATTCTTAGCAATGCTAACTACATTTTTTTTTCCAGTCATGATTCTTCAATATTCATTACAATTATAAAACTTTTCAATTAGTTCAGTTGTTTCTGGACCTGTAGCTGTGGCTTTAATTTTTCTTATTTCTGGCATAGACAAGATTCTCTTTTCTCTCAGAAGTTGTCATGACGGTCTTGCAGCATAATTAGTTACTTCAAATTCATCTATTATTTTCTTTGCAGCACAAGGAATAATAGATCTCCCTTTTATTATGAGAAACAGCAGACTAATAATAATTTGATTAACAGATTGGAAAACACCTGCCTTAAATAAATAATTTCATCCTGCCTTTGTCAAAATTTGTTTATACAAGGCAGGTGTAAAAATATGTTTCATACTGTAGAAATGAACTAGGCTTTGTTAAATATAAGTTATTTAAACTATAAAAAACATATTTAAAATGATTAAAATTATCCAAGATAATAAGATAGAAAGTTTTAAAAGAATGTTAAATATAAATAAAATATTTTAATTCAAACACACATACACACACAGAAAAAAACATATTGAAAATTTGATGGGTAAAAAGTCATTATTGCATTTTCTTATTCTACATCAACAAAATATTTTTTGTTTACAGTTGTATTGTAAACACAAAATCAAGGGATTGCTTAAATTTTAAAAAAATGCTAATAATAAAAGAAAATATATGAATGAATAAATAATGGAAACATAAGGATTATGCACAAAATTTAATGGAGGGAGGATTGACTGCAGTCATAGACTTTTTTCCCCCTTTTACTCAGAAGAAAGGAAAAAAAAAGTAAAAACTTTACTTTGCAAAAGAAAGGAAGAAAGAAACATTGAATAATAAATTCAACAAGTCATAGGAACCACAGTAGTTAGTTAGGTACCTCAGCTAAAATTAGACAGAGATTTTTTTTCTTGATTGGTGCAGTTTCCCAAAACAGGGCAAAATTTTGCATGAGTCATGAGAAAAACATCATTTTTATTCATAACTAGAAAGCCCAAAATGTAAACTTTTATTTACAACAAAAAGAAATTGAAAATTTCATTTGCCTTTTTGTGTAGAGCATTTTTCGTAAAATAACAAAAATTTGGAAAAATAACCATAGCTTTCAACTTTGGTTTAATTTTTTGGCCCTAAATATTTAAAATTAATTTTTTAAATATTTTTTTTATTAAAATCTGCATTTGTTGATGTACTTACTGTGATATTTTTAAGATGATTCGCATTTTAGATCCAGAGAAACAATTTTTTGAAAATGGAACTGCAGTCTAAAAATACAGACTCAGAAATGTGCGATTTGAGAAAAATCTAAAAATTGGACCCATATTTCACAAACTATGAGGTCTAGGAAGGAAAATTTTCTGATGTATTCATATCATGATAAAATTAGTATATACACCGAGTTTCATCCAAATCCCTGGCGGTCGGATTACAAACCATAAAAAGTTTGGTTGAATTGACATGGAATGACCCTGTATATTCTACAATTCAACGAAATAAATAATCTTTTAGGCAGTCTGATAGAAAAATGGTTTAAAATTTATTTATAATTAATTCTAAAGTTAGTTAAAACGCTTTCTTGAAATATTTAAGCTATATACTTTATTTACTTATTAAACAATGAAAATATTAAACTCATATGAATCACTTTAATTTAGTTGTTATAAAAAAAATCTTAATTTTAGAACCCGTAATGATTTTCTAATATATAACACTTTTCAGACTGAGGTATAAAAATTTTTACAGGAAAACGAAGACCATTTTAACATTAAAAAGATTTAAAAGAACATTTTTCAAATGAATTTAATATCAAAATACCATTATTTGAAGCACATCCTCTGGTGAAATGACAGCAGTAAGAATGGTGATGTCTACGCTAACAACAAACACAGCATTTGCATCAATCTTGAAATGAATTACTGTTGATGTGGGAGACCTCCAGTGCTCAAGAACTACCAGGTTACATTTACAGACGGAAAATCAAAACAAACTTCCGCCTGAGAATGTACCCTGCTGTTAAGAAAAATTCAAAAGAAGACATAATTTCACCGACGTCCTAAGACTTCATGCTTTCCTCGGTGATAACCGTGGTGGATTATTCATGGTTGGTTAATATTTTGATATTAAAGCCGTTTGAGATTTCAAAAGTTGTGTTAATTTTATATTTTTATGTAGCAACTTTGAAAAGATCTTTACTTTTAGTAAATGTTTTCATTTTATATAAAAAAAAGCGTTTATATTAGAAATGCATTAGGAATTTCCCAGTTAATAAGAGTGTAACTACTAAAGTAAAATAAAGTGACTAATGTGAGTTTAATGCTTTCATTAATAAAATAATATATGAAAAAAAATATTATGAATGCATTAATTTTTGTGGTTTGAACTTTAAAAAAAGTCCTACTTCAGAGTATTTCTGTCACACAGTTATCACTAATATCAAAAGACTATTAAAAAAATTAAAAATACAATAAAAATATTAACTGCAGGACAGAGTAAATCGAGATCTTACCTTGGTCTTGGTTGCTTATTGCTTTCAGTCATGCAGCCTTTCGTGATGGTTCCTGAGGAAATTTATGAAACGATATTTTCCCCCCATTATCTCCAACATTGCATCTACGATCACTTCTGGATTTACATTTATAAACGCAGCAATTCCCCATGATTTTATTTGCGATACTATTTTAATTATCAGAAAATGAAGTCGTTCGAATATTTATTTATTTATTTATTTTATTTTATTTTATTTTATTTTATTTATTTATTTTTTTTTTAAAGAAAAGAAAAGAAAAAGAGGAGAAAAAAAAAAGATTTTGTTTAGTGTCCGTTGAAATTCGGAGTTCCAGGTACACCGATTTAGAAAATATCATTTCTTTTTTTTTTTAATCGTATTATACTGTTGAATGTACAGTTATACTTTCGCAGCGCATTTGAATGCCTTGGTATATAAATGGTGCGATAACTTCTACACTCATGTTAAACTTGATCAAAACATATGCTTAACTAGTATATTTTCGTCACCAATGTTTACTGTAGTAGTTGAAAGGTTTTCTTTATCTCTCGGGGATAATAGCTTTGGCGTAACTTGGATGTGTGTTCAGAAATTCTGAATATTTTAAAGAAATATTCTTTGTCTTATCTAATGACAGAACTCTCAGTGATCAAACAGGGCGAAAACTATTTTCCATAGTCAGCGGCATTTGGAGCATTTGATAATGGATCTGTGCCCCATATGCCCATGTATTAATCTGATCCTGGAGGGAGAAAAGAAAAACACTTTATCAGTTGCACTAACAAATTTCGAGAGGTGAAAAATTAGAGATCGACCGAAAATTCGTTTTCGTTTTCGGCGAAAATGCTGTTGAAAATTCGGCAGTGCTGAAACTCTACCGAAACTATACCTATTCCAAAAATCTCGGAAATGTTCAAAGTTACTCATTGATGTGAGCTGTATCAGCTCAAACGAAACACCCTTTATTTATTGGTTTGAACTTCACTGTGTTTAATTATCAGTCACGACTGATTCAAGAAATGAGTACAAATTATAAAGCAAGAAATGCATATATTACTAAACTTTGAAGACGCTTTTCACGTGCTCATTAAAAGCTGCAGACTCAACAGTAATAGAACATTTTCACTTTGAAACCGCAGAAGTGTTTCGAGTACTGTTTGAGTAAGTTCTAGTATGACAGATGATGTTATAACAATCGTTATAAAGGATAAATCGAGGTATGTAAACTTAAATTTTAATTAAATTCCATTCCTATAATTAGAAAATCCTTCTGTGTCGTAGATTAATTAATTACATCTTATTTTATATGAAAATAAAAAGTTTTGGTCAGAGACACAGAGAGCCAACTTGTGGCACATGTGTAATTAATAATTTTGTATATTTATGCATGCATTAATTACTTGAAAAATTTTTTGGACTTTTTCATTTTCGATCGAAAATAGGAAGAATACTGAAATTCGATTTCGGTCTTAAAAACTCGTTTTGGTTGATCCTTAGCGAAAATATTTTTAGCACAATATTTTTAACAGATTTGTCCACAATATTTTTAACAGATTGTATTCAACAGACAGGACAATATTTTTGACAGATCAACAATTAATTCTATGAAATCTGGGTTTTGAAACCTATTCAAGCCCCTCCTATTTTTAGAAAAACTTTGGAACGTTGAATTCCTGGGTGTCTTTTTTTAATTTACATGTTAGTAAATAGCTGCCACAGGTGACTATTTTTTAATTGTACCTCGCACCACCTTCTCAAAAAAAATTTTTTTTGACATATAGTTTGACAACAATTGCAAAAGAAATATACTACAAAATTTATT
The DNA here is from genome assembly GCA_963932465.1 of Maratus speciosus. Classification (NCBI taxonomy): domain Eukaryota; kingdom Metazoa; phylum Arthropoda; class Arachnida; order Araneae; family Salticidae; genus Maratus; species Maratus speciosus. The sequence continues at coordinate 102,731,818 of OZ010798.1, read as the reverse complement.
TATTTTGAATTACTGGTTCGAGTAGAATAGAAAAATAGTCGCCTGTGGCAGGCCTGGTAATGTTTTGTTTTAAGAAACGGGTAATTCGTGGGCAGTAAATAAATGTTACTAGTGTGTTTTTTCATTTTTAAAAATCTGCCTGTTTTCCAAATAAAATAAGGGCATATTTTAATACTTTTTTGTCTTTAATAATGAGTATTATATTGATTAAATATAATTTTAGAAAGCGAAAATAAAGTTTCAATTATGTAAATAAGGAAATGTTAAAATAAAAACGTTAATATATTAAAAAATATAAATATAATGCATGTACAATGTACATGTTTAGATATTTGTTGTTATTGAATATTATTAAAGATTTTTATATCTTTACAAGCATAATATGAAACACTTTTATGAATAGTTTTAGATTCTTAATATTAGTAATTGATTTTTGAAGAAATTCAAATATTAAATTTAAAATTAAACATTTTATTGAAAGAACAAATTCTTAGAAGTATAATAACTAAATTATTTGATCAGTTTATTCCATGTGATTGATGAAATTGATTGAACTGATCGATTCAGTTCATCGTGTCCTAGCAGTAAATACCTGGAATAGTGTGAAAGGAATGTCTTTAACAATCGTTATAGATTTTCTCTTGATACTTTCCGTAGAAATCCTGGAGTTATGCTCTTATAGACGCAACTTTTTAACGGGTATTCCAAATCTCAACGAACTTATTTCAAAACTCACACCGTAAAATATTGAAAAAAATATTTTTTGGTAAATGAAGGAGTCGCCTTATATTCGATTCAGGAGTTGGTTGGTAACTCTTGAAGAGAACAGACGCGTTTTCTCAGTGCTGATCGTTTTATTCTCAAGAGATCGTAGACGCAGTTCAATGTTTTAAGAACGTGCGGGATCTTTTGCAATATTATCTAATGAGTTGTGGTGCTGATAGTAACTCTTAATAGTAAGTTCGTACGAATAAGTGACTGTTTCTTGAACTTGATGCATCATAGTAGTAATATATAGAGGGTTCACCGACGACAATAATGGGTACTGAGGACCCATTTAAATTTTCTGACAATGCACTTCGCATCCTGAATGGAGAGGAGAAATCAGATTTAGCTGCTGCGTGGATGGAATTTCCCGGAGTAGCGGATGAAGTACAAAGATTGATTGTACAGCAATTCCTGCAAGATTGTGATAACTTCATAATGAGACTTTTAAGTAAAGATGACTACCTGACGAATCCTCAACACACGACTAGCGTGAGTAATCTACTCAATAATCTTATGTTTTTGTTCAATGAGCCATTTGACCCCCTAAAATTAAGTCAACTAAGAGAGTTTAAAACTTTTATCTATGATCATGACTATGATCTAATTGACATCTTAACAAAACTCAAGGCAATTGCGGTGAATTCAGATGACGGCTTCAACCCTGCTAATACACTAAAACGTAGGAGGAATGATCTTACATCTGCTATTCCCTTAAAGAATAAATTTGCCAATATATCAGAAAAATATCTAGATGAAAATAACATGGATTCTTCTGAGCCCCCTCAAGGCGAGTCAGCCGGTAGCTCCACTACTGAAGTAGTCCCTAAAAAACTAAAAATTCACCCCTTCTATATTGAGTTCCAAGGCAAGTGGACGGAACTTGCAAGTGAGATTAAAAAACTTAACGACAGCAATCCCTTGATTAAACTAGACGGAGAATTACTCAAAATCCACTGTAAAACTGACGCAGATTTCCGTAAAACACAAGACTATCTGGATTCTAAAACAATTCCTTATACAACCCTGAGCCCTGCGGAACAGCGCCCCAGGAAAGTCGTCATTAGGGGAATTCCCCCATATACCGACCTCCAGGTCATAACTGAAGCTCTAAAAGAACATAATTTCGTGGCCAATAGAGCCTCGATGATGAAAAGTAGAAAGACCGGTCGACCAATGCCCCTCTACGTCGTCAATGTTCTCCCACGTGAAAAATTCGAAGAAATCTACCAAATTCACGAAATTTGCTACATTAAAGTAGATATTGAGCGTTTTAAAGGCCCTAACATCGTAAAGCAATGCTACCGTTGCCAGAAATTTGGACATTCCAGCGAGATTTGCCGCCTGCCGTCAAAATGCGCAAATGTTCGGAAGAGCATCTAACTCCCCAGTGCAATAAAATTGGAAAGATCATCCCCAAAATGTTCAAATTGTTATGGTGAGCACGTGGCTACTTACCGCGGTTACCCCAAAACCGTCCGTAAAGATAATCCTAAAATCATTCCGAATGCAATGGCGGAACTTTTATCTACTTATAATTATGTCCGTAAGCCAGAGGCCAAAAAACCAGAAGAAAAACCTACTGAAGCCCCGGCTCCGCTCACTTCTCCCACCCAAGACCCAAACTCCGAAAACACTACACCAAATAAGCCAAATGACACTCAAAATGCAACACCAGAACAACCCACTATATCTAATTATGCTAATGACTTAAAAGAAATATTCAAGATCTTCAAGGAGATGAAACAGCTCCTGAAATTTAACAAATTCATCCAATGTTTCAAAAATATTGCTAACCAAACCAAAAATATACAAGATCCAATAGAAAAAATACTCATCCTTATGAGTGCTATAGAAACTTTAGCCACGGAATTTAACACATTTAATGATGAGTAATTCCTCTTCTACCTTTTCCTCACTAATTTTTCTTTACTGGAACTGTAACTCCTTGCAGAATAAACTTAACGAACTTAAACTCTTTATTCACGAACATCCCCAAATTGATGTTATTTTGTTACAAGAGACTTTCAACCCCACTTTCAACATTAACATCCCTGGGTACAGGCTATTCCATACACCTCGTGCGGATGGTACGCACAGAGGAGGTACCGCTATTCACATCAAAAACCATCTTCCACACTACCAATCGCACAACCACACCTTTAATGACCTTGAGTATACCAGTATTAATCTTCAACTTCCTCATATCAATATTAAATTAGCTTCTATTTATGCTCCACCCACTGGTAACTTACCTGTTAATAGTCTTACACAGCTTTTTTCTCAACATCACCACTGCTTTTTCGTAGGCGATTACAATGCCAAAAGCAGACGCTGGAATTGCCATGGCAATTCTCGGCGGGGTACCTCTCTTCACAACTTAGTCCAAAACTTAAAATTAAACCTTCATGCACCACCCAGACCAACACACATTACCAGAGTGCCTGGTGCCCGGGGCTCTATCATTGATCTTGCTCTTTCCAAAAATCTTCCTTACCCTATCTACTCTACAGTTATTAATGATCTATCCTCTGATCACCTGCCTGTCTGCTTTAAAATAGATATTATTAATCCTCTTTCTCCCCCCCCCCTTCCGTGGCTATGGGCTGGAATAAATTTACTAATTACCTTAATTCTCAGGACATCACCTTCCCTGAAATTAACAATACCGATGACATTGATGTGGCTGTTGAACATCTCAACTCTCATATCACTAATGCTCAAAATTTTTCTACATTTAATACCTTCAAAAATAATTTTGCCTACGTCCCACCCCGTTATATTTACAACATTATCAAACAGCGTAATCGGCTCCGGCGACAATTTCAAAATTCTAGAGACCCTTCCATTAAACCCCTTCTCAATAGGTTACACAATAAAATTAAAAACAGTCTTTATAAAGAAAAACAGAAAAATTGGAACAACTTTCTCAAAACTTTATCGTACGAGGACAACTCTCTTTGGATTCTTAAACGCAAACTGAATAAACATTACACTTCCATTCCCCCCCTCACAACTAATAATGTTACTGCTTATACTGACCAAGAAAAAGCTAACATGCTTGCTAATTCTTATGCCACACAATTTTCTCCTAATCATACCCTTGCAAACCAAGCTCACCTTGATCATGTTAACGAGACAGTTCGGAACTTTTTGGCTACCCCCCCTCAAGATCCCCCCCCTAAAATTCAACCTATTGTTATCCACAATATTATCAAAAAACTCAAAAAGCGTAAAACCCCAGGATACGATCAAATTACTAACTCTGCTCTTAGAAACCTTCCTCCTAATTGCATAATCTATATCACTGACCTCACTAATGCTATCTTAAAACATAACTACTTCCCTAAACTTTGGAAACTCTCTATAATCTCTCCTATTCCAAAACCTGGAACTAACCTGTCAGACCCCACTAATTACAGACCTATCTCCTTGCTACCTTCTATCAGTAAAGTTGTGGAACGAGTCATTCGTACCCAGTTGCAGGATTTCATTCAACAACACAACATTCTCATGCCCGAGCAGTTTGGCTTTCGCCCAAAACACTCGACACAACACCAGCTTCTTAGGGTTGTTGAGTTTCTCAGCGAGAAACTCAATGCAAAAATTCCCGCAGCTGCCATCTTTCTTGATGTCGCAAAGGCATTTGACAAGGTCTGGCATATGGGCCTCATTTACAAACTAATTCAGCTCAGTTTTCATCCCAGATTTATACATTTAATATATTCGAACCTTTGCGACCGCTTTTTTCAAGTCCGCATAAACAACATTCTTTCTATTATTCTCCTTATCCTAGCGGGCATCCTCCAGGGGAGCGTGTTGGGCCCATTTTTATTTAACATTTTCTTTAACGATATCCCACGCTCCTTGTGCACTCACCTCGCTCTTTATGCGGACGACACCTGTATTTATGCTTCGGCACACCACCCGTATACTCTATAGAGGTACCTACAGACTCATATTGATGACTTCATGAACTGGTGTATGCTTTGGCGCGTTGTCATAAATGAAACTAAAACCACTGCAGTATATTTCTCTCGCAAAATAATTTTCCCTAACAGAATCATTATTAATAACACTGTTATCCCTTGATCAGACCAAGCTAAGTATCTTGGGGTCATTCTGGACCGCCGCTTAACTTGGAAAAAGCACATTTTCTCCATCAGAGGTAAAGTCGCTGGAGCCTTTAACTCTATAAAACCTCTCCTTAACAGTAAAACCTTGTCTGTTCACAATAAATTAATTCTCTATAATTCATGCATCCTTCCCATCATAACCTATGCCAGTCCGGTCTGGGGCTTCACATGTAAGACCACTATGGACACCCTTAGTCGCTTGCACAATTCCAACCTGCGTACTGTCCGTAACGCATCTCGTTATCTTCGCAACTCCACAGTCCGAAGAGACCTAAAAACTACTACCTTACGTAAGCGCATAAACGACTTAGCAAAAAAATTTTATGAAAAAATTTCCGACCTCCCTAATGAAATCGTAGCGGACCTACCGGATTATGACGCTTTTGAACCCCACCATCGGAAACGGCCCAGGTTTTCCATAATTATGGACACTCAGTAACATCTGAGTTCACCACGCTATATTTTGCCTCTTCTATATTTTTCTTACCTTCTTATATATTTTTCTTATCATAAAAAAAGCCTCTCTATATACTATAGAGACCACAAAAATTGTAAAACTTAAAAAATAAAATGTATGGCCCTGATTAGTCCCTTTTTTTGGTTGGATGTTGTGGTCTTTGCCACCCTAGCTTTTCTTGCCCATGCTTGGTGAGTGTTTCTCTGAACAGTACTAACTTTAACTTTCTAAATTCCTTATAGTAGTTATACAATTACAGTTTGACTTTACTTATTTTTAGATTCTTGTATTTTTTAAGATTTATCGTTAACTTTCTTTCATCTTAAGTTTATACTTTAAAATTCAATTTTATTCCTTTTTTTCTTAAATTTCTTATTTTCTCTTGTTAACTTCTATTACTCTTCTAGTAGCTTTGCTACAGTTTAACTTTTTCCCAATGGCTCATTAAAACATAAGACATTTCAATTTCCTAGACTGGGTGTTAAGCTGTCATCAGCTAGGAAACCCCTCAATGCTGATTACCTGTTCAGTACCTGTTCAGTATATTCGATTATTACTAAAGTAAGATTTCTCCCTGGGAATCGGTTGCGATGGATCCAGCAACAAATACCTAAACCAAGTAGTTGTCACTCTCTCTGTTTTATGGAAATGATAAATACAGTGAAACTCGTTTAAGATACGAATCAAGGAACCGAGGGCATTTCGTATCTTAAGCGGGATCGTATCTTATCCGGAGTTCACAGATTCTCGAATAGTAATGCATACGCAGCCAGTACACATTATTATCAACATATTTTAACTGTTTGTAACTCTTATTTTAATTCTTTCTAACAATTTTTAGATAGTCTAGAAAATATGAGTTTAAGATTTTGAAATAAAGGACAACCTTTTTTTTTTTTTTTTTTTTTTTTTTCACTTTTGGAATAAAGAATGGCTTTTTTTTCACTTTCTAAATTTTATTGTGTTACTGTTTGTACAGTAACAAAACAAAAGTGTCTTTATTCAATACTCTCTACCAAATTAAATAAAAGATAATAAAACAAAATTCATGTTAATCTTTGGAAAACAGAAATTTAAATATTACACACTCAAAGAGGAAAAATAATAAATTTCCGTAATTATTTTTAAAACGACAAACTAGATGTATGTAAGAATTATTATTTGGTGAGGAAATCCTTTGCTCTTCTTCCCTTTTGTCCTAAAGACACGTAGTAAACGGACTGCACAAACACCGTTTCGTATATAAAGCGGGTTTTTGACATGAACATACAAATTTTCTTCATATCTTAAGCGGGATCGTATCTTATCCGTACGTATATTAAGCGGGTAATTTTACACAGGTTTAATAGGCATTTTTCAAGGGACCGGAAGAAATTCGTATCTTAAGCGGAATCGTATCTTAAGCGGGCGTATCTTAAACGAGTTTCACTGTAACTACTCAACCCTGCTTTAGGGTTGACCACTCCAACTCATTTTGAGAGTCTACATTTCTCGAGTCACGTGAGGACGTACGATTGTTTGATTGTAAAGGTGACGCAATTCTATTTTTCGTACCAGATTTATCGCGTAGAAGAACATTTTTGACTTTATACTTGAATTATTTTGGTTTTGATTTTATATAAAAGAAGTATTTATATTATATATTGTTCGATGAGAACTGGGAACAGCTAAACTAGATGTCTGCACGGGCTGAAATTTCAAAGTCCCGACACGGCCTGTACAAAAAAAATTAATGGCTAGCCGCGGTACAAAAATTTAAAAGTTCGGCCCGAGCCCTGTTCACCCCGTACAAAAAAATTAATGGCCCGGTCCAGTATAAAACTTAAAAGATCGGTCCGAGCCCGTTTTGGCCCGAGACTAGCTCAGCCCGAAAAAAAGTTAAAATTTGGGCCTGAGCCCGTCCCGGCCCCAATAAATTTCTAGGAAACATGGATTTTTTCGTCGATATGGTAAAAAATTGTTCCGTACGAGGAGTTCCAACCAAAAATACTTATTTTAGCTCTTTTAAGTAGATTTCGTAAGAAATACTACCTACATTCTCCCCTATGTTGGAATTTCTGAAAATGTTTTGCAGGTCTAAGCCAATCATGACCACTAGAAGCCAAAACCACCCTTAGTTCAAACTTTATCTATCTATCTATCTATATATATATATATCACTTTTTCATGGGCAAGATAACTTCCATAATTCTGCACAAATCTTTTCCATACTGGCACACAAAATCAAGGGGCAGAAAATCTCGTTCAAGTTCGTAAATGGGCAAAATCGGACCAAGGGGGTCAAAATAAGGAGGGATTCTGTGAAAATCGAAAAAAAAAAACCCATATCTTCTTGATTAGAATACATATCAAATCAGTTTAAAGTTATTATTATCTATCTATCTATATATATATATATCACTTTTTTATGGGCAAGATAACTTCCACAATTCTGCACAAATATTTTCGAAACTGGCACATAAAATTAAGAGCAGAAAATCTCGGTCAAGTTCGTTAATAGGCTAAATAGGACCAAGGGGGTCGAAATAGGGAGTGCTTTTGTGAAAACTGAAAAAAAAAACCCCATACTTTCTTAATTATAATGCATATCAAATCAGTTTAAAGTTATTATTACTTCTATGAAATGGCCAAAAATTTATGTATCAGAGATTTCTGATAAAATTTAAAATGGGCTCAAGGGACGAAAAAAATATGGTTTTAGAGAGAAAAAAATTCATAACTTCATCAATTCTGGAAATATCAAATTCAAATAAACTTATTATAAATCTTCTTAATATTACCTACAACTTTTATATTGACAAATTTTTGATAGGACCAATTCTTACAGCCAAAACAAATTAAGCAAAAATAGGAGTTGAAGAAAAAAAAATTCGTATTAAGAGTGTACTCAAATCCAAACTGCTTATTTTCTGACTCATTTTTAAATTCATTTTTCTTCTCAAACGCATCCAATTAGCAGGTTCTCTAATTCAGAAATTTTATAATGTGCCGTATTGTGAGATTTTTGATAAAACCAGAATATATTTTAAAAATGCTGTCAAAGTGAGCATTTTGAGCCGAATTTTCCAAAGCGATCGTGCTGAAGTCTAAAACAGTGGCAGTGTTGCCAGATTGGGGACTTTTTTAAATTCAGATTATTTGACTGTCACCATTTTTTTTAATAGTATAATTCGCCTTGTTTTTCAGAATTTTTAATATATTTCTAAATAGGCAGAATATTTCTATTTAAAAAAAGTGGTGACAATCAACAATCTGGGGACAAAAAAGTCCCCAATCTGGCAACACTGAACAATGGTCCTACTGGGAAAATAATTGTTTTTAACCCTTTCAGGGGCAGAAAAATTCTGTTCGTAAAATGTGAAATAATTCAATGACATCAGAATTTTCGAAGGAATTTTTTTATAAATAAAAACCTGCTATTTTGCACTTTCACTTCAAAAGCAATATTTTATTAAAATATTCTTGGTGCCATTAGTCAGTTTTGGAATTAAAATTAGGTGGCTAGACCCTATAGCCACATCACTTGAAAGGGTAAAATCAAGTTTTAATTAATTGAACGAAAAATAAAAACACAGGTCGCTTATAAATCTTTTTAAAAGACCACGTCAGAAAATTTCATGTTTTTACTTTTAAAAATGAGTCTAAAAATGTGTCAGACAATTTTGAGCTGTTGAGGGTGCAAAAATATTTTTTTAATACCTCCTTTGCATGATTCTGATAAAACCAGCTCTTACAGGAAAATGAAATTAAAAACTCGTCAAAAGCAGGCCCGATAAAATTTTTAAACTGGGTTTATCTCTAATCTTGATTTAGCTTTTGTCGGTGAAATTAGTACGTAACTTCGAAATCTACTCCTGCCTGTAGGCCGAGCCGGCAGGGATTTTTTTTTTCATGTGTTGAATCATCACTTTTAAAGATGCGCCCTGTGCGGCGATATTTATATTTTTAATGAATTTCTATTTGTATGTAAATGTTTCTGTTAACATTAATATCGTTAATCCATATTCTATGTATTATTAGTTTGATGCAATACTCATCTAGTACAATCGTTTTTTCTAGACAATTATAACTAGCATAAATCTATCAGCGGGCTCCAATCGGCAGGATAAAGTTCCCTTGCGAATCTCTTTAACATTACCGAATTTCGTAGCCTATCGCTTATTTGGCGGTTGAGTAATAATTAGGATGAGCGAAGCGAATCCTCTACTAGTCTACTCAAATTACATTTTGTCGTACGCTTTACAAAAAAGCTATTCAGTATTTTGCCGTGAAATTAAACGTAAAAATACATTATGACCTGTAGATTTGCACAATGTTATTTTTTTTTATAGAATAACCTTAAGAAAATTATTATTTTAATTAATTTATTTTACATGTTTTTCCATTACGGATGCATTTTTGAAAAAAAAATTAAACACGTATATTTTCAGAAGAAAAATTAATTAATCATGGAGTCAGTACTTATAGATAGAATCATGATTAATTAAACAAATAAAATATATTTATTCCGCCAAAATATCTCAAAAACTGTTTTTTAAATTTAACTAGCTGTTTAACCCGTTCTATGCACGGGAGTTCATGAATTAAATTCTAAAACCAAAATTAAAAATAAGTATTCGATTTAGTAAAATATTTTTCTACTACTGCTCATTTTTTTAATAAAATTTAAATTTTCATGTTATTATGGCAGCAGACGATAAAGCTGTATCTTTGGAATAAGGAATAAATAGAATAAAAAGTTTTGTTGCAGTTTGTGATAAAATGTTTGCGTTTATCTTTAAAAAAAATTCTAATAATTAAGCGGAAGTAAATAATCTCTAATTATTTGCATGTGAGGTAAAAGAATTACCGTAATACCCGCTGGAGGTTTTTAATATTGCAGCGTGGTATACGTAATATGTAAGGTAAAAGAATTACCGTAATACCGGCTACAGCTTAAAACTTTACTTACATTAAACTTTCTTATATTAAAAATGTATGTTATTTGAGAGGATAATATACATTTTAATAGAATTCTTTATTAAGATTGGTTGGAGATGGCGGATATTTTGGCTCTCATTCCTTTTAATCATATAATAGTTTCACGATTTCTTTTGTGAAATTTTTAAAATACTTCTTTTTAGGAAAATTATAGCATATTTTTAATGATTTAAATTTGTGAAAATTCAATGTATTTAATTAAATTAAGTATTTTTTAGTGTTAAGAATTCAAATACACAACTTACTCTTATTATGTGAAATAATTTACGTAGACGCAACTTACGCATTTTAAAAGAATAATATTATGATTTTTTTTAATTTATTTATTTATTTATTTTTTTTTTTTTGTAAAATGCCAACAAAAAAATTGTAAACAAATAAAGTTAAATGTTAAATTCGTTATATAAAGTGTTATTCGAATTCGAAGGTTGAAAATTTAACCAAATGAAATATATTTACTATTAAGAAGTAATTACTATTAGTATTATTTTTAATATGTTGGCCGTTTAAAAACAATTTATGGAATGTGTTAGTTCTATTATAAAGAATGCCGAGAAAACGTACACTTACTGGTCGGAAAGAACGCGAACATGATTTAGCTTTAAGGCAAGAGACTAGATACCAGCGCAAAAAACGACGACATGACGAATCTCTTCTGACAGATAATGCACGTGCTCGGAAATATGCTTTAAATTTCGAAGATGCACAAAAAAATTAAAATTATATTTTTGTAAAATTTGTCATCGACGTTGGTTTGACATGCGTATTCAATCTGACGGATCTTGTAAGACTTGCCATAAATGCGTAGTAAATAATGAACTAAATATTTTTTCTGTAGCCAATAATATGGATCCAGGTCCACAACCGGAAATATTGAAGAACTTAACTTCCCTTGAGGAGCAATTAATTGCCCAAGTTCATCCAGTTATTACTGTTTATCGCATAAGGTGGTCAGCTTGGATACAGTGGGCAAGTTATTAATTTTCATCAAGATATTACAGAATTTTGTACTTTATTACCTCATTCCATAGATACTATATCACAGTACATCTTTGTTAGAAGACAAGATGGTGAAGAATTCAAAGATTTTATAGTAAATCGTGAAAACGTTAAGTCTGCTTTAGAATATCTAAAGGAAAATAATCCCTGGTATCGTCATATTACTATTGATGAAAATAAGTTGCAAAGTTTACCCGAAAATGAAAATATTTTTCAGCGAATAATACTCAGTCAAGAGCAACATCCGATTTATTTACCATCAGTTGAAAAAACTTTGAATTCTGTAGATGATCAATGTCCATGGACAAATAATATATATGAATCCGGAGCCCCAAATGTGGCTTTCAGATGTAATCGAGAGGCAATAAATAGTATGTTAGGTATTAAAGAAGGAAATGATGAATGCAGTATCATTCCTTGGCCTCAGATAGATACTAAGCCTAAAAATGAATTTTCATGTGATGGATATATTTGTAGAGCTTTTCCTACGTTATTTCCAACAGGAAGAGATGGTCTTAGAGATGCTAGAGTTCGTAAAATTACACCAAAGAATACTTTAAATTTCTCATTATATATGACGATGGAAGATTTGCACGGCATCCAAGATTTAGATTTTTTGCTTTCAATAGCATAATGCGTTGGACAGCATTACAAAATGGAATTATTTGTATTAAAAAAAATCTCGCCTACATGATGTTGAAACAGTTGAAAAACTCCAGGAACGGTTGCAGAAAGATCCTACATTCTACAAGTCGATTTCATCATTCAATGCTAATTTAAGATCATCAAGCTCTTATTGTTTTATCAGATCACGAGAGTTGTTAGACATGGTTGAGGAATTGGGAACTCCTACTGTTTTCATTACACTTAGTGCAGCTGATTTATACTGGCCTGAAACTTATCGCATTATTGATGCAGACTATGTTTACACTAATTGTAATCAAAATTCTGAATTCATCAGAAAATCAAAATTGTTGAATTGTAATCCTTTAATCGTTGCTTACTTTTTTCATAAGCGTTTGGATTTTCTTATGGAACGTTTTTTCAAGAAATTTTTCAAAGTCAAGGACTTTTGGTTTCGTATTGAGTTTCAACATAGAGGTAGTCCTTACATGCATGGTCTTTTTTGGTTTGAAGATGCTTCTGATGTAAACAATCTTAGTTCAAGTGATGATGAAGAGATACGTAAAATTGTAAAATACTTTGACAAATTCATATCGACTTGGCAACAAGATCCTAATCAAGTTTATGATATACATCCATCTAAATTTCCTTTTACGGATGTGCCTGATGAAGCTGCTGACTATAATCACTTAATACGTGCAGTACAAATGCATAAATGTTCTAAAGCTTATTGTAAGAGAAAGAAAAAAGATTCTTCTGAAGTCACATTCCGTTTCAAATTTCCCAAAGAATGTTCTCACGAAAGTAAAATTCAGTCCCTTACTAATGAACCCGAATACATTTCAAAAACAAATAGTCCTTATTTAAACAGTCATAGCCCACAAATTTAAAAAATTTGGCGAGCAAACATGGATTCCCAAGCAGTCATTTCCATTCACGCAGTTCTAAAATATATTGCTAAATATGCTAGCAAAGGTGAACCCAGATCATAAGGGATGAAAGATTTCATCAGACAAACAGTTAAAGAATCACGCGATAATATCAATGTTCAGCAGAAAATTCAGAAGATTTTAATAAAAATGTGTGCTGAACGTGATTATTCTGCACAGGAAATATTTTGGGTGTTAATGGGATGGCCTTTGTATAAGTCATCTCGTCAGTTTGTCACCATTAATTTAGCAAGGAACGCATGGGAACAATTAGATATGAATAAGGGGGATGGAAGCATATCCGTTTCAAATATTTTAGAAAAGTACTAGCAACGCCCAGTGAGATTTGAAAATATGTCGTTGCAGAATTATTTCACGAACGTTTATAAACGCGATGAAAATTTCAGTATCAGAAAAAACCATTTATCTCCAGAATTATGCCGAAATTGAAATATGATCTCAATAATGTAAATAATGAAGATTTCTATAAGCAACAAGTTATGTTGCATATTCCTTGGCGTGATTTTCAAGTTATGAATCCAAATAATACTTCGTGGAAAGTTATATATGAACAGCTTTTTCAGAATAATGAAATTCAGAGATTGGATTTAGAATATCTGTTGCAAAATTTAGAAGATGGGGAAGAATTTGAAGAAATTGAATCTATTGAAATAGATCAACCATTTGACTGGATGAATGTCGCTTCAAGACAATATAATACACAGGACGAATTAGATTTGGGCAGAAGGGACATTGATACAGACATTGATACAAGGTATATCTGGCATACCATTCAAAGTCAAGATTTGCTTAATAAATTACAGAATTTTATTGAAAATGAAAAGGTGAAAGAGAGTGAAAAAAGTGTTTGTGTCACTGTTCCTTCTAATTTGCCAAATTTCGTCTTTTCCGATGAACAGAAAAAAATAATAAATATTTTTGAAGAACAGCTCAATTTCTTGCAAGGTCATAGGCGGGAAATGCCAATAAAAAGAATTGTTGTCGAAGGAAAAGCAGGTTCTGGAAAAAGTACTTTAATACATTACTTCACTGCTCGATTAAATGAAACATTTGGTCCATCTTCTGTTCAATTGCTTGCACCAACGGGTGTTGCCGCAGTCAATATAAATGGATCAACGACTCATTCAAAACTTTTATTGGGAATAAATCAAAAGCTAAGAGATCTTAGTGCATATTCGTTTGGTCAACTTCAGGAGGAGTTTCGAAATTGTAAATTCATAATTATAGATGAAATGAGTATGATTGGATGCAGTCTTTTGCGAAAAATAGATTTACGATTACGTAGTGTTGTGCCATCGAAACAAGATGAACCTTTTGGAGGAATGTTCTTATATCCATTTGGAGATATCAAACAACTACCTCCAGTAAACAACAGGCCTCTTTACAGTGACAAAAATCAAGGAAGTGAGATTCTTTTGGTAGGATAATTGTTATTTTCTTGGACTATTCAAAAATATACTTTTTTTATCATCATCCTTCCGGCAAGATGAAACTCAACAAATATTTTGTAGCATACTTGATCGAATTAGCAAGGGAGGATGCACTACTGAAGACTATGAAATATTAATGAATAGAAGCTTACAGTCTCTTTCAAAAAGCGAACAGCATTTATTTAAAGATGCAATTAGGCTGTTTTCAACGAATAAAGACGTAAAAGAATATAATGATGAAAAATTAAACCTGTTGCCTTGATTCAAGCTCTTCATAATTGTACTAAAGCAATGTTGGCCGATTCTGAAATGACAAACGGGCTTGAACCATTTCTTACTTTATCAGTTGGGTCTAAAGTAATGTTACGTTCTAATTTGTGGACCGAAAAACGTTTAGTAAACGGGGCTTTAGGCTATGTTGCAGATATTATTTATGAAGAAAATCACGGGCCACCAGACCCATGGGACCACCAGACATCATGGTTAAATTTGAAAACTACAGTCATTCAACTTATGAGAATGGCTGCGTTCCGATTCCACCAATAACTAAATTCTGGAAAAATAAAAATATAAATTGCTCAAGAAAATAATTTCCTCTGCAGTTAGCTTTTGCAGTTACAATTCATAAATCCCAAGGTTTAACATTAGATAAAGCAGTCGTAGATATTGGGGATAAAGAGATATCAGTTGGCTTAACGTACGTAGCGTTGTCAAGAGTGAAAACCCTTCAAGGATTAGCATTCAATAGAAAATTTTCTTGCGAGAGATTCTACAATATCAAAAATTCTCGTATGCTAACATGCAGAAAAAAGACGAAATTAGAATGAAAAGTTTTACAGTTAATAATTCTTAGTATCAACCAAGGCAGATTTCAAATGTTTTTCCAGAAAATAGGATTTTGAAGGAGTAACTTTCTTCAAGCTCTCTTGGAATATATTATTCTAAGATTGCTATCAAAGATTATTTGATGTGAGTTACAAAGACTGGAAACATACCTATTTCAAACCATTTGAGAAACCACCAGAGGCTATTGTAAAATGTAATAACATCTTTAAAAGAGATTTTAGTTAAAAATTTAGAAATATTTTGTAAAATTTTGCTTCGAAAATATTTTTATTTATACCAGTCTTATATCATAAATAAAAAATTCCGAGGAAATTCTTAGTTATTTGGCTGAATTTACATTTCTAAAATTAAAATGCGCCAAAACATAAAATAACGTTCTTGCTTAATAAAGATGCAAAAATAATATAAAAAAATATTGTTACTTTCAAATATTTATCTTATTAAATAATGCTTCGCGAATCCAAACAAAGCATGGCTTTTGCTAGTTATAAGTAAAATACTTAAACGTTCTCTCCGAAATAACAAGAATCAGTATTGGTTTATGATTCAAAACCAGATGAAGAGTAAAATTAACATTGCTGTAATATCATTAATTACTATAAAATAATAATAATAAAACAATTAGCCATAGAACCATACATACATATATATGTAAATATGTATGTATGTGAAAAAAATATATTAGAGTGATATACATACATACATATATATATATATATATATATATATATATAGTATTTAAAAATTCTTAAGCATTTTTTTTCAACTTCAGAAAATAGTTAAAGCAGTTTATGAATCACTTAATCAATTTACATTTTTATACACATATACAAACCATATCTGGGATTTTTTTAAATATTATTTTCCCATAAACTCAATGTTTCATCATCATAGTCACGAGAAAAGTAAGGTTATTTTCAATTCGACTTTTATTTTTATTTTTCGCGAATCTTTCTACCCCTGAAATAAGTAAATCTTTACAAACTGCTATAAATCAAGGAAATATGCTCAAACACAGAAAAAGCATTTTTTTCTTTTTTTTAAGATTCATAACTAATCTTTACATTTCACGTTCATATTTCAATTTAACTTTTAATAATTTCCTGTCTGATAACTAAAATAATCTGAAAACACTTCGCATCTTAATGCGTGCAAATAACATGTTAATACATTTGATATTTAGATTTTGTACAAATTTTATATTTAAATTCATTCAAGTCTCCTTTCCAAAAACAAAGAAGGACGTAAACTTATGCCATCTAGTACAATATTGGTTATAATCTCAGTGGTGTGTTAACTGCTTGCTAATCTACCTTTTACACATTACAACAATTTCTTAAAGCTCTGTTTTGGATATAAACTAACTGTGAATAGTTAACAATAAATCACATAACACATTGAGAAATTTTAAGTTTAGATCATAAAAATCTGCACATACATTTTGAAAAAATAAATATGCGTTATTCAATATGACTGAAATATAAAATATTTCATCACGAGTAATAAATAAATAAAAAGCAATGTTTATATGGCGAAATAAACACTTTACAAATCTAAGGACGAATTTGCCTGCTTCATAAACATGGGATAAAATCATCTGTATATTATCACGTTAAATAATTTTGAATTTTAAAACAGTATAATCCTATTAAGGAAATAAATATTTATAATTATATTACCGTAACAAAGTTATTTTTAAAAAGAAAAAAAAAGTTCTTTTGGCACCAGTTTTTCTCCAACAGAAATTCAGCAATATTGAAAAGTATATATATATTAATAAATAAAATAGCACATAATTTTATTGGTATATTGCGGACATGTCGTTTAGTTTTACAGACGTGCGCTGTATAATTAAAATGAAGAAACTTACTTTGGGTTGATAAAAAAATAACAACATAAAAAAGCATAATTGAATATCTTTTAATAAAGAAATATATATTAAAGACTTTTGCAATAATAAAGTTCTTATTTTAAAATAGTGTTACTTCTAAAAATAAGACTTATTTATTTCTCATTAAAATAATAAAAAATAATTTGAATATTATTAAAAGTTTATTTCTTTTTATATTAAAATAAATTATATTTTTTAAAAGTGCTCATTGAGCTGCAACAAAATCGTACTTATGAGTAGAGATTCAGATATATTGAAAAAAAAATAGTGTATATATGGATTAATAATAATTTAAAAATCTTAGGCATAAATT
Organism: Maratus speciosus; assembly: GCA_963932465.1. Classification (NCBI taxonomy): domain Eukaryota; kingdom Metazoa; phylum Arthropoda; class Arachnida; order Araneae; family Salticidae; genus Maratus; species Maratus speciosus. The sequence continues at coordinate 102,714,427 of OZ010798.1, read as the reverse complement.
TATAATTATTAAATGTAAACTCATAAAAACATAACTAACATTAAGACACACATCGCTCACCCGCAAGGAAAGTGACAAATCTCGCAAAAATTCGTTTACCGTTTTATTCCAATAATAAGTCTGTCATAGGTTGGTCTTGCTACACAAAAAGTTTCATAATTGTAGTTATGCGGAAATCACTTATTATGCTATATATTCATTTGTGACCACAGCAGAGGGGTGGATTGTGAGGGGAGGTAAAATTACCCAAACATCCAAACCTCATCCTACGTCTTCATTCTTAACCCCTTCGGGACGGGAGCCTTTTACGAAATTTTTAATCTTTTGTCACCGTCTTTTAAAAACAGAAATTTGTGTCTTCTTGAATCGAGAAAATGCGCTGATTAAATAAGGCAAATTTTACAGTAAAATTTTACTGGTGAAGTAAAAACAAGATTCTGAGCGCTTCATGCGGCACGTATACGTGCCGCTCATCCCCAAGGGGTTAAGGGTTTTATGCTTTTATGTATGTTTTTATTCCAGCATGCAGAGCTAAGTGCTATAATTCCAGGTTACAGTAAAATCATGCATTTTTTCTTTCGCCTCTCCTGTGAAATTTACTTTTGTCGAGATGTGTCACTTTTCTTGCGGGTGAGCGATATATTCATTAAAACCTAATTAGTTCTAAAAATAATAAAGCGTACATAAAGAATTAACGAAACAAAATTGAATATTATATTTTAAAGCGACTTACTCTTTTGCGAATATCCTTTTCTTTTCTTTTAATTTATGATCCATTAGCCAGTGAAAGAAATTTCATATCCAACAAAGATGTTCTAGATTAATTTCTATTTGTATTAAAATTAACCAAGCTATCATAGAATTTCCAGCTAGACTAAACCTTTAAAAATATTATGCAGCCATTTTGAAAATGGCTTCTTTCGATGCCCAAGTATACGGATTTTTTTTTTACACACGTGCTGCCCGTTAAACATACCGCAGAAAGGCATTTATGTTTATTATATTTTTAGGTGTTCACTAGACGTTGATAATGAAAATAAATACACACTAAAATATGTAAATCAAACTACATAAAACTTCGCGAAAATAATCCAAAGCTTTACCACGAGGTTAGCGATTCAAGATTTCACTGAGAACTGGGTAGACTAGCCTCGTACAAGTCAGCGAATCATCTTCTCGAGGCTAATGAAAAAAACATGCTACCGCGGTGCATTCCAAGTATCTTTTTTTACAGGCCGCTGGAGTGACGTGATGCTGAATGCACTAATACAGGTGCACGAAAAGAGCATCACGTCACTCTAGTGGTCTGTAAAAAAAGACATGTGGAATGCACCGCGGTAGCCTGTCTTTTTCGTTATTTTCGCATCTTCTTTAGTGACGTCAAAGAGGATTAGCAATCGCACCTGTTGCGCCTTTATGATAGAGAAGGTAATGGCGGAAACCCCTAGTGAGCACATATATATTCATACTGAGCGAATTAACTGGGACAAACACAAAAATTTTCACAAATCTTGTTTAATTGGTATAGGTTAACTTACATGCACTGTGTAGCAATCTAATACGAAATATGTCCTCCTCTAGATTGAATGAGATCTTGTATACTCTTTTGGCATGGATTCCACTAAATTAGAACATATGTTTTTGATCTCATCATCACGAAACCAAACTTTTATAACATTCTCAATCATTATTTTCTTTGTTAAGCTGTCCATTTTACTCACACGTGTCTTTACAATGCTCCACAAATTTTCGATGGGATTTAAATCCGGAGAATTACCAGGCCAATCCAAAACCGTTAATTTCTGTTCTTGAAAAAATTTCTTTGCTAGCTTAGAATAATGACATGGAGCAAGATTTTGTTGAAAGATACCGACACCATCAGTGAACGTTTGCATCATAGGCACAATTTTTCTTTCTATTTCAGAGATGCACTTTTTAGAGTTCATGATCCCTTCAACTGGTTCTAAGCTGCCAGGTCCTCCAGAAGTAAAATAACCCCAAAATACCTGTTTCTTAGGGTGCTTAACTGTTCGTGTAAGATGTTGTTCCCTGATGGGTTCTCCATCACTTGGCCTGACAAATCTTGGTCTAAACCCTTGTACAAAAAAAATGCGTTTCGTCGCTGAATACAACCTTTTTCCAGTCTTGTGCAGTCCAGGATTGATATTTCCTGGCCCATCCAAACATTTTCTCTTCATTACACGGGTTAATAACTGTTTTTTGATTGGTGTTCTTGCAAATCTCCCAGCTTCAATAAGCCTTCGTCGAACTGTCGATGAATCCACGCTCACACCAGTAGCTAAAATTTCTCTTTGAAGATCTGTACTTGTTTTGCGAGTAGGCATTTTACTATTCGTACAAGAAATTTGTCTGTTCGAGGTGTGGTCTTGCGTTTGCGTCCACATTTACTCTTTCGTTTTGGAGACACTGTCCTAAAATTATTTTGCTGATTAATAATCCTTGAAACACTGGATTTTCCAACTCCAACTGCTGCAGCAATATCCCTCACAGTCATAAAGGTATGCTGTCTAAGGGTAACAATTCTAGTCCTTTTCCTGGGAGTGATATCCATTTTTTAAATACACGTCAGAACACACATTTCACACAATCGACCACTTCTTACAGCAACTGAAGGGAAATCTTTTTGACATGTCATAATCACGTGGTAAAACCAGTTTAGACTAGTCAAGGGCAGTCGCGCATTGTAAGAGCAGTTGAAACAGATTTGAGGCAGAAAATCACCGAGAAAGGAACACTTTTCTTAAAAAACATGCTTCTCCCAATTAATTCGCACAATAGTGTGATACTATAAAATAAAATATAACACAAATTAAAAATATACACATAATTTTTTTTGTTCTGGCTATGCAGAGGATGGTGCAGTAGCATAAATTTCAGTAGGAGGCGGGATTAGGGATTTAGAAGATTGATTATTTATTAGAACTACAAAATAAGAAATAGGGAAGAAAATTTTTAAATAATTCTAAGAAATGCATTAATTTTTAGTAATTTAATATATTTTTAAATTAACAATTTTAAAAAAGAATTGTAAATTTAATAATAATTTCATAATTTTAAGCAATTTAAAAATTTTAATCTTTTAATCATGGAATAACTTTTTAATTAAAAAAAATACCTTAACTTTTTAAGCTCCAATGATTATGTGCTGGGGGAGACAATGTTTTAATTTTCATAGGATGGGGGGAGGGGTATGTAGAAAATTGATTATTTATAGATTTATTATAACAATAAAATAACAAATGTGACAAAAAAGGTTATAAAAAAGAGGGGTGAGGAGATTTATAAGATATCCAATTTTTAATGGATAAAAAATCTGCTATATCAGAACAACATATTAAAATGTTAAAAACATGGGGTTATGTTTCTTCAAATCATAGAAATAATCATACAGACAGAATCATAGAATTGAAATAATTGATGTTTCTTGTAAAAGAAAAATGAAAGTGATAGAAGGATCCTTTAAAAAAAGGAAACTATTAACCCTTAAAGCTCCGGCGTCTCTTGCACAAATTTTATTCGATCGGAACCACTTTTTAAAAAGCAGTTTCTTTCAAGTACACAATTTCAAAAATGCTCTGATTAAATAAATTGAATTTTATTTTCCTTTATTACTGGTACCAAAAACAAATTTTGCAAAGACTTAGGATGGCTCCGCAGCGGAGCCAACGGAGTGGGAAGGGTTAATTTTCTTAACATATTGAGAATAGCTACTCAAACGTTATGTATGAAAATAGATGCACATGCACAAAAAAAGTAACATGGTACTACTTACAAATTAAATTTTCTTATGTGTGTGAGAGAGAGAGGGATGGGGAAACAAAATTTGGAGCAAAAATTTCAGGGGGGTGTGGGGGATTTAGATGATTGATTATTAATACAACAAATACTGCCGAATTAAAAAAGAATTCAGATTATAAACTTTGTGTGTGTGTGAGAGAGAGAGAGGGCGAAGATGGAGAAACTAAAATTTCAGGATGATTATTTATGATTTGGATAAAATTTGGATAAAATTTAATGGATAAAATTTAAATGATATTTAGTACTGAAGAAATGTAATAAAAGAGAGTAGTTTTTTTTTTATATTACAGTGTGATAATCCTTAGCATATCAGCTGATTTTCATTTTTCTTTTTTAAGATTTCATCTAAATTTACCATCCCCTGAAATTTCTACTTCCCAACTCTTTGCTCCACCTACCTTTTAATTTTTAAATCTACATATGTATATATTTTTTCTATTCTGTTGGTCATTTTATCGTAAAAATAAATAAATAATGCACCTTCTACTATTACCAACTAGTTCAAAACTTTATCACCATCATCCGCACCCTGATTTAGATGATTAAAAAAAAAAAAAAAAAACAGCAGAAGTTATCTAAACGCAGAATATCCACGCCCCTCTCCCGCTCCCAAATAATGAAGATTATTTTTTTTTTCTGTTCGCGAGGGGGGGGGGGCATATTTACACTTTAAACCTTTCAGGGGCAAGGTAGTTGTATTCGTAAAATGTTGAAATAATTTAATGGCACCAGTATTTACAAGAAAACTTATTTGCAAACAAGTAAAAGTATATTTTCGTGTACTTAAAAAAGGTGAAATTTTCATTATAGAATTCCGGTGCCAATGTAACAATTAGGGATTAAAATTATGTCACGGTATCACCGCCCTTTAAGGGGTTAAAGATCAATAAACGAAGGTTAATATTTAGAATTGAATGATTGGATTTAAAAAAAATTATAATTGAAAACCAATTTAATACGTTTTTATTAATTTTTATGGCGCAAGCATACAAATCCCTTTTATCAATAAAACAACCGCACCTGATGGTTTTCGTTACCCAAGATTCCAGCCAAGATTGCACTTTGACGACGAAAGCTCTGGCCAGTCAGATTAAGAGATAACAAAATATAGTTGGGGAAAAAAATGTCTCTGACCTCATTTTGCTCGATTGCACCACCATCTACAATGATTCAAAAATGCTAAATACAAAAGTTACGTGTTTTTTCCCTTTACGTTCTGAATCTGCAATAAAAATGAGGGAGGAGGGCGTTACTATTGAAGATTTCAAAGTTGGGTCCATCTTTACGCCTTGGTTTCGGGGTGGGAGTCCTTGAATATTTTTTCATGTTCAGTGCACGCACAAGTTTCTTAAGTATAAATATAAGAAAACGTTTCTTTTATATGCAAAAATACTTTTGAAGTTTTTCGTGACACCTGTGATTCCATTTTTTTTTATCGATATGTTTAAAATCCCTTATGACAACTAATTTTCCCAAATGCGATCTGAAAAATATATCAAAAGAAAAAAGAAACTTGTATCCATAACTGCCAACTCTTCCGCTTTTTTGTACCAGAAAAATTTAATTGAATTTTCTGTCTTATTCAATCGGCAGATTACGGCGATTTAACCCTTACCGGCGCGGAGTAATTCTGTTTATAAACTGATGAAATAATGGACTGACACAGCAATTTATAAACGAATTTATTAGAAATACGAACTTGGTTATTTTCATGTAAATTATAATAGGAGAATTTTAGTTAAATATTCTTGGTGCAGTTTGTCAGTTTTGGAGTTAAAATTAGGTGTTCATTTTTAAGGACACCGCGCCGGTAAGGGTTAAAAAGGTAAAACTTACAGTAAAATTTTTGTGGTACAAAAAAGCGTAAGATGTTGGCAGCTATATCTGTTATCACTTTCAAAGCAATACGTGTCAGGATGCAATGCATTGACAAGGAAGAAAATAGCGCTTTCAGGTTTCCCACTTACCCGCGCAAAGAGTAAACAGTCTACTTATTGTAGATAACGCCAAAAAGCTCTTTCGAAGAGAACGAGACATTACCAAATGATAAATAATTTCAACATGGATGTTAAACTCGACAAAAATGTGTGTTTTCGTCACGAAGTTTTACGTTAGCAGTTGAAAAGTTTTCTTTATCCCTTAGGGGTAAAGGCAGTGGCGTAGCCATGCTGTGGGTCCAAAACAGTTAAATATTTAATTTTTTAAGCTTTAAAAAATTTAAAAAGCTTTAAAAAAGCTTTCAAAGATATGTTTTTTATGAGTACTTGAAGTGTAAGTCACATGCTACAATTTTTGGCTTTTAATATATATATATATATATATATATATATATATTAAGATTTGAAATAAAACATGTCCATTTATATAATATAATTACATATTATTTCGGAAAAAAGCTTTATGCAAGAAACATTACATTGATGTAACTAAGGATTCCTAACCAATGTTCAGATTTTTCAGTGACGTTTGACTTTAAAAAACGAGTGACAAGTCATTACGAGTTACTAGCGCGTTTATTTAATTTTTAAAAAATCCGTCTTTTTTCCGAATAAAATAAGGGATCACTTGAATACATTTTTGCCTTTTATAATGAACATTTTATTGTTTAAATATCATTTAAGAAAGCGGAAATAACATTTCAATTAATTAAATAAGGATATGATACAATAGAAGCACTAATATATTAAATAATATAAATATTATCATGTTTTTCTGTATAGTTATGTGTTATTATTGAATATTGTTAAAGACTTTCATAAATTTGCAAGCATAATGTATTACACTATATTAAATAATTTTAGATTCTTAATATAAGTATTCATTAAAAAAATTTCAAATATTAAATTAAAAAAAATAAGTATTTTATTGAAAAACGACATCATCTCTTATCATTAACTACCTGTAATGGAGCGAAAAAAATATCTTCAATAAATATTAAAAATTTTCTCTTGATACTTGCCCTACAAGCAATGTAATACGTTCTTATAATTTTAATTTTTTAATGAAACTGCAAATCATACAGAAATTTTTTAAATTTCACACCATAAAATATTTTGAAAGATTTATTTATATAAATAAAGCAGTTTCAATGCCGAAGACGTAAATTATAAATAAATTATTTTAAATTTCACACCATAAAATATTGGGGAGGTATTTATTTATAAAAATAAAGCAGTTTCATTACTGTGATATTGTGTTTATCATTTAAAGTTCTTGTAAATCGGTTCTGTTCTCTACAGAGCCGATAAGTAATATTCCAAGTAAGTATACTTAATTAAGGTGAGCACATCAGCTCTTTCTGGAAGTCAGAAAGAAACTGTCCTGTACTCTTTTTCCGCGATTTTACAAACCATCACGGACAGCGCGATTGGTGGCGGTGTCGAATGGTCATAGGTTCATCAACCAAGACATTGTAGGAGGGGTTTAATTTGCTAAAACAACAACATTTTCCAGTTCTGCTCTTTTTCGTATTTTTGTACTATTTTTCGTTCCGAAAACAGTGAAAATAAACTGAATAAAGAAAGTTTCATATTTAAAAGACCTTTATAAATGTTTTAATTTTATGCACCCCACCAACCGAATCTATTCCAATCTTCAGATTATTTTTAATTACATTAACTGCAATATGATAAAAGGCATATATAAATTTGCGGCGTAAAACTGCTGAAATTCTTGATATAATAGAAAAGTTTTTTTCCTATAGTTGAGATTTCAAATGAAAATGAGTATAAAACACTTAGATCAACTGTATCTAATGAGGAGAAAGCTCATGAGTTTATTAATATAATTTCCTTGTATACTAAATCAGATTGGAAATAAATTTCATTGTATACTAAATCTAAAATCTTCCCAAAAGTTTGTTTAAAGTATGTATATTTTGTATTATTTGAAAAGTAATTTAAAATATGACAAGCTTCAAAATAAACCAGTAAAGAAATTCTTTGCAAACTTGTTACAGCGTGACATAATTTTTATTATTATTATTATTATTATTTAATTTTTTTTAATGTTTTGAGTATCAATAGTGACAATAGGATACCACAAATATTATATTAATTGAGGTCGAATGTAATAATTTAACCGTCTAAATCTAATAAAAATAACCCGGTGGTTGCTTAGTGCGTTTCATATTTAAAAGACCTTTACAGTTGTTTAAATTTTATGCCCCCCCCCCTCTCCGCCAATCCAATCCAATCTTCAGCTTAATTTTAATTACACTTACTGCAATATGATAAAATCAATTAATTTACTTCATTTAAAAAAATAATAATAATATATTAATTTAACATTCTTTAATAATAAAGCATTTAATCCTATGATTAATAAATAGGATTAAATGTAATGCTATCATCGTATGCTATAGAATTAAACGTTATCACTGTAAATAATATAGCGGAATTATTTGCGTACAATTATTATTTATTCTTTATAAATTGAATATAAAATAAATTACGATATTGTCAGTCAAATGATTACAACCATATAAATTAAACAATAAAGTATTAAGACTTAAAAGAGCAGTGGGGGAGTGGGGGGATTTCAGTTTGTAGCAAGTTAAAAAATAATTAATATTTTTATTGTCTATTTTATTTATACTTTATTATATTTTTTAGCATCTATTTCTTCCAACTTTTAAATAAAACTAACATACTTGCCTTTTTCTTTTCTTTAAATTTTCTTTATATTTTTTTTTAGAATTGGCTAGAATTAAACATGAAACCACAACTAAAACATGTTGGCTTTCTAAATGTTTATTGTTTTCCGATCATCATAATTGAGATCATTATCAAAAATAAAATTATTAGTCTATTAAAATTTTTTTTAAACTGTGCATAAAATTATTGCAAAAATTTACTGCATAAAATTAATATATACTTAAGCAATGCAGTTTTTACATATAGTTTTATTTATATATATATGTATATATATATTTTTTTTTTAATTAAGGTTTATTAAACAACTATTTGCTTCATCATCTTAAATAAAGAGTGCGCAAAACACGAAATTTGTCACACAAATATTTAAGTTTTGAAATATATTTTAATTATTTGTATTTTTTTTTTCTCACGATTAAAATCTCGCAAAAATTACATGGATCCAGAGAAAAATATAACTGAAATAAAACTTATTCAGTAATTAAATAATGTAAAAAGCATGAAACCAGGAATATTTAATAATCACGGAGTAAAAGAGGTGGAGGTGAAACTATTGTTAAAATTTTGCTATGCTGTTTTTCCCCCGTTAGGTGGCGACACCGTAGAATGTAGGCTATCGGTCGATTGTTCTACAATGCTTTTCAATGGAAAAGCACTGATTTTTAAAAAAATTTTACTAGAAAATTTGAATTTTAAGTAAGTTGTACAAGTAGAAATCTGATTAATTACAGGTTTCTTCATAAGATACATATTTTTTTAAAGGCACTTGGCTTTTTGATTGCTTCTTAAGACACTTAAAATCAGAGATCATTCTGACAAAAAAAAGTGAAGGCAGGCCATTTATAAACATTGAATATCACGGATTATTCTGTCACGAAGAAATAAACAGACTTACGACTTTTAAAAATTAAAAGTATTATTCAATATTTTTGAGTAAATTTTAATCTCGCGTATATTTTATAACCTTTGAATAATTTAATAATGCATAACTTTTGATATCTATGCAATTAATAAATGTAGAATTAAAACAAATTTTTATCTTAATTATTTGGGAAAGAAAACGTTTAAATTATAGGTCATTGTTCAGGAACTAATTTTTTCAAAAGTCGTAAGGTTTGATTTTAATATAATCTTACTTATAAGGAGGAGGGGGGGGTTAGAGGACCGGAATTTTCAGACCCGGGCCCGACCCGCCCCGAAAGAGAAATAATTAGGCTTGGCCCGGACCGGGCGGGTAGAAAAACTAAAAGTTTGGCCCGGCCTGGTCCGTTTGTATTTTCGCAGTTCACGCCCTGGCCCGCCCCATGCAAAAATCAGTGAAAAAAGGTCCAGCCCGTCCCTTGCAAAAAAAATAAAAATAAATAAAAATAAATAAATAAAAAATAAATAAAAAATCAGACTCGACTCAATTTCTACAAAAAATTCCGATTTTTCTTACATACAATTAAGATTATTTTCCAGAATACTTCATAAATATGTATGGAAAAATGTAACAGTATATTTTTGATTACTATATGTTTTCAAGTCAGAGCATACAAAATATCAAATTTTAAAAACCCTTTAGACTCACTCTTATGCAAAAATGCATGAATACAAAATTTATTTCGATTATATACATTAAATTCAGTAATACGAAAATAATAGGACTCCATCTTAAATAGAACGCAATCATCATGGCAACCTAAAATCATTACCTATCATGGGATATCTTTGAATTAATTACGTGTGACAGGATTTAATAGAATAATCACCGTGGCAACCTAGAATCATTACCTATCATGGAATATCATTGAATTAATTACGTGTGATAGGATTTAATAGAATAATCACCATGGCAACCTAGAATAATTACCTATTATGGGATATCATTGAATTAATTACGCATGATAGGATTTAATAGAATGAAGGAAAATTTTATTAATTTCTTTTGAAGTTTTGATTCCATTTTCATAGAATTTGACATGACAAAATTCTGCAATTTAAATGGTTTAATCTCAATTTAAATGGTATTTGACAGATAGGTACATATCAATTACCCACAGCAATTTTTAGTGTTCATTAAGTATAACATTTAAAAAACATATACACTAAGATCGATTTAAGATAAAAATTTCTCAATTTAAACATAATTACAAGCAAATAGCTTATATTATATATATATATTAAAGCCTAAAAAAAACTCTCACCTGTAAAGCACGGAACAAGCTCAATTTTATTTTCCCTTCGTTTTTTTTCGTTTTTTTTTATGTCACTGGTATAACCTGTTTTCAATCCAGGAACAAAGCACTTATACCCCATCTTAATTTATGCTTTGTAATATCAATATTAAAAAATAAACGAATAACATAAAATATTTTTTAATTCTAGCGTACGGCTCTTATACATACAGTCATACAATCATATGATATTCAGCTAAAAGAATGGCCAACATGCGGATTGTAGCGCCCTCTGTCCGGAAAATTAACATTAAAAAAGAATAATTTATAAAACAAATAGAAGATACCAGAATTTCGGAGTAATTTTTTATAAACTGAGGATTGATTTTTCTTTTAATTTAACTCAATATTTAAATTTTTCATTTTAATAATATTTGTTTAAAACAAGTTTTTTAGGCAACTTGTACTTTTTACTTCATTAATACATAACTCTTATTTTATTTTTATTTATTTTAACACGTTCACGCCGGCGTGCATCACCGGTGGGTCACGCTGGACTGCCCCATCGGGCGGCGTGCATCACCGGTGGGTCACGCTTGAATGCCGCATCAGGCGGCGTGCATCACCGGTGGGTCACACTCCACTGTTAAATAGAAGGCGTGCACTACAGGTGGGTCACACTCTACTATGCCATAGACGGCGTGCACTACAGACGGGTCACACTTGAATATTCGAAAATTCAGTACTAAAAACAATTCAATATTATAAACCTTATACATTCACGACAGGAAACGAGAATTCTTGTTTTCATTCAAAAGATATCATTGACTAAGGGCGTGGCTTCTACCTTACAGAAAATGCTTGTATATCATGTTGTCCATATTTCTTTAGATTTTAAGACATTTTATGTTAAATTCGTACATATGTAGTCAATAAAATCATGTCTCTCAGTAATATGCTTACTCCTTACGAACTTTCAGACATTCACAATCAACTCTGCTTGTTATATTCGAGTTTAATTTAATAAATATGAGAGGGGCGTGTCATTACATGCAGTGTCCGAATAAGCGAAAGTACCGCGCCGTCAGATGAAGCAAAACGTGAATTCGAGCGCCACCTTACAGCGAAAAACAAGAATATAGGCGCCGGCGTGAACGTGTTAAATGACAGTCTTCTTTTGATGTATGGTAACGCCATCTACCAGTTAAATGTAACATAAAAAATAAATAGGCAATACGAAGCTGAATTACATTAAAATACTTTATATAAAAAAATGAGAGCTATATGAACTGTTTTCGTAAAACATGAAACCCTTTTCACTAAGTTTTTATTTCTCTTACATGGTCCTTCAGAGAAAATAACATTGTAAATTGAATATCAATTTCAGATAATGGTAAAATTGCCAAAATATTTTTAAACCTTAGTATTGACGATGACCCAAATTACAGAATTAATACATATTGAGTAATAGTCCTGAAATTTTAGTCCTGCTGAGCTATTTAGCTAAACAGAAGTTAATTGTTATATTAAATAAATAAATAAACATATATATATGTATGCATGTATGCTGTGATTTTAAAATAAGCAGCTAATTACACCCACCTCCCCACAATGTTTTTTCAAAATCAGATAATGCTAACTATAGTTATTATTATTTATTGAATATATTTATATATTTTCTTTTATTATTTATAAAAGCTGCTATATGTTGCCATTGTAGGTTTTCTTTAATTTGTATTCATTTAGTTGGATTTTACACGAAATTCATACACGTAAAGTTTGGGCTTGTACAAAGTGTATCATCCAAAATAAAAGATCATTCTTCGAACTGTGTCTACAGTTATTCTTTAACATAGATTGCTTTTTTTTCATAATTCATGTATTGCTAAGTAATCACTGAAAATTGAAGAGAACGTATAACAAACAACTAAACGAAAATGAAAATATTAATTATATATTTAAATAATAATATTTATTTTTACTAAGTATATATTTAAATAATGGCACTTATTAATAGTAATTATATATTTAAATAAAAATATTAATTAATACTATTTATACATGCTTAACAAAAATAGTAATTAATATAATTATATATATTTAAATATTTATACTTTAATATTAAATAAATATTATTAAATATCAATATTGATATTTAAATTCATTAATTATATATATATAAATAAAATTAATTTAAAAGATGAAAACTAATAAATTATTTCTATTAACTTGATATTTATCTACTTCTAAAGTTCTAGCACAAAAATATTATTCATGTAAGTTTAGGAGTTATTGCATTTTAATAAATGTTCATCGATGAACTATTATTAAAAAAATAATTCATATGAATTTAAAAAAAAAATATTTTTAAAGTGCATTATATTATTGTAATTTACTCAAAATAAAATTTTATTTAACTTAATTATAACTCATAATTTGTAATCAATATTTAATTTAATTATCTAATTGCCAGTTAAAAATTACAAAGCAATTGATAATAAGTAATCTTTATTATCAGTTAGTAAATACTTTTTATATATGGCAAACAAAAACCATTTATTAACTTAACTAATTCAATAAAGATAGACAAAACTTAAAAAAAAAAAAAAAAAAAAAAAAAAAAAAAAAAAAATTGCAATGCGCAAGGACACAACTCGACACCTTCAGAATACTAAATTAGTTCTTTAACCGCTATACAGTATGGTTCAGAAGCATTATTTGCTTTCAAACCTTAAACAAAGTCGCTCATTTACTTGTTTATTGAATTGATATCATTTAACTCCTCCTCCAACAAGTACGTAACCATCTTGCAGCCAATCACCATTCGATATTGTACTTAATCGCGCTACGCGTGATGGTTTGCAGTGGTGGAAAATTGGCGCAGAGGAGGAGCCTATTGACACCACTAAATTTTAGTAGTATTTTTTGCCTTATCTAATGACAGAATTTCTGCGTTTTTATTAAGGTGAAGAATACTATAAAATTTTAGTGGTGTCAATAGGCTCCTCCTCTGCGCCAATTTTCCACCACTGTGGTTTGTGAAATCGCTCCTTTTCCTTTGACAAAAGACATCCTTCGTAATGTGGAACCGATACCGAACGACTCTTTAAATGCTACTGTAAAGGTCGGGATTCAATTGTTCCTTTCCAAATATGAAAGAGATACCTTGTTAGTATTTCATATCGTATGATGAATGTTATTGAGCAGGTTTTTAATTATTTGATTTAAAGAAAAAAAAAGGAGGATTTGTTATTTATTTTCATGTATTTGAAACGATGTCGCCTTTTAGAAAATTAAAATTTTTACTACACAAAGCGAATTTATTCGAAAATACATTTTTCATAAAAATGCCCAGAAAAATAAGAATATTTGATTAGAGACAAGGACATATATTTCCAGCTGAAGGCGTCCTGTATGCCTGTCTGCCATTAAGATAAAATAAATAAGGAGATGTCTTTTTATTTTTTTCCGTACTAGCGAGAAAATAATGTAAATCGTCGGATATTTATTGATAATATTATAATTTCCTAAACTAAATGACCCCCACCAGTGGCCGAGATCCCATTGCTGCTCTCGAAGCTGATAGACGAGAAGTGTTGGATTCGAACCCAATCGCGCCCGTCGGCGTAATCGTTCGGAGTTTTCCGTGGTTTACTTCTAACCTTGGATTATCTTTCGTAAATACGAGTTAGGTTCCCTTAGAAAGACCCCCACGGAGGGCACTCCCCACCCCCCTTCGGGCTCTTTTCCCTCCTGTTGATCATTGGCCCTCATAAAACAACAACAACAAACCAAAATTAAATGAAAATATGTTTATCGTGTAACAAAGTTATACTCATGAGGGGATGCAAAGGGAGGGAAATTGCTCCTACCTGGATTTTAAAATAAATATAACAATTTTTTTTTTCTCAATTGTAAAAAATAATTATATTCTTAAAGTAATTAAACACAAATAAAATAACTGAGGATTTCTTAGTTGACCTCGCCTCTCCCTCCCATTGGAAGAGATTTGTTTGTTCTGTGTTTCTTTTTATGTTCATGTCTTAAAAAATTACGTTCATGGGGCTCTGTCCTCCTGATGTTAAAAAAGGAAACTGTTTCAACTTTTCCTTTTGGAAAAATCTAGTAGAAGCTCATTTTTGGACTTTTAATTAGTCTCATTTGTTAGAATTTTGTATTATTTATATATGTTAACATATTTCAAAGTTGTCTTTTGTGCGGGATTCTGGCAAAAATTCTTTGTTTAGCTTATTAACTCGTTACCGTTTTTTAAAAATTTACATATCTATTTATTTTTATTTAACACACTAATATGAATTTGGAATCCAAAACTAACTGGGTTTTTTGTTCATAGAACTATTTAGAAATAAATTGAGCAATATATTTGTTTCTTTGCAAAACATCTATAATATATTTCTTTATTATTATCTATAAACGATAGTTCAATTTAGATCAATAATTATTCAAAAATGATTGCAAAAAATCGGACTAGATATTGAGAATAAAAAATAGGCTAAGTTAGGGAGTTTAAAGAATGATTTTAGAGTCAGTATTTCACGACTAATCAATTGTTAGCATTATTTGAATTTGTCTAAAGATTTTCATTAATAATTATCCAAATTGCTAAGTCTAATCAAAAGCCAAAGATAACCCTGTTATACTAATTAAAAGAAGTATAATGTATCTCATTACATCCCTTTTATTCATCTCAATAAATTTTAATAAAAAAAAAAACAGCAATGGAAAAGCTTAGATAAACAATGTAAATTTTTCGTGTTGCACTGTCTGTGACTGCCGTGCTTTCTTCCAAGATTTAAATGCATTTATCTTGAATTGTATTTTGTAAATATTTGTCATATTTAAACTGCTATATCTCAATTTATATGAAATGTATAAATAACATGAACAATTATTTTTATTTATATATGGATATTGCATTTAGTTATATATCGAAAACACGTTAAACAGAATTTTTTGTAATAAAATGCATTCATGATAACGGACATTTCTCTTTAAAGCACATAGAATCAGAATCTTTTGTGAATAAATATTGTTAAAAAATATGGAGAAAATTTAATATTTTTTTCTATACTAAAAAAAAATAAGGTATGTTTGCGGAAGATATATACATTTTTGGAAATGACTAAAATTAATAATTTTTAATTCTTAAAAATTTAATTTTATATGCGTTTTAAGTTACATTTGAAAACGATTTTATATGTAAAAATATATATTGCAAATAAAAAAAATTTAATCAAAAATTTTTTCAACAATAACAGCAGTGAACAAAACTCATTTAGTTCATAAAATAAATGTTTGAAAACAGAGCGAGATTAATATGAAAATTTAAAATTGTAATATGAACTATAAGTATAAATATCCTTAGTATGTTTATAATAGAGTCAAGATAAAACATTTAAATTGGAAAATAATATGCAAATAGAGTAGTGAATTTTGTAAATAAAAAGAGGAAAAAAATCAATAATTCTACACCAGCGCCGGAATTCTAAATGTGATTTAAATCGCCTTGTGACTGCTTTCCGTGATCCTAACCAAGGAACTGTATGGGATTTTTCCAGCCCAAGCATCACAAATATATTTTTTAGATATCTGTGTTTAATCATCGAAAAACTTAATCGCTGCATTTTTAAAAAGTTATCATTGTATCCAGTTCACCATACTAAAATTATGACAGTATATTTTTATTACACCACATTCAATAAATTGTAAAACAACTCTATATAGTCATGCACATGGGAAACGAAATTTCATCTTATGTATAATACATGGAGGCGATTGTGGGGTGTCTGTCTATTTATACAACTAAATTAATTTTGATCTTAAAGAGTTTAAAACCGAAACTTCGCGATTATTATTATTATTATTTTTTTTTTAATTGAACATTTTTTTTTATTTAAATAAAATATCACAAATGTTCTATGCATAATTTAAATTTTAAAAAAGCATAGTTTTTATGCGTTGTGAGTGTGAGATTGGTGCCACATTATAGTCGCGAAAGGGAAAGAAATAAGTTACATTTTAGTGTTAATTAAGAACGGGCAGCAAAGGAGACAACTAGAGAAGTTATAAGATATCAAAACATCAAACAAACATTTCTTTTTAAATTAAAAAAAAAAAAATCAAGAAAACACTTTTTTTTTTCAATTAGTCCAATTTTTACGAGAAATTTTTAATAAGGACTTTCAATTTTAACTTTGATAATATACTATTTCAGTAGGTTTTACTATTAAGTGTCACATTAGGTTTCATGTTTGCAAAATCCATCACTATAAACTAATTTAAATAAAGTGAATCGGGAATATTTAAATAGTATAAAGAAAAGTAAGATCAATAACATTTTTGTTATGATGTTACTAATGTTATTAAATGTACAATTTTTCTTCAACAATAAATTTTATTTTTATGAATGTAAACAAAATACGTAAAATTTGACTGCATTCCATCATTTTGTAATTTTCATTTGAAATCACATTCTAGTATTACTTAAATTCTTTTGCACCTCATACCAAATAAATAAAACCCAATCAAAACAGATACGAAATATATACAGATAGATACGTGTATCTATTAGGGTTACTGGAAAATTCTGTCGCATAATGTTTTTTCACGCCTACTTTTTAAAAATTCTGACAACTTCATTAGCACCACTTTTTTGAAATGTTAAAATTCCCACAAGTACCAATTCACATTAACCCCTTAACGCTCGAATTAAATTACGGTTGAATAATTCAAATTGCATATCAGCACCACTTTTATGAAAAAGAAATATTCACCTTACTGACAGTAAAAACGATACTAAAATATAGCCAATTTCACTATTTTATAAAACTGGTGGGAATCAACCAATTTGAGTAAAAGACACAGCCCGAGAATATGACGGGAGCGAGAATTAAGGGGTTAAGGTGAAAACAACGGGAATTTTACCCTTTCAAAAAAGTGGCGCCATGAAGAAATCTGAATTTTAAAAAAGTAAACGTGAAAGAACATTATACGGCAGAATTTTCCAGTACCCCTAATATATATATGGCTAACCGTAAAAACTATAGGATATATAAAACAATTATTTTCGCAATATTCCAAACAGTTTTTATAAATAACTCATGTGTTTTCCATATATAATATTTGATTCCACTTATAACGATTTCTTCAAAGATATAAAATTAAAATTCCTCGAATGAAGAATGCAGAGGATCGATTTCTTTCTTTTTTTTTTTTTTTTTTTTTTTCTTACTTGAAAATTCACGAGAGAGAACAGAAACCAAATTTGAAATTCATTCTTACATTTCCCACACATACACTTCCACAAGCAAAACAATTTTAAAGCGATCTAGGATCAATGTGAAACGCCCCTGGATAATTTCACGGTATATTATTTTCTTCATTCTCAGAGTAGAATAAGCAAATGCTCGAATGAGAATTTAGAAGTATTGATGTTGATTTATTTTTCATAAAAAAAATAATAATAATAATAACATTATTTAATCAGATTCGGAGAAATACAAATAATTAACCTGAACAGTCCGGTTATTCATCCCCATCCATAAATATTATAGAAGTTAATTTGTCCCATTTAATCTCTCATGAAAACTTATGATGGCCACTAATAATGATACATACAACAACACAAATACGTCATTTAAAAATAGCATCAAATACGATACTTTCGAAAATACCTTCATTGCTTCAAATTAAAATAATTTCGTGCAGCTGCCGATTGACTAACGATGATGTACGGTAGGGTGGGCCGAAAAAAACTTTTTTTTGATTTTCGATGATGGGTAGTGCGGAAAAGTGGCCACTAGTGGCACCAAGTTCACACAAAAAATTTGAGATTTTTAGGACAATTCCTATATTTGCCGCTTTTGGCTTGAAGTTTTGGTAAAAGGCTGATTTTTGAACTTTATTAGAAAAAAATTTTTAAATGTTAAATTAAACTTATTTTAATCGTATTTACTTGAAAAGGCATATTTTATGTTCCAAATGTATAAATAAGCTCTGATAATGTATTATTTAATTGCTATGTGTATTTTAAATTAGACGATTTTTATAGCCTTTTTGCGTTTAAGTGAGCAAAAGTTGCATGTATTGTTTGAATCTTTCAACGGTTTCTCTCTTTTGTCTTGTTTATGTTCCTTCGTCTTCCTTATTTTTTTCGATGCTTTAAGGGTCATATATTTGGGTGACGGACAGCAGAATTCCTCAGAAACAGATCTGGAGGGAGAGAAAGGGGTGAGGCGAGAACTTAAGCGAACGCAGTGACTCATTGCGATGTTGGGGAGTGAAGGCGGAAATACAAGAGAGGAGAAAGTGAATTAAGGGATGCTTATTATTTTCAGTGTTCCGTTTCCCTGAGACATGGCGGACGCTGTGTGAGACAGGAATATGCGTTTAGGAGTGTTTGACTTTGAAGGGCCTGGTTTAAATTCAGAATCAGTCGAACTCCTTGCTTGAAAGCTCCCACTACTTGAATCTTCCAACAATATAACTGTCTTCCATCTGGATCTAACTCCACTCGTTGAAGGCTTTGTCGCAGAACCACTATTAATCGTTGAAATTGTATCCCTCTCCATTTTCCGCGATATTTTCTTTGCAAGAGTTTTGCTTGTTTTTAAATCAATATTTCCGATAAACATTTTTCGAACAGTTCTTTGATCCTGCAAGAAGTTCACCTCCCGATGTGGAACTTTACGCCTGATGTCGCAGCTAAATTGTTCAAGCCCCTACACTTACAAGCTGCAATGTCAAAGAGAGAGGTTTCCGCATTTCGTACGAAATCTTCGCAGATCGCCTTGCCTTTAACGCCCGTATGATTACAAGATTTCTCCAATGATCTACGCTCATTGTAATAGTTTTTAATCTCTCCGTTAATTGTTCGTTGGGAAACCACTGGTATGGAAGATTTTATCCAGATTTCGGAAACTTTTTCACCTGCCATTTTAATAATATCATCCACTGGTTGAAGATAAATATCTCGATTTTCTTCTATATCGTTTCGCAACCAATAATAGTGGCGCATGATATCAGCAATAGTTGGCAATTGCAAGTCTTTCAATTTGCATGGTGCCCCAAAATGGCTACTTTTCACACTATCACATGTCTTTACATGATCATGAACTTTCGCATTTCCAAACTCGTCGTAATAAAACGCACAAAACACGGTAAAGTCACGTTAAACGATCCAAAAAGCAATGCATTGCACGAGAAAAAGGTTTTACTTTTACACTGAACAAATGTCACAGGGAAACCGAGCACTGAAAAATAATAAACATCCCTTATCGCACTTTCTCCCCTCTTGTATTTCCTCCTTCACTCCCCCAATATCGGGATGAGTCACTGCGTTCGCTTTAGTTCTCGCCTCACCCCCTTCTCTCCCTCCAGATCTGTTTCTGGGGGATTCTGCTGTCCGTCACCCAAATATATGACCCTTAAAGCATCGAAAAAAATAAGGAAGACCAAGGGACATAAACAAGACAAAGGAGAGAAACTTGAAAGATTCAAACAATACTTGCAACTTTTGCTCACTTAACCCTAGAACTACCGGAAATTTTACTCAAGTTTTATAAAAACATTCTACACCAGAATTTTTACTTAAAACTATTTAATTTGTTTATTTAACTTATTATTGTCTGATTTATACATTTAGTTTGTTTTGAAGAAATTTCTGGTTTGAATAAATATTTTGAATGTACATGTCGGGTCCATTGGACCCTTCTGGTAGACAGAGGGTTAAACACGAAAAGGCTATAAAAATCGTCTAATTTAAAATACACATAGCAATTAAATAATACATTATCAGAGCATATTTATACATTTGGAACATTAAATATGCCTTTTCAGGTAAATACGATTAAAATAAGCTTAATTTAACATTTTTTAAATTTTTGCTAAAAAAGTTCAAAAATCTGCATTTTAGCAAAACTTCAAGCCAAAAGCGGCAAATATAGGAATTGTCCTAAAAATCTCAAATTTTTTGTGTGAACTTGGTGCCACTAGTGGCCACTTTTCCGCACTACCCATCATCGAAAATAAAAAAAAAGTGTTTTTCGGCCCACCCTAATGTACGGCCTACTTCGTGTAATATTCACCATTAATGAGTGGCATTGTTTTCTTTTTAAATGCAGCGAGGGAAACTTAGTACCATAGAGGTGATCATTGCTATTAAAATTAATTCAGGAACTGGATCGTCTGGTGTACGAAACTTATTTTTATTTTATTTTAAAAAGTATTGTTTAAATTTACCGGTGTGAGTTGAAAATTTTTATACTGTTGCAATATTTATTTCGAACAATAGGAAGCTCAAACTTTCAAAATCAGATTGTTTTGCTGTATTGGAAGTGAAGGGATCTTTTTTTACTTTACTTCACTTTTTTTTTTTATTTCCTAGCGAGATAAGCGGACTAGAACCTGCAGTTTAGTAAAGAAAATCTGTTTCAAAGTATTTTTAACAGAATAATGAAATTTCAATTTTTATTCCCTTTGTGAATGTTTGAACAAACTTGTTAATAACTGCAGAAGAACTTCCGGAGCCAACTAAAATCAATCTCCCATTTTCATATGGGACTATACCAAAAAATAAATAAATAAATTTGTTTTGTATTTTTCGGTGTAAAAAAAATTGATTTCGTCGTATTATTTTATCTGTACTAATTTCGGGAACTTTTCTATCGATAATAGTACAGTCATTCAGGGTAATTTTGAACCATGGGGTGTAACTTTGCACCACTTCATAAATTTTCAATACTTTTCACTCCAAAAGACTAAATAAGCTCCAGAACTGTGCTCTGTTGGCAAGGTTCTAAATTGGGATTTCTACTCTTTATTTTAGAAAATAAATTAGCAATATTATACGCAATTAAATGCATCATCTAACTATTTTTGTGAAGTACTGTTTTCAAGGTAATTTTGAATGCTGTTTCGAAGTTGTTGTAATCCAATTAAATCTTCATAGTATGTAATAATATACTCATTTATCAGGCATATTATTGTCTAAATGTTGCAAATGTGATAATATTTTGTGATTATTTATTTATTGATATTTAATAAAATGTAAAATAAGAAAGCACTAACATTTTACCACATTTTCAGGGTAACTTTGAGCCGGCTCAAAGTTATACTGATGTTTATAATTCACTAATTATAGTTGCTACTGTCAAAAATTTCCCATATTTGCACGTATACTTTATATAAATGCGAAAAATGAACATTAGATATAACATGTAAATATTTTCACAAATATCGTCGGTACCATGTCAAACTATCCAATGTAAAAACAGTGGGCTACTTTAATAAAATTCAGATTTCTTGATTGGCACCACTTTTCTGAAATGTTAAAATTCCCCTAGTTAACTGCCCCTTGTTGCATTAATTAATATGTCATGAAATAAGGCGAATTTTACTGTTTCAAAAAAGTGGTGCAATCAACAAATCTGAATTTTACAAAAGCAGACCACTGTTTTCACATTGGATAGCTTGACATGGTACCGACGATATGTGTAAAATACATACAATTCATTTAAAAGCGTTTATCGGGGCGGAGCTACTCAAATTTGACATTTCATACATTCGGCATTTTTTATTCTTGTTTGAATAATACTAGTACTAGTATGTTTTACTGTAACTATGGATATATTATTGAGATAAAACATTGAAAATTGTTTTCCACTGCATTTTTATGTTTTATATGAACAATAAACAGGTTTTTTTTTTTTTTTTTTTTTTTTTTTTTTTCTAAATGTTCATGGTTCTCTTCTTCTACTTTTCTTATGCCTGATATTTGTTGTAATATCATAAATTATACAAATCTTGTGATGTTGGGAAATGTAAATTCGCAGTCTTTACATATCTGAAAACATTTTTTGGGGTTCAAAGTTGTCCTGACTACAGTACTTTTTTTAATAATTATTTTATATAAAAATTTATCATATGGTGCAAAGTTACCCTAAATGGTTGGGTAACTTTGAACCAGGCTAAAAATCCATTTTTTATTGCTTTTATCCTTATTATTCCTTAATTTTTTATAGTCAAACAATAATTTAGGATCATTTCTTCTCTTTTATGCCTCTAGTTGCGACAATAGTCTTAAAATAAGAGTGTGGCATTTGAAAATAGAGAAAATGCGGATCAAAGTTACCCTGATTGACTGTACGTATTCTATCATGGGAATTAAAAGGTTAAATGTTAAGTTTTATAAAATAAATAATAATATAAAATAAGGTATTTCGAGACATGCTTATTAAAAGACTTACAAATTTGCATTATTTTAGCGTAAAACAGCCATATGACAGTAGTTTTTACTTATATTGCAGATGTGCAACAGAAGAAAAGATTGACGTACTATATGAAAAATGTATCTCTGATTTTTCTCATTATTTTTCCTGTGTAATAAACCTTTCAGAGAATAACGTATAAAAACAAACACCCATTAAAATAAAAATAAAATAAAAAATCGCACATTTGAGGGCTAAGGCGCAACTTTAGTTACGCGAAAAGTCTCGTTCGTTAATGCCAATCCTGTGGAAGAAATTTATAAAGATATCTGGGTTGCATTTCAATATTTTTTAATGATTTTTTTTTCCTTTGTATTGGATAGCTGAGATAGATCTGTACAAATGCCGTTTTTTACTTTTTCGATTTTGATTGCAGATTTTTTTAATGAGGATGCTTTTACTTTTGAAACCGGTTCCGAAAGTGAAAGTGTCCCCATTAAAAATATGGGGATTCTGAGCCCCTTAAATGACACGTATGCTGATCGCCCGTCCCCAAGGGGATAAAGAAACGCCTGCGTAATAGAAGAAGGGAGAAGACAATCGCGTAGGGATTTCTTAAAACATGGTTTGAATCAAATTGAAAAAAATAAGGATTTGCATTACTACTGGCGCCACCTATCCAAAATGTTTGAAAATAATATAAAAAATGAAATCTTTAGAACATAATCTCTCCAACATTGTACTACAGTGCCTAGAATATATAGTGTACCGTTCGACGCTAAGAAAATGTGCGCGAAAGTAAGCCTCCAATAGATGGCGCTGACTGAGTACAGACTGTAAATTTCCGAAAGCAGATTGAGTGGCTGAGAGGTTCTGCTCTCGAAACTGGTAGACGGGAAGTGCTGGGTTCGATCCCAATCGCGCCCGTCGGCCTAATCGTTCAGAGTTTTCGTGGTTTTCTTCGAACCATGGATTTCCATGCGTTAATACGGGTTAGGTTCCCTTAGAAAGACCCCCACGAAGAGCACTCCCCCTCGGGCCTATATCCCTAGTGTAGATAATCGGCCGTCACAAAATCAACCAACCAACCAACCGAAAGCAGATTGTTAATCGGATATAAATTAATGCTTTTTAGATACTTATTTTGATTTCATATAAGAAAAATTTAACTATAGGAACTGATATTTGCATGTAAACAAGTCCGAAGTATTTAAATGATGAATAAATTTTTTTCAAACAGTTATTTTAGAACAGAGGCATATTTTTTAATTGATTCTTTTTCGCACTCTCTGGCCATCATATATTAAAAAACTCCGTAATTAAAAGTCATATCATAAACCATTTTTTTCCCCCTCTTTGTACTAAAAAAAAAAAAAGAAAACTCCCCGCATTCTTAAAAATAACAAACGAAAATCTTTAAAGCAAAATTGATGGTATTTCCGAAATTTTTCAATCATACAAACTTTTAAAAATAAATTCAAATTAGCATTTTTTTAATTAAAAAAAGGCTCATTTCTTAAATGGATCTTTCTGACACAGGTTAATGTATTTTTGAAGTTCTCAATTAAAACTTATAAACAATTATTTTCTTTATGCTTTTTGTTATTATATATATGAAAAGTAAATAATTTCAAAAATAAATTCAAAGATTAAATTCGCTTTCGGATTACATTTATTTCTAAACATCTACAACTGTCCATTATTTCCAAAAATGTGCAAACATACAATGAATATTTAAAACTTAATTCCCAATAGCAATATTTACTTAGTGTAATTTTTCAAAAAAGGTTCAAAAAAGGTTGTTAAATAATCTTTCTCACACAGTAAGTCATATTTTAAAATTCTTAAGAAAAAATTATAATTTTTTTTTTTCTTTTCCCTTTTTCTATATAAAAATGAAGAGTAAATACTTTCAAAAATAAATTAAAAGATTAAATTTGCTTTAGCTTTATTTACAAAAATCTGCAACTGCCCATTACTTCCAAAACTGTGCAAACATACTATGACTATTTAAAAATAAACTCCCAATAGCAATATTTACAAAACAAAGGCGCATTTGTTAAATAAATCTGTCTCACACTGGGAATCACGCATTAACATTCTTTAAAAAAAAAAAATTATAAACATTTTTTTTTCTTTTTCCTATCTGTATTATATATGCAAAAGCAACATATGTTTAAAAATTACAAATATTCCCAATTCAAAACAAAGTACAAACGGATCGCACATCCAAAGTTGTGTAAACAAATACTGATATTTTAAAATAAATTTCTGTGCATTGTGCATGACAAAACAGCATTTAAATTATACCGGGTGTCCCAAAAAGGACTGACTGATTTTAAAATTCAATAACTTCCAAACGGTGACAGATATTAAAAAAATTCTTGCAGGAGGGTTATGCATAAAGTCAAAAGTTTTATTAACGTGATTTTCGATTAGTTCGAATTACAAACAATAGATGGCGCTGTAAGCAATAGTCGCTAAAGACAGGCTCGATTTTTGGTCCTTTCTGTTGTTCCATGCAGAAAAAGGAGATGGAAATGTATTATCCGGGCCACGAAGTACCAAAAATCGAGCCTGAATTTGGCCTCTATTGATCGCAGCGCCATCTATTGTTTGTAATTCGAACTAAAATCGAAATCACTGTAAAAAAAACTTTTGACTTTATGCATAACCCTCCTGCAAGAATTTTTTTAATATCTGTCACCGTTTGGAAGTTATTGAATTTTAAAATCAGTCAGTCCTTTCTGGGACACCCGGTATTTATTTTATTTGCTCACTATATGAAATATATACGCCCACAAAGCAATACCTTTGTTGATATTTCTTGTTAGTTTTTTCACTCATGTTTTGTTTCTTAAACAAATATGGGTCTTAAAATTTATGGGAAAAACTTTCGTTTATTTAACAATATGCTTCACTATCACCGGGCTAAAAGCTTTGAAAATTCCAGTCGGTAATAACTTGCGCGCCACCTTGCGGCATCCTTCCTTTCAAGGCCAAAAGAAAAAGTTTTTGTAACCAGCGAACGAGACACTATTTATTCCATGCACTGTAATTGTACTAAGAAGTATATAAATAAGTAAAGAAATAGCAACAACTTATTTTTAAAATTTAAAAATAGTTCAACTTTTATGCCATAATTATGTTATTTAATACTTAACTCATTACAAATAAATAAATTGATAGGGGCATGTATGTGGCGTTTTAACCGCTTTAAGGCAAATTCGTCTCTAAGGGACATAATAAATTGTTATTTCTTATCTTAAGCTAATTATTTTGACTTCATTGTCACTCAAGGCTTTAGGAAACAATAAATATGATTTTACTAACATATACTTCTATAATTAAAATATACATAATTTAATACTTGTTCCCAAAGTATAATTATGTATTTGTAATTATTATCATATATAGTACGCCAATGTGGCTTGGATATTTTTTTATTACTTTAGAACTATTTAGAGGTTTAGAAGCTATGACTATTTATTTTCTCTTTGCTTTTAACCCAGATCTACCGGGAATTTTATTCAAGTTTTAATAAAACGTTCTACACCAGAATTTTTATTTAAAACTATTTAACTTATTTATTTACCTTATTTTTGTCTGGTTTATATACTTAGTTTATTTTAAAGAAATTTCTGGTTTGAATGAATATTTTGTATGTACCTGTCGGGTCCAATGGACCCGTCTGGTAGACGGAGGGTTAATTTAAAATGTTTCTTTGTTAAAAAGAAATTCCAAATGAGAAGGCACAGTTATTTATTTTTATTTTTAATTTTTACACTGAATTAAAGATTTTCAGTTCCTATTTTATAGCAAATGT
This sequence comes from Maratus speciosus, assembly GCA_963932465.1. Classification (NCBI taxonomy): domain Eukaryota; kingdom Metazoa; phylum Arthropoda; class Arachnida; order Araneae; family Salticidae; genus Maratus; species Maratus speciosus. Next base: position 102,687,744 of record OZ010798.1, on the reverse strand, counting down.
ATTATGAGAGCATCTCATAATCTATTTTTAGCATATTAATAATTATAATGCATTATTTTCAAGTGCAGTAAACTCTGTCTAAGGCGGAATCAATCGGGACCGAGAAAATTTTCCGCAGTAGACAATATTCCACCTTAGACAAATTTTACTCTATGTCTTTGGATTCGCAGGGACTTGAAAATCTTTCCGAGTTAGACAGATTTCCGTCTTACACAGAGTCCGCCTTATAGAGAGTTTAATATTTAGATCTTAAATTATAGTAATAGGAATACGAAAAGTATGAGGAAAATTAAATATAAATACACAATAAAATATAAAACATGTGGATAAGAACCAAGTGCAAACGAACATCAACAAAACAACGTGCCGAAGCCGGCTAGGGATTTTTTTTATTTTTACCCTATATCGTTATGCGGTCGAAGTTTTAACATCGTTGCATATGCTGTCCCTATATGTTACTGAACTTCTTCGGTGCATTAGTGATAAATGTCGTTGTGAGGAGGCGCGGTCTAAACCGGGTGCCACTCCTCCGTCACACCTGCACTATTCGGTATTTTTTTCTTTATTTAAATTTAAGGAGGAGAACTTAATGCCAGAAAGGCGCTCACCCGCTACTTGAAATCTACATGCGTTATCGGCTCCATACCGTCAGGAAAGCTTGTTTTATTTCATTAAAAAAGTATTTTTTAAATTTACCGGGTTGAGTTGAATATATTTATACTGTTGTAATAGTGTGTTATTTCAAGCAATAGGAAGATCAGGCTTTCAGATTCAGATAGTTTTGTTGTATTGGAAGTGGAGGCATCTTTTTTAATTTTCTTTTCTTTTTTCAAAAGGGAGAAATAGACAATAATCGGAAGTTTAATAAAGGAAATCTGTTTCGAAGTATTTTCAACAGAATAATGAAATTTCAACTTTTAATTATTTTGTGGATGTTTTAAAAAACATGTTAATAAGTACAGAGGAATTTCCGGAGGTACCAGAAATCAATCTCCCATTTTCATATGGGATTAGACCTCTAAAATGTTTATAGTATATTTAATATAGTATAATTAACATACAATTAAGTATATTAAGCTTTATGCACTATAGTATAATAACTTGGGCATATCGTATTGTATGTCGTGAAAATTTCTCAAAAGTGATGTAATTCATAATTATTTGCTAAACAAAATTAGGGCTATAAAATTTCGGAAGGGGAGTGGGCGTGGCTAATAATCTTAAAATAGATGTATGTAATCCTGTCCATTTTAATCAATCGAAAATAGGACCTTGAGACTATAGTAACTTTTGCCTTATTTACGGGTTTTTTTTTTTTTTTTTTTTTACAAAATTTAACATTCTATTTGCAAACAATGATTTTAAATTTAACTTTAAAATTGATTTTTATAAATATAAACATACATATATTACATTCATTATTTAAAGCAAAAGTTGAAAAAGTTCACATTTACTACACTCCTTCTGCTCTGAGATATTGTTTTGCAGCATTTTTAAGAATTAAAAATTTTTGTTAAAATACTGCGCACTAGTTATTCCACTACAATACTATATTCTATAATGTTCAATGAGTTACAAAACTTTCTTGCTTAATTAATAATTTTTTTTTTCCGTGAAAAAGACATATTTTCACATATATTCATTTTAAAAAACAATTTTAAAGAAAATATTTATAATAAAAAAAATTAAATATTAATTTTAGTCATATATTTTTATGTTTTATCGTATAAATGTTTAATCCAATGTAAATAACTGTTTCTAAAAATCAATGAACATTGTGGCTATCACTTAGTCTTAACATGATTTGCTTGAAAATAGGTGGTAATTTTCCTTTCCGTCCCATCCTTACCATCCCTTTTTTTCCCTTACCATCCCTTTTTTCCCTTACCATCGCTTTTTCCCTATACTTTTCCCCATTCTTACCTTACCGTCCTTTCTTTAATACCCCTTTAAGACAACGATATACCAAAAGTTTGTACTAAAAATACTACATTGTTATTATTTCTTATTTGAATGTCCTATGGGTACTATGCAAATACTTTTGTTTTATTTTGGTGATATAAGCTTACTATAAAAGTAGTTTTTCATTTTAATTTCACAATTTTAATTATTTTTAAAATGAATGTCTGCAAACATTAAAAAAAAACTGTTCTGAAAAATCAAATAAGAAATAACACTTCTTAAGAAAAAAACTTAAGAATGACTGACATTTAAATTAACGTTGAAATTTTTGAGTTATGCCTACAATATTTAAAATGATGAGTAAAGGTTGGGAGATCCTTTTACATCCAAAACGATTCCATTATATTATCGTGTCAATTTTTTATACTGATTGAAAACTATTGATTGAAAATAGTGGCACCCCTATTTTACAACCACTAACTTATGCTAGATTTGTATTGCAAACATTGTACAAAAAGACAACGACGATCACTCTTTTGAGTTAATGACGGTCACTGCTGAAATTCATTGTTTTATGAGGGCTATAAATCTGTCAAGTCCCACTTGACAAAGTAGTTCAAAGGGTTAACAATTCGACTACTAAAAAGAGACTATATAAGAAATACCCGTCGGATCCATTGCACCCATATGTAAAGATACTCAATTACCAAAATACAAATTAACTCTACTGATTTGATATGAGTATACTAAAGAATAATACATTATAATCTAGACAAAATAAAAGAACAAAATATGATGATTAGACACTTGTTTGTTTTTAGCTTCTATTATTGTTCCCGTGACAAAAATGGATAAAAATTTCTTTCAGCTCCAGTGAAAGAAAAGGTGTCTTGGTAGCCGGTAGTATTGACACAGTGTTACCAGATTGGGGACTTTTTTGTCCCCAGATTGTTGATTGTCACCGTATTTTTGAAATAGGAATATTTCGCTTATTTAAAAATACATTAAAAATTCTGAAAAATAAGGCGAATTATACTATTTTTAAAAAGTGGTGGCAGTCAAATAATCTGAATTAAAAATGTTCCCAATCTGGCAACACTGTATTGACAGTTTAACACGTTTTAATTATTAGAAATATCTACAAGAATTTTCCAAGATTTTCCCTTTACTTTATCAGAATGTCTGTTATTAGATGAATAAAAGATTACTGTTTGGAAATTTTGGTAGATATTTCGATCGGATATTGGAAGTTCCCACTAACTAGAAGCACTAAGCCAGAGTTGCCAAGTCTCCGGCTTTTTGAACACCACTATTATTTTAGAGAAAATCTAGTTCTCTTAAATCGTCGAAATGTCCGAATTCAATAAAACAAAATTTTCTGTATTAAAATAGCGGTATCCAAAAAGCCGGAGACTTGGCAGCTCTGACTAAGCTAAAATTTACTCTATTAAGTTCCTGCTGTTTCAAGATAAGATGTTTGATGCTGCCATCTTTTGGCATATTATTGAATTTCAAAATCATGTCGATCCAAGTATTTTATGTATGTATCATTTCTTGCTTTTTTGCCTTCAACCTCTCACAAAATTAATATTGGATAAATGATACTGTATAAAAAATAATTTTTTTTTATTTATTTTTTCAAGAATACCTTTAAATATCAATATGAAAAGCTGTTCATTAAAGTCAGTTTAATAATGAAAGACAGATCTTCAAGAAAAAGAAATAGTGATTCAAATTTAGAATTAGTTTTGAACAATTCCACTTATGCCTTAAATATTTTCAATAAGAAATAAAGGAGAAGGAAAAAGAAAAGTTCATCATCAGTCATTATTCTGTTCCACAACGTTGTTAACGTACTACTTTTCATAAAACTGTAACTTTATTTTAGTGCTGCTATCTATTATCAATATATGTCAATAGAACTGTTTTTTTTTTTTTTTCTATTATAGGTGGTTTTAACCTTTTCGGCTGGACATTTGCCATGACACATCCCGTAAAGTAATCTTCAGCTTATATCATCACAAACTTTTTGCCATTAAACAAGGCAAATTTTTCTATATATACAAAGACGGATAAAAAAAATGGTGTCCTGTGGAACATAGCGTATTGAATCCATCTCTTTGTTGTTTTCTTTAAACATGTGAAATGATGTTATCATACCGCTAAACCATTAATCAGAAAAGGAAAAAAAGAGCGAGAGATCAAAATTGAATAGAGAATTTCAGTAATATAAAATTCGAATGAAGAATTTTATTAATACAAAATTTGTATGCAGAATTTTTGGTAATACAAAATTTGAGAAGTAAATTTAGCAACACAAAATTCGAATACAAATCGAATTAAAAATTTAGCGATACAAAATTCAAAATTAACCCCTTGAGGGGCACGTAACTGTATTTCTGCAATGTCGAATTTACACAGGAATCTGCAAAAAAGATTTATTGCAAAATAAGCAAAAGCAATTTTACGACTTATTTCCATCAAAGTAAGAAAAGTAAAATTTAATAAAATTTTTCCAGTGCAAATCTTCATTAATCATAGGTGGGATAAAATATATCCCACCGCCCCTCAAGGGGTTAAATATGCCGTAGAATTCTAAGCGTGTTAAACATTTTACTCAGATCCTACATTCTAGGCGGCGTTTTAGCTACAAATATCTATCCCCGGAGCCGGAAAATCCAGAATTATTCTTAAAATGGTCCAGTTTAAGAATGATTTTTGGGTCTTACACTTTTTAAAAGAAAATAGATATTTCGATGTAATCGGAGATACATACAAGATAAGGAATTGTTGCAGTCATGGGTACTAACATTTTTATGAAAACATTTTATTTATTTCAAACATTAAAAAAAAAAAGTTAGCCTCGTTAGGTTCATTGTAAACTCGGTGCTTTGATGTATTTCATCCGCCGCATCATTATTACAGGCAGGCATGATACCACTCACTTAATTAATTTTAAAATTAAACGAATACAGAATCTAAAATTAACATCAGTAACAAAGTAACGAAAGTAAAATGCCTTCCTGCGAAATTTTACTTAATCTCGGAATAATTGAGACTGTAAAATATTCTCATGTAGCAAATAATTTTTTCGGCACTAGAATGCAATCTCTAAATAAGATAGATTTTAATGTTTTCAAATGGAAATGCATAAAAAATTACTAAATAAGTAGAATTTTGAAATTCGTTTTTATAACGAAATCGTATTTTAGGCAAATATTGCAAATTCGTTTCCTTAAGAGAAGGGATAAAAAGGACTCCTTACTTCCTTCTTTTTCTGTGCCGAGAATTGCTAAGAAGAAGTGGTAGTTGAAGTGTACGATGCATCTCCCAGGGGAGCAAAAAAAATTTTTACATAATTTAAATTCAGCTAAACCTTCACAAAGCTTGTAACGTTTGATTATTATTTTATTATTTTTAATAATAATGAAAAAAAAACTGATAACCGTTCTTATTTTATCTAGCTTGTATTTTGATAACCCCAATTTTCTTTATGATACTATTCTTTAAAACTTGATACTTAAACGAAGCCGTTCAACGAATTATTTTTTTTATCTTATCTTGATTTCCAGGATTTCAAGGCTCCCGTCCAGAAGGGGTTAAAGCGTTTGATCAAACCCGGAAGTGCCCAAAAAATCGATTTTTCTAGCCGTAGACACCCTTGAAAGTTTGCTTCTTTCATCGAATTCTACGGGCATTTGAGACAAAAATTGTGCCATTGGACATAAAATCGTTTGACCATATTTGATCAAGCATTTTCATCCTTTGATCAAGCCCGTAAGTGCCTATTTGATGCGGTATCAATAAAGATTTCTGCTTTGCTCATACAAATGTAATTTAATGAAATCCCAAATGTATACTTTAGAAATTTATCAGTTGAAACCTATTACCCGAAAAATGTTTGAGCCCACCCAATATTTTTCAAAAGTTGGCGCCACTGAATACTACGAAAGCAAATTAGCTAGTAAAAAACCTATTGTTAAAACAGATATGAACGAAAATATTAAAAATTTAGTTTAAAATTAGGAGGACAAAATTTTGCACTTTCAAAAATCCCAAACTTTCTCATCAAACAATTTCAGATTCCTATGTTTAATGCAAAAATAAATAAATGAGTAAATAAATAAATAAATAAATAAAAATGCTAGAATTGAAGTAGTAATTTGAATTTAGTTAATACTAAAGCACCTTATTTATTGGGGATCTTCACGAGAATAAAATGCTTCCTAAAAATATTTGCACCGGTGTCCGCACCTATCTCAGCTCTTTTAGGTATTCCCGACGAGATTCCTATACCTTTATCACGCTCCAAAAAGTGATGGGTCAGAAATGGTACTTAACTCGGGCTCCTTTAAGGAGAATACCAACCGTTCCTCTTCCTAGGATATATCTTTTCTGGCTAAAAATCGACGAACAAAATTATACCTGTATTAAATGTTTAACATGATTTGTGCACTACAACAGATTTCATTTAAAATTCTTCTTGGTAAGTTTTTTATTCAATTTCTATTCGCATTGAATTCAAATTTAGTATGAATTATGAAACTTTCTGCATTGAATTTTGTATTAATAAAATTTTGTATTTGAATAACTCTTTCTTTTTTCTTTTATTTAGTACCTACAGCTGTTTTTTGATCAAAAGTGTAGAGGTAGAAGAACACCACCCACCTGTTAAACGAAAACTTCATAGAGCTTCTTCAAGCTATTCTTTAAGCTATTGCTCGCGGACCACCAATCTACCACCATTCTAGTTTAGAAAAAATAGCTTTTTTTAATTATAGAAAGTTTGCGATTAAATAAGGTGGAAATTACTTTCGGAATTTTTAGTGGCAAACGATTTCAGGCAAAAGGGTTGAGACCCGTAATATAAATAAAATAGTTCTATTCATGTAAGCTGATAATAGATGGCAGCACAAAATTAATGTTACTATATTATGAAAAAAAATGCACTTATAAAATACTTTAGGAATAATTCATGTATTAAAATTAATTATTAATTTAGTCATATATATATGTATATTTATTTTCTGAATGTCTATCTTTCATTAATAATTTGACTTTTCTAATCAGCTTTTTACAAGGGTATGAACGATATTATTTTTTAAAAGGCTAAAATAATTATTTCTTATACAATTTAATTCATGCAATATTAATTTTGAGGGAGGTTAAAGGCAAATAAGAAACAAGCAATAGAAAGGTTAAATAATTCATTTATGTTACAGTAAAATTTTGATATTCATGCAAATTGCAATAGATGGCAGCACTAAACATCTTTTAGTAGCACGAAAGTAATACAGTAACCTTTTGACTAGTATTGCTTTTAGCGGATTCTTTTTCTCCACATATCACCAAAATTTAGGAAAATTAAACTTTTAACTATTGACAGACATTCAGTGATTAAAAAAATAAAACAAAACAAATGTTACTGGTTGGAAGATATGTTAGATATTTCTAATAATAATTTTTAAAAAAATCTGCTAAATTGGCTACACTACTTCGGTCTAGCAAGATAAGATTTCTTTCATTAGACCGGAATGGTACTTTTGTCAGGGAAGCAAAGATTGAAGGTAATATAAATAAGTGTCTAATCATTATGTGTTTAATTTTTTATTAGTTTGTATCGATTATGATGTATCTTTATTTATTATAATCATTATAAATCAGTAGCTCATTTATATTTTGATAATTGAGTATAATGATACATGAGCACAATGGTGCTGCCATTATCTAGGGCAATAATCTTCACTGTATATTTTTACAGCATTTTAAATTACGCTGCAAAGAAGATATTGGTAGCCAAAAAGGATGCCACTATTTCCAAAGAATAAACTACAAAGAGTGTAAAGGATTAACACGATATTCGATTGGAATCATTTTCTATGTTAACTTACCCCCTCCGTTTCTTGTTTATCATTTAAAATATTAATAGCATAACTCTAATTTTTCAAAATTAATTAAAATTTTAGTCATTTCTAAGCTATTTTTAAGGAGTGTTATTATTATTAAATTAATTTTTCAGAAAAGCTTTATAAGAACGTATTGACAAACATTCTTTTTAAGACTGATAAGTTGAAATAAAATTATAGACATATATATATTTAGTTGATCACTACAAGGAAAAGAAAACATTTTTTTATATAATAAAACAGTAAAATATATTTAATTAAGATAACATCTTAAACAATAAGATTTGTAAAATAATAATTATCCTTTTTTCTACGCAAAATCAACAAGGAAATGCTTAAGAGCAGATTGGGATTAAAATATATAAATTTTACTCTCCCTTTTTTTTTCCTTTCTCTTTTCTCTCATAAGTTTTCGGATACCTAATACAAACACAACGAAAAAAAATATCGTCGTGAAAAATAATTACAGTATACCAAGTTTAAGGCGGACTCAGTATAAGACTGAAATTTACCTAACTCTGTCAGCGGAAACATTAGTTTTCTTTTTTGGGGGGAAATTGGGGTGTTAAAATTTCTTTTGATCTTGCTGTGCACATTTCAGGAACAATTTAGTTTTATTTTGACATGTTATTTTCCAAATTATCAAAAGTACTCATTAATGAAAAATGCAATTTTAGGAAAATCAGCTGCTTTTAGAGAGCAACTAACAATCAACACAATCTATCGCCGGTAGCTTTTTGAATTTTCACGATACTTGGCTTTCTTTTTATATTATTTGCTCATAGGTTTAACTATTAAAAGACGAAAAAAAAAATATTTGTTATCGTTCGCGCTTGCGTAGATAAAAAATATTTCATGCGACTGCTCATATTGTTTAATATATTTATGTATTTATACAAATCAAATGTTTAATATATTTATATTCCAATTGCATTATATTGTTTCCACTATATTTTGCCCAAATTTCCTGATACTAGCGTTAAATTTGATTGAAAACCCTGCAAAACGAACAAACAAGTAAACAAAAAACATTCAAGAATTTTTTTTACTTAATAAAAAATTGCCAAATTTCCATGGATATACATTCTTACATAAATGAATACACATATAGTACAATATCCTCATGTTTCTATGCTGCAGCGATAGATCATTTCGTGCGTTTATTTTACAGGGTGATCCCAAATATTATTATTTTTCTTTTATTTTGTTATTGGTCCCCTGATTTTCGTCCTTGCCAAATCGATGTTGATAAATATGAGGTCAAGCATATTTCTTATAATCCTGCAGTTCCAGAAGAATCCGAAAAGCATATTTTTAATTATTCGACAAAATGTCTCAAATTGAAAGTGTCCTGTGATTAATGGCTATATAATTTGTAGCTAATTTGTCGCCTCGCAAGCGTTAGCATGCAGAATTATAGTTTGCAAGAAATTGCAATTATGGAAAATATAGAGCTAATATTAAATTACCAATGTGTTAATATGTAAAATAGAAACATGTGTTTAAGGATAAGTGTTTGTTATAAATGACATTTCATCTTGTTTACTACACTAAAAAATATCAGAGAGTCTTTCACTGAATAATTTTAGATCCTAAATAATCATTAATTGAGGACTAAAGATCGAAAACGCTAAAAGTACTAAAATTTTTTTTTTTTTTTTTTTTTTTTTTTACGAAAAAATCTTAAATGTCAAGCTTAACAAACACCTTTGAAGTGCCAACCCTAGTAGAAATAGATAAAAAAAGAGTAGAAAAATGTCGCTGGTTGAAAGTGCCACACGAAGTAAAGTGGAGAACGCTGAATGTGCCACACGAAGTGAAGTGGAAAACGCTGAATGTGCCAGTGATAAGATGCTCGACGACGGGTGGCCATTACACAACTTGATCATGTTGCTATTTTTTACATCAATAAGATATTTTTAATGAAAGTGAAAAATATGAAATAAATAAATAAAAGAAAAGTTTACAAATGATATTCTTTGATATTTAAACAATAAACAAAAAGAAGATAGGTACAGTACAACGCCGATTATCCGCCGAATTGGGTGGCAAGGGCATCGCGGATAACCCGAAAAAAACTGAAAATGGGGTGCAAATACGAAAAAAAAAAAACAAAGAAAATTCAACATAAAAACTATGCTTTAGTGTACAAAAAACATAATAAAACGTTTAAAATACATATGCGCAGTACATCAGAAACCTTTTCTTTACGTCTAAATCACTAAAACAAGAAACAATGCCATACATACTGAACAAAAAAAAAAAAAAAAAAAAAAAAAAAAAAAAAAAAAATCAGTCACTTGTTTTTGCTTCTTGCTTTAAAAACACCTTTTCTTTATTCTAAATTGTAAAATATTGTTTTTCTTTTAGTATGGAATAATTTTTATCTCGAAAATGAAGTTATTCTTGATTCTTCTCCTGAATTTATCATAATAGTCTTATTTAATTGTTAAATATTTTAATTGCTGTGCTTACGTTAGGTTAATAAAATCAAGAAAAGACATCAAGACTTTATATCTGATATTTCAAACAAGGCAACCGAATCTAGAAATACTCTTCTATTACTTTCGAATACATGATTTTTTTCTGTTTATATTTATTAGTAGGGCTTATTGTATTTTCCTTGCTGTTGGCTTGAATTAAAAAAAAAAAAAATTGCTTTGCGGATAAACTGCACCGCGGATAATCGAGGCTTTACTGTACTTACATTTTAAAGTGTTGAACTAAGAGCCCAAAAGGAGTGAAATGTAAAACGCTCTAAGTATAAGAAGTTTTTCGTTTTCTTGAAAAATTTCCTCTTCTGGACTTTCAGCGTTTTCCATTCTTAGTCCTCAATTGATGATAACGATTTTTTCATTTTTAAAATCAAACATTTCCCACATTTCTTTAAAACCACACACACACACACAAAAGAAAATATATACATATATTTAACGAGTTCGTATCATAGTTTCATTTTCCCTGCCGTCAACCACTGAAAAATTCTTCTCTCAAAGCTTGAAGGCGGGAGATGCAATTTAGACCCCACGTCACGCTCGTCGGCTTAACCGTGCGGCGTTTTCCGAAGTGTTTTTTAAAGCTGCGTATAAACCGCTCGATTTCCTTAGAAAAAAAACACACATAGGGCACACACCCCTCGATCTAATTCTCTCGTGCAGATAATTGGTCGTTTAAAAAATAAACCTTTTTTTTTTCTCTTAATTTCTTGAACGTTCGTATTTTTAACGTTTTAATCTTTAGTTTGTCAATCGATTATATCATTTGATCGTTGCTTAGCTAAATTATTAATTTTTAAATTAATTTATTCTTATTTAAATTCTGACCTTTTTTTAAAATTTTACTTCAACTTATGTAAGTCCCCTAATCATAGACAGATTCTTAAGCTACGAAACTCATCAAGACTCTATATCTGTTTCAGTACCTGTTCCTAACTTTGGCGTGGGAATTAAAGTGGCAGGATTTTCCAATAATTCATAAAATGGAATTTTTGCAAGCAAGCTGTTTACCAGACATATAACGCAATTGATGATAAAAGTAATCTGTGCTACGTCACTTTCATTTATATTAACTCTTGATAAGGAAATAAAATTAATACGAAACAATGAATTCTTAAAACAACTGGTGATTGTCAATATGCAGACATTTTTTGATCTTGGGAATAAAAAGGAAACATGTCGCAGGAAACATGATAAATAGCAATTATAACATTTTTAATTAAAACTCACACCAGAATACTGAAGAAGTAAATGTTTATAATTTTTTTAAATACTAAATTCTACCTATATATTACCTTCAATCTTAAAAGATCACGAACGTCGACTGCTAGAAGTTCTTTTCCAGTTCTCTGGCATTCGATGTGTTAGATAGTGAATAAGAGAACTTCGAGTCGAGGGGAGGAGATTGCACGGGGATAAGTTGCAAGTGTTCGATAGACAGCAGACTGAGAATTTTGATTCTCATATCAGATTTGCCAGTTTCGCTGTCTTTCTTTATTCAGAAAAGAACTTCCGATTTAATGCAAGAAATTGCGAACGAAACGTTTTGCGCCATACAAAATACCTGTCATTTAAATAAGGCAAAAATAACTATTCGGAATTTCTGACTTAAAAAGGAAGGCCAAATTGACAACTAACATTCGTATGACGTGCCTCCAAAACATTTTAATCATGGCAATGTCCAATGAGGTGAGCGAAGTTTCCCAAGAATGACAGTTAAAAGAGGAATAAAGTAGTGCCCACCCCCTCACTCTTCTATGGTGTATGCTGCTAAAATCTAAATTTAGAGGAGTGGTACTTAGTCTTTGTGTCAGGAAAATAAAAAGTCAGAATCATGTAAATGTGATTTTTTTCTCTTCTACAACTACCCCCCCCCCCCCCCCTCACCCCATTTTTTTTTTTTTTTTTTTTTTTCTGTAAGACTTGTCAATATTATTAAGAAGATTTATATTAAATTTAAGTTGATTTGTATCTTATGAATTGACGAAGCTATGAATTTTTCCTTCTTAAATCCCTATTTTCTTCTCCCCACTGAGCCCATTTTCAATGATATTAAAAATCTGTCATGCATAAATTTTTGGCACTTTTCCTAGAAGTAATAATAACTTTAAACTGATTTAATATGTGCTATAATTAAGAAGTTATGGAGTTTTTTCTGTTTACAGAAAAACCATCCTCCACACCCTTGGTCCGATTTTGTCTATTAACGAACATGACCTTGATTTTCTGCTACTTGATTTTATGTATCAGTTTGGAAGATATTTGTGCAAAATTATGGAAGTTATCGTGTCCATATAAAAGTGACATATATATGTAGATAGATAGATAAAGTTTTGAACTGGGGGGCTGGCTCTCCGTAACAAATGTTTCCCATTAAATTGAAGGATATTATCTGTTTAGCAATTTGGAGAAAAAAGGGGGGAGGGGTGCAAAAACCAGCAGCTTTAACATATCAAAATAAACTATACAAACTATCTGAAAGTCTTGTATTGTTTCAACAAACACAATAATAACCTTGATAAAATATTAAATTCACACTACTAAAATGAAATATTTATTTATTTATGAAAAAAATATGTTTAAAAGATCCGAAGTACTTAATCATCCAGGACCTCCCCTAAATAACCATTTAGCACCTATCTTGCACTAAGTTCCTCTCGTTGAATTTTAAAAAAGAGACTTCTTGATTAACGGACATAGACGGATAAGCATGGGCCTTTCAGTGCCTTTCATGCCTTTCAGTGGAATTTCATGAACTTTTTCCCAGATGTGGTTACCTATCTGACAGCATATTTCCAGTAATGAAAATCAGTTTTCTCAAAATCTACTGCATCAAATTTTATGGCATTAACATGGGTTATAGAAATATTAAAGACGCATAACTGGGAATTTTTCTATAATTTTCTGTTAAGAAAAATGATTTAAACTAATTATAACAAAATTAAAAATAAATAAAAATCATATCTTATAATTACGAGAAAATCGCTATTTTTTAGTCAAGAACTCATCATGTGTAGTCATACGAAGATCTTCACTGTTTAGTCAAAAATTCCTCAAGCGTGCTTGTATAATATATATAAATTCCGAACGTACCCAATGGTACTGATCAACAGCAAAAAATTCAAAATTTTTGAGATAGGCATTTTTGAAACAAAACTTTTTTTTCTTTATAAATAAATAAAAAAAATCAAAAGGCTGCCACAAGAAAAGTTGAATACATATTTCTAAATTGGGTATGTCATTTTAAATAGAAAAATATTATCTTAAAAAAAAAAAAAAAAAAAAAAAAGCAACAAAATATCTTGCACCGTTCTAGAGATACTTTAGAGCACTTTAAAATTTTTATCAAAAATCGCGAATGGAAAATGGTGCCCGGGATTCCATCTTTGGCGGCCTGTATCTCGGGTCAGGAATTTTTTTGGACAAAATAAAAATATACAGGTTTCTTACTTTTTCTTAAATTTTAACATATGTTCAATTCAAAAACTTCTGAGACTATGAAGGTAACCCCCCCTACCTGAGTTGATATGGATTCAACCATATATATAATATCTAGTAAAAGAATATATTTAGCCTGAACCAGCACACCCTCTCACAGAACAAGAAAAGAGAATATAACTGTTTTAAAAAAATAAAATTTCAACAAGAAAATATAGAAAAAAAGCAGGCCGCGGCCTCATCGGCAGTGGGCCATATTTCAAAAGCAGCCGAGCATCCGAAAAATATGTAAAATATATTTTTTGGATGCTCCGCCACTGCCGATGAGGCCGCAGCCTGTTTTTTTTCTATATTTTCTTGTTGAAATTTTATCCTTTTAAACATGTTCTTTTTTCTTGTTCTGTGACGGGGTGTGTTGGTTCACGCTAAATATATTCTTTTACTAGATTATATTCAATTTGTGTGTTTTACTGTAGCAATTTGGCGCATTTCACATAAATGTATTTTTGTTTTTTGTTGGTGATTATATTTATAGCTTATAAATATATTATATTTAATATATATATATATATATATATATATATATATTAAAATAATCTAACAAAATTTTTAAATCATTTCAAAACCCCGTACATGATATAAATATATATTCTTTCGGAAAGATGTTTTATGCAAGAAACATTACATGGGTGTAACTAAGGATTCATAAGCAATGTTCAGGTTATTCAATAATGTTTAGTTTTAAAGCACGAGCAATTGGGGATTAGTAATTAAATGTTGCTGGCACTTTTTTTTTTCTTTAAATTTGTCTGTTTTCAAAATAATATAAGGGATTGTTTTAATAATTTTTTGCCCTTAATAATGAATATTATATTGTTTAAATATCATTTCAGAAAGTGGAAATAATGTTTCAGTTTTGTAAATAAGGAAATAATACAATAAAAATATTATTATATTAAAAAATATAAACATAATGCATGCACTTCTGTATAGATATTTGTTGTTATTGAATATTATTAAAGATTTTCATATCTTTGCAAGCATAATATGAATCACTTTTTTGAATAGTTATAGATTCTTAATATTAGTAATCAATTTTTAAAGAAATTCAAATATTAAATTTAAAATTAAGCATTTTATTGAAGGAACAAATTCTTTCAAGTAATGTAAATAAATTATTTGATCGCTTTATTCCATATGATTGACCAATTTGGTTGATGGGATCGACTTATTTCATCCTCTTCTAGCAGCAAATAACTGCAATAGTGCGAACGAAATATCTTCAATAAACATTATATAATTTCTCTTGATGATTCCTGTAGAAATCCTGGAATATGTTCTTATAGACTTAACCTTTTAATGGATACTCCAAATCTTACTAATTTATTTTAAATCTCACACCATAAAATATTACGAAAAATATCTTTATAATATGAAAAGGAGATTTATAGTAGGTCATTTACCCCATCCGTCCAGGTCTTTTTTCACCCCATTTTTATTGTTTCCCCCTTTTTTAAATTGCTACCATCCAGGTCTTAGTTTGCCTTCTTGCCATTTCTCACTAGGGATGGGCATTTCCACTCATTTTAAGGAGTCGACGCTGAGCCGACTCACTTGATTGATGAGTCGACATACTGACTCGACTCACTTGCGGAAGTAAGATTGGTTGGTTGGTAGTAAAGATGACGCAATCCTATTTTTCGTATCAAATTTATAGCGCAGGAGAAAATATTTGAGCATAAGCTGGAATTATTTTGGTTTTGATTTTATATAGAAGTCTTTTATATTAAACTTTGTTGGATGGTTACAGGAAACAGCCAAACTAGATGTCTCTACGGGGACGAAATTTCCAGGCCCCGTCCAGTCCCGTCCACAGAAAAAGAAGTCTGGGTATTGTTGGAAAGACCTCGTAACACCGAAATCAAAAATATATTTGTTCTAATTTTAGATACTGTCAAAAATATGATACAAAAATATGCCCCCCCCCCCCTCCCTTCCAGCCTATTTCCGAATCTACTAAAACTAAAATTATGAAAAAAATCTAGAGAACAGGAATTCTGCTTTTTCAGAATTTAGTGTCGCCCCGGCATTTCCATTACTTCCTTTTCATCTGGTGGACTGGTGGCTTCTATTATTATGAAACAGCCATTATAAATGAAGCGTTAAAAAAAATTATGGCCATTTTTTTTTCCATTCTGACCAGAAAATCAGAGTTTTAACTTTTTACGGCAGCTCTTTCATCTTCACCTAACGCTTCATTTATAATGGCTGTTTCATAATAGTAGAAGCCACCAGTCCATCAGAAGAAAATAACTCGGTTAAGCGTGACTCGGATAATCGGGACTCTACTGCAAAACATATTTCAGTTTTAAGACTTAAAGCACACGCTTTTATGTTATGTAAAATGACGTCATTTGCATTAATATAGAAACTTAAAATTAAATATAGTTTATAATAGCTCCCTGTTTTATCATAAATCCTTAATTTATATTTTTCTCAAAGTAGCACGTATTTTAATTAATTTTTTTTCATTTTAATTTTTTTTAATTAATTTTTGTTTCATTTTATGAGAAAATGGCAACAAAAAGATATAATTGCTATTTTTCAGCAATTTTTTCTTTATTTTTTACAGAAATGGCGTACTTGAGTTGCCAAAATGGAACAAATGTCCTAAAAACTGCAAAAAATTAATATTTCAAAAACAAATAGAGATGTAGTTTTCAAACAAATTGCATTAAAAAGTACTTTTTTTTCCCAATATGATGGTATAAAAACTGAAAATGTGCGAAGTTTAGAAATTTTAAAAAAATGCTATAGAGCATTTAATTTTACAATGATACATCTACTTTGTTTATTGCTAGCGTCTGTAAGTTAACGTCATTTTTTGGACACAAAATGAACTGGGAGAAAGAAATAGCACACCGTACCGGGGCAAAAAAAATTGGGGCAATAGTAGTTTATTCAAACTTTGCTGGGAAATTATAGCGATTATCCTCTGTCACATAGTTTTGGATAAAACCGCATTTTTCCTTACACACAAAGTTTAATTTGCGGGACTCAGCAGCAGTATTTTTAACTACAAAGTTATAAAATTGACAGGTCAAACTATTGTGGCGATTTGGAATCAAATAGCGTTTTCCATTTTTTTTTACATAAATAAATTGCTTATCAAGAAAATACGATTTTTGTCACGTAACGACAAGTTTTTCTCTTTTCCCCGCGCTATCGTGTACCGAACTTTGTTTAAAAACTTCAACTTTGACAGCAATTTTTGAAGGATATTTTAGCAAAAAAAGGAAAACGTAATTCGATTACTTAGTTCCTGAATAAGAACACCTGTAAATTTTACACTTCTCCGAACAAAAAATAATTCAATAATCAGTCGCCCGTCCAGCCGGGGGGGGGGGGGGAGGTAAGTTTTAAAAAGTTCTTTTTCTCTCATGTTTATAGTTTTTGATTTACTCCCTTTTAAAATTTTATTTTTAAAACCATGATAATATATTGAGATATATCCATAGAGAGACACACACAGCCTAGTTGTTTACGAAAAAAAGGGCGGGGCGGGGAAGCGACAGGATTCCGAAAATATCTTTCACATCTGGGTTTAAATAACGAACGTTAAAATAATCGATTGGCTAAACTTTAAAAAAATATATGTAAATTATATGAATTTAATATTACCTGCGAACATTTTTATTTATAAAACGGAATTAAAATGATATTATATACGCAAAAAAATTAACGATAATTCACTTTTATCTAAAATACATCTATTATAAAATAAATTCAGTAACTTAGTATATTTTAAACAACCTGCTACTAAAGTAGAATTTTATTTCTCTTTCTTCTAAGTTTTTTTTTAATATTGCATGATATGAAAACAGATGAAATATTCCTAACTAGTCCTACTTCTTTTTTTACCAAAAAATACAAAGGTAACATCTCCCCCCCTTTTTTTTTCTTCTTTCCCCTAAGCATATCGTAAATTCAACTAATCTTTAACAAAATATCCTACTGCCCGCCCCCTTGTCTCTGTCCCTCCCTCTCCTTTCATTCATACCGTCATCTTCCTAAACGTACATCTACGCTGCTTTCTCCTTTCCCAAAATCGTCAATACATAATCAAACCAAGATCTCCGTTCTCTGGTTCTCTGCTAAACAACCCAGCCCGGAATCGAAGAGTTGAAATCCGATACTGAGTCGAAGAACCGAAAATCCATTCTTCAACTCTCGACTCTCCAAGTCCGACACTGCGTTAAACTCGTCCAACCACACTTTGAGTGAGTCGACTTCGACTCTTCGACTCCGAATCCCAAACTGAGTGGAAACTAAAGTTCGACTCTTTTGAGTCGAGGCAATTCACTATCGAGGAGTCGACAGTTCGACTCACTTGGAAGGAGTCGAGATTTTCAGTCGACTCTTCGACCAACTCTGTTTCTCACAAGTTCTGATCCCGAGGATGTGTGGTCCCCTCCATGGGGGCCTCGGTTAAAAAGGTGTTCGAAGTATACATGTATTTAAGAATTATAATTACATCAAAAATACTAAAGACTCTGAACCCTCAACTAATAATGAAATATTAAACTCTGATATTAATGATAGTACTACCGCAAACACCCATTCCTCCCCTACTATTGAAAAATTTTAAATTCCTACAAATTACACCAACGATATAAAAGATATTCTTAATATTTTCGATGAAGTTAAGCAAATTTTACAAACCACTAAATTCTTAAAATGTATAAAGAACATCTCAACTCAATCTAAGAAACTCGATAATCCGATGCAAAAACTGATGGCTATATTAACTGAATTTGATAAACTTGCAAGTCAAATCAACATTAATAAAGATTAAGCTCTTCACTGGTTAAACTTTTTGCTTTCTTTCTGTTCGTGCTGTTTGTTTAAAATTTATATATATATATATATATAAAATAAAATAAAGCACTTCTTAAATTGCATTTTATGCTCTCCTCATGTTATTCTACTTATATTTTCCTTTCTTTTTGTTTTATTCACCTTCAGTTACTAGACTGGGTAGACGCCGTCCTCTTGCTGTCGTTTGTTCCCCTCGGCTTTTGCGTTTCTCTGTATATTTAGTTAGAACTCTCCTCATTGTAGTTTTTTACATTATTATTATTTTTTCCTTGCAGTATATTAAACTCTCTTGTAAATATGTATATATATAGGTTTTTTATCATTTCTTCTATTTTGCTCGCATTGTGTTTAACTTTTTATTTCTCATGATATACTTAATGTATGGTCTCTGAATTGAGTCTTTTTTTTTATGGGGCTTCTTTTGGTAGCTTTTTCGCCTGTCCTGGACATTTATTTGGATCATATCGAACTTTCTTTTTTTCTTTTTTTTTCTCATTAGTTATACTAACAATTTTTTCTTTTAAAAATTGTCTATCCTCTTAGCTTTTAATTTCTCTTTTTGTGGCTACTAGCCGCGTTTAAACGCTCTTTTTTCTAAGGCTCCCATTGCATTGTAATACGATACATATTTAGCCTGGATGTAAAGTTGCCAAGCAACTAGGGAATCCATACACCAGCTAACATTGTTCCATTGTTCTATACATGTCATCCCTAAAACGTGTAAAATAGATGACATCGAACAAGAAATTGCTGATAAAGGATTTGAAACAGTAAAAATCATGCAGATGACTCTAGTAGAGTAGACAAGAGGGCTCTCCCCTCTTCTTAATCCATCTCGTAAAAAATGAAAAATCGAAAACCTTTCCTGAAGTTAGAGATTTATTCAAAATTCGTATCGAAGTTGGGAATTATAGGGTCCCCCATAAAGCAGTGCAATGCTGGAATTGCCAAGGCTTTTTCAACATTAGCACTTACTGCTTTATGGAACCAAAATGTGTAGGATGCGGGAAAATTCATAAAAGTTTGGATTGCCCGAGTAAAAGTAGCAACTCTGAAGAAAATAAGGAAAAACCATCGCCGACCTTCTGTAATTGCGGGTCGAATCATCCGGCCACTTTTAAGGGGTGTAAGAACTTCCCATTAAAACCAAAATTTCGAAAATCCTATGCAGATACGCTTAAAAACATTGAAATTAAACCAAACTCCGAAATCCCGTTAAATCAGCCCCAAAAAAGAAAATTTCTCAAACAGACCCAAAGATGGCGCCACCGCAACCGGTGCAGTTGTAACAGTTGGAGGAATTTAAGACTTGATTCATTACGATTGCTGAAACTATTGAAAAAATTAAGATCGAACTTAAAATTGAATCTTTTTCTAAACTTTATGAATTTATTGATAAAATCTATAACGAAATTGTAAAACAAACTGATACTGGCAGAAAAAGACTTACTTTTATGGACGAGATTTCAAAACTCCCTCAGGATAAAGTTTAGTCTCTTTTAGGAAAATTTGTTAGTGTAAATATTGTAAATTTCTCTGTAAATAGTCTTTTTCATTTCTCTTATTATTAGCATCGTAAAATTTTTTTAATTGTAATGTTTATCATTTATTATTATGTAAAAAATGCACGGACCTGTTAATGGGCCTTTTATTTTGGTTTTTCTGAGCATTGCTTTCGCCAGAGCTTTCACTTGCAAGGTCCGACCACCAGAGGGAGAAGCCTCGGCTTCAACCAATGGGAAATCGGCCTCGCTTTCTCCACCTTCGACCATGTTCTTCTTCCACCTAATGTCTTTACTACAGTCCTGTCATTCTTCACTTGTCCTGATGCCGGGGATGTGTGGGGTTGCCCACGGGAGCCTCGGTTAAAACTGTAGTCGAAGTCGAATATACATGTCAAGCTAAATTCTAACGGTAAATTCTGAAAATCAGTTGGCGTGGTTCACGCAGCTGATAAATATTTATAAACGAAATCTGACGTACATGTATAACGTTATCATTTGAGGGGAAGAAGGGGTCTTGCACTCGATGTCGTACGATATCTTTAGGTGGAGGTTGGAATTTGTCTTTTCATATAGTTATCATATTTGATCCAACAAAGTTTTTCTGTTTTTGCCAATTTTTTTTTTACACCAATCAATAAAATCTATTGTTTATTTTTATAATCTGTTATCTATTCATGATAATACGAAGTTATTAATAAACCTATTAAATAATTATAAAATCCTTTTGTTCCAAAATATGGAATATCCCAACATTCGCCATTTCTAATATTCTGCCATATGCCTTAATGAAGAGTAATTAGAGTGTTTCGTCACCTTTTACTCTCGAATCTCCATAGTAAAATAAAGATGTTTCATAACTAGAGTTGAAGCCAATTTCGCTCTTTGATTTCTGAAATATTACCAGGTTTGGGTAATAATAGACAATTTTTTATTCAAGATATGTTACAACTCTCAATTTTTGCTTTATTTAATGGTTGGTTTTTGTGGCTATTTAATTTGGAAATAAGTATTAGGGGAAATTGGTACATAATTTCAGTAAAAAAGAAAACAAAAATCCAAAGCCGACAACACTGCATGAATAATGCTTTGTATTTAAAAATGCATTTCCTTAAATATTAAAGACGTGAATTATCACATTGCTAACAAGGCGTAAACCAACGTAGTGAAAAATGTCCAAGCCGGGAATCGAACCCAGGTCCCTGGAATAGATCTCCAGTGCTCTACCATTAAACCACAAGGACGATGCCCAGCTTGGCATCTCTCACTTATATAAGTCGGTAAGGCTACTACCGCAGCACTAGATGGGAAAGTCTTCATGAGCACACAATCTAGTGGCGTAACATGAGACGCAAATGAACCCAGCATCGGTGAATATACATTTTTTTTAACGGTAGCTGCGGTAGCAGCCTTACCGACTTATATAAGTGAGATATGCCAAGCTGGGCATCGTCCTTGTGGTTTAGTGGTAGAGCACTGAAGATCTATTCCAGGGGCCCGGGTTCGATTCCCGGCTTGGACATTTTTCACTAAGTTGGTTTACGCCTTGTTAGCAATGTGATAATTCGCGTCTTTAATATTCAATAATTTCAAGCGCAATTTCACTGCTGAAAAGTAGTTGAAAAATTAAAAATTGTATTTCCTTAATTTTGTGCCGTTTAAGTTTTGATGATATAAAAATGCTTTTTGAAATAAATAAATATTAGTCTAAAAAACAACGGAACTAGTTTTAAATGTACTGTATAGACATAGCTGTTTCCTGCAAAAATATTTATAAACATATATACAAACACATAGTCGAATTCAGAAATTCAGTTCTTGATTTCCAGAACAAGTGTTTGTTATGAGTTAAATATTTTTCATATTGTCTAACTAATAACTTCCTACCAGTCGACATTGAAAACGATATAGAATATTGTTCGTCTGTCTTATTTTTTTTTCTGTAACCTCAAGTTTTATTCAAGAAACTTCCATAATAATCGCATTTCGGTTTATGATTCTCAGATGACACCGTAACAAATCAAACGTAATAACTACCATGAATCAATTTCAAAATGCGGCGGTCAACATTAGTTAAACATAAGCCTTAAACATGGCAGTAACCAAAGCAACTTGCTAATTTCAAAAGGTAGAAATTACTCTTCATTAAAACTGGTGAAAAACCTTTTCATTTAACCCCTTAACAGTGACATTTGTTTTCTTACAAAAAAATTAAAAATGGGGCATGACACCACTTTTTCCATACTAAAATATTTACCTAACTTAATCGAAAAATATCTGACAATCAATAAAGATAAATTTACAGTTACAAATTAGTGGTATCAAAATGTTTTTAATAACGAAGCAAGCAAAGTGTTCTTGCCCGAATCCAGTTCGGGCCACACTGTTAAGGGGTTAAATAGATTGTGATCACTGTCGTTACATTTCGATATCGAAGAATGCAATTTATTTTCATCCCTAAAATCTTCTTCTCTATTGTTGATTCCGACACGAATGACAATTTTTGATATCGAAGCAGTATCGACAGCGTTAAGAATGAACATGTGTTCATTTAAACTTAAAGTACATCAATTCTATAAGAATAAGTGTTTATTTCTAGCATTCTTTCGATGTCAAATTTAAATAGTGCCGCCCCAAATAGCGCCCTTAAATGAATTTTATGTATTTTTACACGTTGTAAATATTTATATGTTATACCCAACGCACACTTTCTATTTAACTAAAATGTACGTGCACATATACTGAATTTTTAACAAGAAAATGGTAATTTTCGTACAACCGTAAAATATGATTTTTATCTTGCCAAAACTTTTTACAGCTATTTCACACAATTGTTATTAACAGAAAATTGTATAAAAATTCCCAGTTATGCATCTTTGGAATCTGTATAACCTCAGTTAATGGCATGAAATTAGGTGCAGTAGTTTTTGAGAAAATCAGTCTTTATAAAAATGGAAAAAAATTTTTTATCTCATAAAATATCAATATTTATAAGGTGATAATAGGAGAAATGTGTTGTCAGATAGGCAGCCACATTTGGGGAAAAACCAGGAAATTTGATTGAAAGGCATGTCTCCAATGCTTATTCGGCTATGCTCTTTCTCTGTGTAGGGTAGGACATCAAAAACTTTGGAAATGGAACTTATTATATATCTAATTTTTGTAAAGAAGGACTCCAAAAAACTGCAATTTTACTACGAAGTAGATAATAGGGAAGTTTAATATAATATATATATATAACTTAAAGCCTTTTAAGTTTTGCATATTATTAGGAGATGGTGGTGGAGCATATTGAAGGGTCTAATTCAAAGAACGTTTACTTATTATTGTTTGAAATAAAGCAAAATAAGAAGTTTTAAATTTCTTAAACTTTTTGCGCTGGGAGGAGCGATGGCGAAGTAAAAAATTCGAGAAGAGGCAGGGGGAGAATTTAGATAAATATTATTATTATCATCTTCAAAATAACAAAAAGAACAAAAAATTAAAACTTTATCGAATTATATTTTTTGCGGTGTAAAAAAATAGGGGGGGGGGGGATAGGGTTTTTATTCATTCATTTATGTATTGTTTTGTTTTTTACGGCTGATTTAGAGAAAAGCCGAATCTCGCCGAAACGCAGATAATTATCTTACATGCAAAAGGGAGCAATCTATTTTATTTCAAGATGAATCTATTTTGATTCACGTATAAGAAAATGAAGAGCACTGTGCGATTTCAAAGAATTTGTATTTCCGTGCGTGAAAATTTATGCTTTTACACATAAAAGGACTTTGTGATAATGTCAGAAATTTTCGTGCTTTAAGTGGAGAATTTTCTTCTGTACATTCTTCATTTCGTTTCTAATTTTCTTTCTTCTTCTTTCTTTCTTATTTATTTATTTATTTATTTATTTATTTATTTTATCTCTGGATAATCATTGATACTATGTTGAATAGTTCAAGAAAAGGTTTTACATTTATTTAAATACTTTTTTTCTTTTTTTTAGGATTTTACAATTTTTTATCTGTGTTTTTAGACATAATTCTCTAGCGCCCATTGCTGAAAATAAATAAATAAATAAATAATACCGAAACAGTCGACCATTATTCTATGCAGGACAAGATTAAACTCTGAAGCCTTTATATCATAGTTTCTTTTTTCCTGCCATCAGCGTCCAAGAAATTCATCATTGAAAGCTTAAAGGCGTGAAATCAAATTCAACTCCATGTCACTCTCGTCAACTTAACCGTGCGGCATTTTGCGAAGTGTGTTTTCAAACCTGCCTATAAATCCTCCTGATACACTGCGTCCATTCTATTGGACATTTTCATTTTTTATATAAAATAGTTAATTTCAGTTGGAACTTGTAAATACTTGCTGTCCATTATACTAGATTATAAATATACTTATTTTTATTTCTTTTAAATTTCTTCATGGCATTTACTTGCCAATTGTGGCAGCTCTGACACTAATTATTGTCATTATTCTAACAAACCAATGACTGGTGTTGAGAAGAGTTAAAAAACAAAACAAGATGTTATTATTATTATTATTATTATTATTATTATTATTTTTAGAAAATTATTAAATTGATTAACACGTTTCTTAGTTCAAGTACACTTTTTCTATTTGATGATGCAAAAATTGAATTTATGTGATATTTGGAAATGACTTATAAAACGATAAAACCTCACTTCTGATGTCAGCAAAATTTGTAGTGAAGGAAATAGGAACTTGTCGCTAAAAATCTGGTTTTAGCCTATGTTGTTTTTCTTTCTTGATAAGTCTAAAATAAAAAAAGGTTGTCTGCGTGAAATGCAACATGTATATGTATATGCATTTAACTGTAAAAATAATTGTAAGCTTTTTATATTATTTTACTGTTCGTATGTTGTTTATAATTAAATTAGTTAATTTATGAACTATTTAACCGAAGAAGCTAATTTAACCGAATTTAAACAGAAATAAAAATGTAAAGAAAATATAACTGAAGATAATAATCTAAAGATTATAAATAAACTGTATTTTATTTCTTTTTAATTTCCTTTTGGCATTCAAATGTTAAATGTGATAACTATTTATAATTTTTTTTAGAAAAAAAATTATTGATGTGATAATTTTTATTATATTCCTTTTTTTTTAAACTATTTAAAAAAGTCATTAAATAGATTTATACTTTTGAAATAAATTTCATCCAAAAATTCCTTTTCTCTTTGATAATGAAAAAATTAAAATTGTGCAATATTTAACACGTTCAGGTCGGCGTGCATCCCCGGTGGGTCACACTCCAATGTTAAATAGAAGACGTGCACTACAGGTGGGTCACACTTGAATATTCGAAAATCCAGTAGTAAAAACAATTCCATATTATAAACTTAATATAATTCACGACGGGAAACGGGAATTCTCGTTTTCATTCAAAAAATATCATTGACTAAGGACATAGCTTCTACCTTACAGAAAATGCATTTATATCATGCTGTCCATAGTTTTTAGATTGTAAGATATTTTAATTTAAATTCGTACATATGCAGTCAATAAAATCATGTCTCTAAGTAATTTGCTTATTCTTTACGAACTGTCAGACATTCACAATCAATTCTGCTTGTTATTTCGAGTTCAATTTAATAACTATGAGAGGGGCGTGTCAATACATACAGTGTCTGAATAAGCGAAAGTACCGCGCCGCCAGATGAAGCAAAACATGAATTCCAGCGCCGACACACAGCGAAAAACATGAATATCGGCGCCAGCGTGAACGTGTTAAATGTGATGTATGAACGATAAAAGCACATTTATAATGAAAGAAAAATTTTAAACATAAATAAAAATTTTAAAAATGTATAACTGAATTAATATTTGGAAAATTTTCCAGAGAGATTTTTAAGAGATAATTTGAGATTTTCCAGAGAGATAATTTGAAATTTGATTTTCATTTGAAATTTTGTATAAATGAAGATAATAATTTAAAATTATAAATAAACTGCGTTTTAATTCTTTTTCATTTCCTTTTGTTATCCAAATGTCAATTGTAATAACCGTGCCAGTAACTATTTATAATCTGTTTCAGGAAAAAAAAAAAAAAACTTTTATTGATGTGATAGATTTTTTCTTTTAATTCCTTTATAGAAGCCCATTTAAAAAGTCACTAAACTGATTTATACTTTTCAAATAATTTTCATCCAAAAATACATTTTCTCTTTGATAATGAAAAAAATAAAATTGTGCAATACTTAAAGGTGATGTATAAATGATAAAAACACATTTATAATGAAAGAAAATTTTACAATTAAGAATTTTTCATTCAGAATCATGTAATTCAATAATATGGTTTTTACAGGACTAAGATCCAATGTCCATTATATTTGACACGACACAGCTCTATATATTTTTTAGTTTTAAAAATAAATGAATATATATAAATTTTTCTAGCTGCATAACGAGCCTTAACCCTAAAAATGTTAAAATTTGTGCGAAAAATGCGAGTTTGCTCTCAAGAGGATATACCACTTCGATTTTCTTAGGGGAAAAAAAAAAAAAAACACATATTGCACACCCTCCCCCGATCTGTATCTCTCGTGTAGATGATTAATAATTAAAAACATCAATATTTTTTACCTCCTTAATTTCTTGAACTTCCGTATTTTAAAATTTTAATCTTTAGTCTTTCAATCAATTATATCATATGATCGTTTTTTAGCTAAACTATTAAATTTAAAATTAAGTTATTTAAATTCTGACCCTTTTTTCTAGTTTTACTGCAACCTATTAAGTCCTCTATTCATAGACAGATTCTTAAGCTACGAAACTTATCAAGACTCCCTAACTGTTTCAACACCTGTTTTTAACTTTGACGTGGGAATTAAAGTGGTAGGATTTTCCTATAATTCATAAAATTGAACTTTTAAAAACAAGTTGTTAATCTAACATATAACGGAATTCATACGAAACAATGAATTTTTAGAATAACTGTTGATTGTTAATACAAAGACGCATAACGATGGAACATTTTAAACTAAATCTTACACCGGAATATAAAGTAGTTTTAAAAAAAAGTAAAAAAAAAAAGTAAATATTATAAATAATTTTACGCAAAATTATCATAATATAATTGAACTTCGTTGTCGAATCACGCATGTCGAATGCTGGTATGACTCTGTCGTGCTTCAAGCAATCGATGTATTAAATACTAAATAAGAAACATTCATAGAATGAGTCGTTCGCTAGTAGATGGAGGCATTATAGGTGTTCTTTTGCCAGTTTCGCCCCCCTTTTTATTCAGAAATTCCGAACGAATTTTTTTCTTTATGTAACCACAAAAAGGCCTCTCGTTAAATAAGGCAAAAATAACTATCCCTAATTTCTGATATGACTTCAGAATTTCTGACTAAAAATTTGAATGTCATGTTGGCAGCTCCCGTCCATGACGTGCCTCCAAAACATTTTAATCATGACAATGCCATTCTTCCAATGAAGATGATCGGAGTTTCCGAAGAGTACCATTGAGTGAGGAATTAAGTAATGCGCCCTGCCTTGCAAATCTATAGTGAAGTGGGCGGAGTTTCTTTAGAATTACAATTGAGGGAGGAATTCAGTAGTGCCCCTCCCCCTCTGTCCTATAGTATACGCTGCTAAAATCTAAGTTTTGGTGTGAGGAAAATAAATAGTAGAAGACAGATTTCGGAAAGCAGAAAGCGAATTAGTGGACTGTGAGTGAATGCAGTTATATGCTTTTTATGTAATTATGAAATCTACTTCTACAAACGTTATTTACGATCACGCATAAACTATTGTATTTTGAATGAATTAAAACGATTTTTTAAAATAGGTGTAGTAGGTATTGTATCTTGAATTAAGTTCAGTATATACATGAAAAGAAGTAAATAGTTTTAAATATTAGAAAGGTGAAATATTTCAGAAAATTCTAGAAAAAAATAATGCAAATTAAAAGTTTTTTTTTTTTTAATTATTTGGAAAAATGGCTATTGTCCTCATCAGGGTTGGAAATCAAAAGCATATCTGAAGCCTTTTTATTGGTTTAATCTGCATTTTATTCGTTTTCTGATTGGTCTATACACTAATCTTTGCTTTCAACAGAGATGGATACCTCTGTTGCCACTATGACAAAAAACTAATAAAGACTACAAAAAAAAAAAAAAAAAAAAAATAATAATAACTCAGAAACAAATTGAGATACAGCTTTCGAACAAATTGCATTTAAAAGTACATTTTTTTTTCTCTACACGACGGTGTAAAAAGTAATATTGTGGGATGTTTAGAAGTTTAAGAATGAAATTTCCTTTAAAATGGGTGGTCAGATTTCTTGGAAATCTGACGATGGAAAAGCCTTTTCCCGAACAGCCAATGAAATGCTTGGATAATACGTAAGTTTCAGGTGGTTAATACGTACGAGTCGCAGGCGACTTTTTTCGCTTGCAACTTTTACGTGTAATAACACTATTAATGTTTAATTCATGGCGTACGTAATGTGTGATCAACTCCGTGCGATTTTTTATGCCTTAAATTTTAGTCTTTGAAAAAGTCATTTTCTAAATGGTTGTTGTAATTTGTTAAATTGCTTTTTTTTTATTTTGTTTTAATTCAAGTTGCTTTATAATTTTCCTTCTGTGTTCTGATTGGTTAATGCTCGCGTGATTAGCTACCTTCTGCTTTCTTGTTGGCTGTTTTTTAACTTGTCTTTTCCCTTCAATTTTTTGCTCCAACTTTCAAACTAGTAGCACCCGCTCTTTGCGCCTGATGAAGAAAGGCAAAGTTTCAAATGAAAAACAAATTTCAAAGTAATTGCTTAAAAGGTGCAAAGGCCAACATAGTGAAAAATATTCCAAGCCGGGACTCGAACCTGGGCCATCAGTATAGCGAACTGACGTTCTACCGACAAAGCCACTTGGAATGATACCCAGCAAGGGAAATTTCTCACTATTATATGTTGGCAAGGCTACAAACGCAGCACAAGATGGAATATTTTTCACTATGTTGGCCTTTGCGCCTTTTAAGCAATTACTTTGAAATTTATTTTTCATTTGAAACATTGTATGCAAGGCAAATTTTTCCCTCTGGAATAATTTCCATGTATTAATTAAGACAAAGTTTTTTTGAAAGCTCTAGCGCGTTTACTATTTTTTTATGATGTTATTAAGAAGTTTGTTTTGCGTCTGAAAATAACTAAATTAAAAAATTTTAAGTAAATAGTAACATTTTACTGTTTTTTTTTACGCATGTCATCATATTTTATTTATTTATTTTGTTAGTATAATACATCTGAAAAAATATATTAAAAATAAATTATTATTGTGTGTGTCCGACACTAAAATATATCCATTAAAAAAATAAAATTTTTAATCAGTATGTATCAATAATAATAAACTTTAAGGTATCTTAAAGTCGATCTTCATGCATATTTTTCTACCGCATGTTATGATTTTATTATTTATTTGTGGTTACGAAAATATAGCAATCAGTACATTAAAAAAAAAGTTTTAAGATTTTTAACTTGTATTCCGGCAACAATGTAGGAATGTCCGGGTCAGTAAACGACTTGAGCGAGCGCTTCCGAGCTGTACGGACGTATTATTCTTCGTTCTTGAGTTCGCACGTGTGCGGTGCAAAAAGGCGCGCCTGCACCTGCTCTTGGGTCTATGTCATTTAGCAGACAACCAAATAGCCGACAAGACATTTAGCAGACAGCAATTAGACGACAGGACATTTAGCCGACAAGTACATTTAGTCGACACGTACATTTAGTCGACAGGACAATTAGCCGACAGCGACAGTTAGCCGACAAGACAGATAGCCGACAGAGACAATTAGCCGACAGGACAATTAGCCGATAGGACAGTTAGTCGACATGGACAATTAGCCGACAGGACGTTTAGCAGACAGGACAATTAGCCGACAGGACAATTAGCCAACAAGACATTTAGCCGACAAGACAATTAGCCGACAAGACATTTAGCCGACAAGACATTTAGCCGACAAGACATTTAGCCGACAGGACATTTAGCCGACAAGACAATTAGCCGACAGGTCAATTAGCCGAAAGGACATTTATCCGATAGGACAATTAGCCGACAGGATATTTAGCCGAGAGGACGATTAACCCAGTTAGGTTTTGGTTTGGATACTGTTAGGTTTCGGATAGGTTACAGTCAGAATACAGTTAGGTTATAATTAGTTTACGGTTACGTTAAACTTAGGTTACAGTTAGGTTACAGTTAGATTACGGTTACGTCACAATTAGATTAAATTTAGGTAACAATTAGGTTACGTTTAAGTTACAAATAGGTTAAGGTTAGGTTACGGATAGGTTACAGTTAGATTAGGGTTAAGTTACGGATAGGTTACAATTAGGTTACGGATAGGTTACAGTTAGATTACGTTTATGCTACGATTAGGTTACAGATAGGATACAGTTACGTTACAGTTTGGTTACAATTAAGATTACGGATAGGTTACAGTTAGATTACGGTTAGGTTACGAATAGGTTCCAATTAGGTTACGGTTAGGTTACAGTACGTTACGGATAGGTTCCAATTAGGTTACGGTTAGGTTACAGTTAGATTACGGTTACGTCACAGTTAGATTAAATTTAGGTAACAATTAGGTTACGTTTAAGTTACAAATAGGTTAAGGTTAGGTTACGGATAGGTTACAGTTAGATTAGGGTTAAGTTACGGATAGGTTACAGTTAGGTTACGGTTAGGTTACAGTTAGATTACGTTTATGCTACGATTAGGTTACAGATGGGATACAGTTACGTTACAGTTTGGTTACAATTAAGATTACGGATAGGTTACAGTTAGATTACAGTTAGGTTACGGATAGGTTACAGTACGTTACTTATAAGTTACAATTAAGTTACGGTTAGGTTACCGCCAGGCTACAGTTAGGTTACATTTAAGTTACAGTTAGGCTATAGTTACATCACAGTTAGGATACGGTTAGGTTATAATTAGTTTACGGTTAGCGTACCGTCATGATGCGTTTATTTTACATATAGATTACGGTTAGGTTACAGTTATGTTACAGTTAGGTTAGGGTTAGGTTATAAGTAGGTTACGGTTACGTTACGGTTAGGTTATAATTAGGTTACAGTTATGTTCCATTTCCGTTACAGATAGATTACGGTTAGGTTACGGTTATGTTCCATTTTCGTTACAGATAGTTTACGGTTGGGTTATGGATAGGTTACATGTTGGTTACAGTCACGTTACATTTAGCTTATAATTAGTTTACGTTACGGTTAAGTTACCGATAGTTTATAGTTACGTCACAGTTAGGTTACGGTTATGTTACAGTTAGGTTACGGTTAGGTGATAATTTGTTTATAGTTAGGTTGAAGGTATGTTACTGTTAGGTTACCGTTAGGTTACGGTTAGGTAACACGTTACAGCTAGGGTACAGTTAGGTAATGTTTATGGTACAGTTAGATTAAGCTACGTTACAATTAGATTACTGCGCCCAGGTCTTAAATTCTAACAAAAAAAGTTCCGGAACTCTAATCAGCGCTACCGGTACAACAACTGTATCGTTCCACCCCTCCCCCCTGCCCCTGTAATCTGCATATTTATATTTGGTACATTAACTGCAAAATTTAAAGCTTTTTTTTTTCTTTAGCAAAATAAAAATTTTAAATATATCTATCTGCATGTACTTAGCTGTCAACTATTCCACTTTTTAGTTATCACTTCTTCTGAATAGTAAAAATCCGTGCCTATTTTTTAAGTTAATTAATTGCAGAATTCTGCGATTAAATAGGGTAACGATTATGATTAGGAAATTTCTTTAACACAGAAAAGAGATAGTTCGCAGCTATGCATTTTTAAGGAAAAATGAATGAAATTTACAGAAATGAATATTTATATGCTGAGGAATGGAACAATGTTTTACAATTTCCTGAAAAATGTGTATATCTTAAACTATAATCATTTCCTTCCGCATAACAATCTTTTGCGGTGAGTCCCTGAAAATCAGATAAAATTAAAAATTTGACAACGTTATCGGAAAGAATCTATGCTTTTATAGAAAAAGGGGAACCACTGCTCGATTGCTTTCTATCAGAATAACAATACATGGTAATTATATCTATTTACAAAGGAAAGTGACTTCGTATAGGTGCAGAGAGCCTTAGCGTGGGTACCGTTCATGATACAAAATAAATAGAAAAATCACTAACGTGATTTTTATACTCGTACGCAATAGAAGACAAAAACCTCGAACAAACAAACATCAAGCTGATGCTTGTTGGATAAAACAGAAAATATTCTTTTCAGGTTAGATATCGAAATAATAAAAAGAAAACCCAGCCAATAAAAAATTATCCTACTGTCACAAAAGAAAATCGAACTGAAAGCAAATTTATTGTTCAGTCTCTTGAGTGGTGCCGTATCAACACGTCGCCGATATAAATTTGAAATAGTAAAACACGATTTCTGTTTCCCCTTCATTCTGATCATAATAGCATTAAAATGATTTGAAGTGGAATATAATACGTAATTTTAAAAGAGGATATTTTTTTCAATACATGAATAAATAAAATTTTAAATGTAATACAGATTGAGCTCGAGTCAGTCTAAGCCTAAAAACTGATATAAAAATTGAGACCGTTTTATCTCCATCTCCTACGTGTGTGACACATTACGCCACATATAAGTGTTTTGTTAAAAAGAATGCAAAAGCTTGGAGATGGGAAGGAAAGGAAAAGGTAATTTAAGCTTCGGTTTTTCGGAAGCGCTATTGCACTGGGCTCCGGAACCCTGTATTTATACAGTGTAATTTTATATCACACTAGCTGACCCACCCGGCGTTGTCCAGGCCCATCATAATAACCTTAAATAAAACTCAAGTTTGTATGATTTTATATCCTTTGAAAATCTTTTAAATGAACCTAGTTTCGGAAGTCCCATTACCTTCCACAGCCTCTCGTGTGTTCCCAACAAATCTCTTTCCGAACGAACCTGTGAAATGGGTTCCCGCTACCTAATGCAGTATGTACCGGAAGTGCTCAGCACGTGCCGCAGATAATCGAAAACCAAGTCGAGTGAGACAAACTTCGTTGTAATCAAGTCCATAGAACCCGAAAAAAGAATGCATCATTAATGTACGAAAATGTTGGTAACTGAAGTCTAAGATAAACTTTCATAATACAGAAAGTAGCTGAATTGTAATCTAACTTAAATGAACCAATTCCCGTTGAAATCGGTCCCCTAGAACCCGATGAAAGAATACACACCTAAGCGGTGGAATGTTGCCCCCCCCCCCCCTCTGTAAATTTCACGGACTACTTTTAAAATTAACGCAATATTATTTAATAAATGGATGAAATTCCGGGCGGCAAACAACGTAGCTACGCTACTGCACCTATCGAAAATTTTCATATGAATTCGACATTCGTTTTATTCGATGTTAGCATAAATTAGAGGACCGATGTAATTATAAGCGCGCTAGAGTGCGAAGCCAGCTAGTTTAATAAAATGTTATTATTATTACGCTTATATGTTAAAGCCTCGATAACTCGGCATCCTCATAAATAAGTGTATTTAGTTAATATTATTATTTATACCTTTGCTCTAAAAACTGGATAACTTGAAGATTCATTAATCCGTTTTATTTTCTATCGAATACAAGCTATACGGTTAAACCTTGATGAATCCTCAAGCTTATAAATCTATGTTTTTATTTAAACAATTATCATTGGTCATTGTGGTTAAAACCTTGATAACTCTGTATCCTCATAAAACAGTGCTTCTATGCAATAGAATATAATTAATTTTCTTTACATCCGCAATAAAATTAAAATAACAAGTTATCCCCAAACGATCTCTCTAAACGCAAAAACCTAGTTACTTCGCCATCTCTTTAAATTTATATTTTAATCAGTTTGATATAAATTTTTGTATGATTTCCAAAAAACCTCGAAAAGTCGTCATCCTTAATCATCTGTGATTTTATTAAGTCGAATGTCATTAATGAATTATATATTTCCAATCTTGACAACTTGACATTCTCACAAATTCGTCTTTTTGCGCATCGAATTTATTTAATTTATATATTAAAAGATCAGTGATTCGCCAGCCTTAATAAACCTTTGTTTTTGCTGAAAGAAGTAGTATTTATTTGTTACTGATATGGGGGCACTATAATATCGATAGCTCATCAATTTCATAAATCAGTGCTTTTACTCAATCATCATTAATATTTTATACATATGCATTAAAACCTCAATAACTCGTCAGCTACTAAAAGTGTGTTTGTATTTATAAGTTTTCAGCGAGATCGGATTTAACGACAACCCAGTTTTTAGCGAGGAAAATTGAATAAAACGTATACCAATAAAAGAAAGTTTTGCTCTGTCTGTGTGTATGTGAGTGTTTGAGCGTCTGTATGTCTGCGTTTGATGACTAGCAAAATCTACCGCACATAGAAGTCTGAACATTTAGGTGAGAACAATCCAAGACATGTCCTGATGCACCTGACAATCAGATTTTTCTTTTTTAGGGTTCCGTACTTAAAAAGTAAAAACGGAAACCATTATAAGATCACTCTCGTGTCTGTCTGTCTGTCACAGCCATTTTACTCGTAAACTATGGAACGTGGAAAGTTCAAATTCGGAGAAATAATAAAGACCATTGACCCACATATTTTCATATTAATAAACATTCATAAATATATTTAGTAAAAAAGTAGATGGGCTAATTATGCTACTTGAAAAAAAATCTTTTCATTGTATATCATGTGGGGTATCCTGTGAAAGCTTTTGTAACGCTGAACTCAAAAATACATTCCTTTTAATTTTAGGTATTATATTTTCAAAGATATTGTTGAAAATGTAGCGCAAAAATATGTCCCCCCCCCATCTAATTCCGAATCTACTGAAACTAAAATTATGAAAAAATTAGAGGTAGTAGGCATTAATATAAACCTTGCCGGAAAATTATAGCGATTACCCTAGGTCACATAGTTTTTGAGTAATTAGCGTTTTTCTGTTATACACAAATTTCGATTTACGGGCATTCAGAAAAATTGTTGAGCATCGCTGAATATACCCATCGTTGCAGAAGAATAAAAGCCTTGTTTATAATGATTTTCGAAAAAAATCATCGGTAATTAGCCGAGATATTAACCCTTAAAGGTACGGTCAGTTTAGACATACACAAGGACAGGGCGGCGTACTCTATGCCTAGTTAACAACTTGTGTAATGTAATGTCCAGTAACAGTATAAAAGCAATAAACGTCAAATTGTTAAAACCATACTATTTTAAGGGGTCTCGGGACTCTAAAAAGTGGAAAAAAAAGACCATTTTCAACATTTAATGTCGTAAAATGTATATGATTTTAAAACACAATTTTAATTGGAATGAAAGATATAAGTATGTTCTTTCGTTTCATGCATTTAAAAAATTGCAAGATACAGAATTAGTATTTATAGGGGGCTCGAAACTGTTAGGCATTTGCCGAACAAAAAATTGGCATAACAGTTTACGCGCAGGATTACAAAATAAATATTGCAACTAGAATGAAAATTTTGGTGCTTACTTATACTTCAGATTGTAATAATTTCCCTGAACTTAAATAAATTTATATTTAAAGCCTTTTTATATTTTTAATGCAATGTTGTATTTAGCTAATACAAAATTTTGAAAATTTCAACAGTAAAATCACCTAAAAAATATGTTTTTGAACAATAAAAAGGAAATTTTAGGTTCAGTTTATACAGAATAACATGGAATATATGTTATGAAAATTTCATGAAAAAATATTCAGAAGTTTTTGAGGTATCCTGCGCGTTATAGCCAAAAACGCCATTTGGAAAATAATGACTTTAAAGTTTCGGGAACGCCGCTTCAGCTATTGAGCGGGTATAATTCTAAAAGCCAAAACTTGTGTTCTAATGGGAATTTCAAGAAAACAATTATATCAAAATATTCAGAAAAGATAGGAGTTTAACATCTAAAAAATTAAAATTTCTTAAATTTTGAAGCTTTAAGAGTCCTGCGACCACTTAATCCTTTCCGGCACGGAGTAATTCTATTTATAAACGTATGAAATAATGAGCTGACACCAGAATTTATAAATGAATTTATTAGAAAATGCGAACTTGCTTATTTTCACGTACATGATAAAAGGGAAATTTTAATTAAATATTCTTGGTGCCGTTTGTCTGTTTTGGAATAAAAATTAGGTGTCCGTTTTTTAAGAGCATCGCCCTCGAAAGATTTAATTAGAATGAATCGCATAAATACTGTGGGATTCGCGATAGTTTACATTGATTGTATCTCTCAATGCGCCTCGAGTGACTTTAAAAGTTAATTAAACACCTATCTGGAAAAACGCGGCACTGACCAAGGCGGCGTTGCAACTTTGAGACCTCAATTCAAAGCGCGCTTAGCACAATGCCAAATTTAAACTTTGAACAAATATTTTGTTTTAGCTACACTGTAGAAATAAAGGTTATTACTACGCTGAATTTAGTTTCATGAAATGCCAAATGAAGTTTAACTATGCACTGCTTTTATTGTCAGTACCGAATTAAGTTCATCATAAACAGATTAAAATAATATTAAAGAAAGAGTTATACGAACAGCTATGTTTGATATTATTTAGGTTCCATATCTCTTTGAACTTTCATGGTATACCCATTTACACTTTTCTAATATATACAGTTATACTCAACCCACCGTTGTATTGTTTTTTACAAAGTCTTAATACTCTTTTAGCAACGTTTTTTTTTTTCTTTATAATGCAATTACAAATTCATATAAGTAGGGGAGAAAGGAGAGTTCAGCGTCAGCAGGCGGATTGCGGATTGGGAGGATTGAGGAGGAGGGAGGAATCCACCTTGTGGATAGAGGAGGAGGGTGGAATCCACCTGTGGGAGGTTTCTTAGAGTAGGAGGGGTTAAATGTTGGAGGGGGCTTAATTTTTGAGGGGGCTTAATTTTTCAGAGGGGCTTATTTTTTTTTTTGTTCGAATCGACTTAGAGTAGAGATGGAAATATCATACTATAACATAGGTCTTTTCGAGAGGAAGTATGAAGACACTAAATTTTTCGATGGGCTTAATTTTTGAGGGGGGCTTAATTTTTGAGGGGGCTTAATATATTTTTTTTCGAATTGATTTAGTATTAGAATGGAAATATCATACTATAACATAGTGAGTTAGGTGTTTTCGAAAGGGAGTTTGAGGGGTCTAAATTTTTTAGAGGGGCTTATTTTTTTAGGGGGGGCTTAATTTTTAAGGGTGATTTTTTTTTTTTTTTCCTGAATTGTCTTAGAATTTGAATGAAGATAAAAATGTCATATGTTTTCTGCAAAAAATTTTTGATGCTGCCATCTGTATGCGGTAGTGCGAATTTATTATTGAAAATAGTATTTTATTTTTGAAAAGTTTCGAGGAAGGTTTGAACCTGCAAAATAGTCTCTTGGCTCGATGATATGTTGAAGACTTAACTAATCGAGCCAAGAAACTATGTCTATATGTTTAGATTTTAGATGTTTCAAAACAAAAAATTGTATTCCCCCTTCTGTATGCGCAAAGAGAGGTTGGTTTCTTAAGATAACTCATTAATACCTATTTTAACTGCTCACTCTGCGAATTTTTTTTAATGTGTATGATTTTTAGTTTAACTGATTTTATCGATTTTGTGAATGAGAGTTTGATTATTTTACGCACAAATGTATGATCATTTTAGAAAGCCGTGGTTTCGAACCTGCGAACTCCCATTCAAATTTCATTTTTTGTAACCGATAAGCTATCCACTATTGAAACCGCGCCCCGACAATTACTGAATTACTTTTGAACACTATATATTTTAAAAAAATACCTACCTCTTCCTCTTTCTTATACTAGGGAAGTTAATATAATTTATGTTTAAATTGAAGAAATAATTAATTTTTTATATTTCTTTAATAAGGCAAGTCATTTTTTTTGATCGATTAGAAGGCTACCAAACGATTTGAATAAAACATTGTTTTTACCAGTATTAATCCTCTTACCTAATTTTAAAATTATACTTTTTCTCGTGAACCATATCATATTCATTTAATCGTCTGAAATTCATTTCCTAAACCCTCTTATCAACGTTACTTACTATCTATCACAAACATCCGATTAGTCTAATCAGCTTTTTTCAACAGAAAATAGCTAATATGTAAATATTGATAACTATTGAAGAGATTATTTCACTTGTTTCCAGATTTTAAATGAAAGTTTGAACAGATTTTCTATTTATCAATTATTATAAATTGAATCAACTCATAGTTTGTTATTGCAATAGATAATTATTTGATGATTCTACACTAGTTCTAATGAATTTTAAAACTACTGCTTCACTTCAACTCATTCTTTTATACAGTTTAACAAATTTAGTTTGAATTAATCCATTGGTTTGTCATATATTTCACTGAAATAATAAAATTAATGTGTAAAACCTTAGAATGACGAATTCAAAAACGTAACGTGATGAATCATATACTTTTTAAACATTATATAAAAACCTTTGAATTGATTCACTTCCTGTGAACTTCCTACACATACTTTTTTATGCCACGTGTTTTTCTGAAATTTTTGCACCAATCATATTACATGATTTGCACTATCGTAATAATTTTTAAACATGCGCCCCCTATGATTATATATAAAATTGAATGAAACGAGACTTTTTCATTAGTGTTTGCTATTTTTTGAGTGTGTGAAGACGCTTTTTTCACTTAAGATAATATGGCTAGTTTTCAAGATGAACATTCTACTATGTTAAGCGATGATGTATCACGTTTGAATAATCAATATTTTTCATCAAGATTAAATGATCAAGACATGGGATTAATAGTACAACCTAAAGTAGAACCCGTTTCAGATAATGAAGCGGAATTCTCCTCATCAGAACTGAAGAAACAGAAGCCACCTTTTTTGTGTACTGTTTGCAGCAAATCTTTTTCACGAAAAGGCAATTTAAAACAACATTTGATGATTCATTCAGAAGAAAGACCATTTTTATGTGACATCTGCCAAAAAGCATTCTCTAGAAAGGCTATTTTGAATCGTCATACACTATCCCATTTAAAGATTCCTTCCCAACATAAATGTGAATCGTGCGGTGAAGCGTACTCAAGAAAGTATGACTTATTAAAACACATGAAGATCCACAAGTCCTCCAAAAACGATAAATGTATTCAGCGTAGTGAAATATTCAATCCCAACTCCGATTTTTTATATCATTTGAAAACTTCACAGAGAGTTAGATGCAAAATTGATAATTCATCCTCTTTAAAAGATGTGTTTTTTGAGAAGGTTAAGCATTTTAAAAGGCAAAATGCGTTAAACATATTTACTAAAACTGTAATCAACTCTAACGAGGAGAATGCTACAGACTTTAACACATTTTTTGATAGTATTCATTCGGACGTTTTAAACGAATTAATCTACCAGATTCAAGTTAAAAGATCGATGAAATGGTATGCAAGTGTACAAGTTGTTGTATATCGTGTAACACAGGAGGGTGTCTTAGAGATTGCCACACCCTATTTCCATTCAAAAACTATACTTGAATTAACGAAACAAAACTTATCTGAACATGTTGAGGATACCTTTGCAAAAATTATTAAGTCCTATGAGAAGTCCACCAGACGTGGTTTTAATTGGACATTAGATAAAATATTGAATTTAGAACTATCTACCTTTAAAATATAACATGATTTGAAATGTTTATACCTTTTTGAAATATGTGTACTCATGTTTTCACTATTGTAACTATTGAAAACGACGAATAAATAATGTGTAAATGAAAAAGCTGTTGTCTGTTTATTTTTGTTAGAACAACTGGTGATTTTTAATAACTCATAAAGTCGTAACGGCTTTACTTACTATTTTTTTTTTAATTTCTAATCAAATGAATAATGAGTTAACTATCTTTTATTAATTTCATATTGAAAGTCTGAAATTATCCATTGAAATAGTTATTTTTCAATATTTCTAATTTATCATAATTATTTTTAAAGTTTAATATATCACTCGTTGTTTGTATAAACAGCTGTTATTGCTCAATAATAATAATAATATTATCATTTATTACCATACAATTCTTTAAAAAAGCGTAGAACCATCAACATAATATATCATTAACCACTTTTTTAAAAACTGTTACCTTGTGTTGCCATTGAATTCTTCAAAACAAAAAAGAATAAAACTAGAATCCTTATCATTAAATATCAT
Organism: Maratus speciosus; assembly: GCA_963932465.1. NCBI lineage: Eukaryota > Metazoa > Arthropoda > Arachnida > Araneae > Salticidae > Maratus > Maratus speciosus. Next base: position 102,647,417 of record OZ010798.1, on the reverse strand, counting down.
ACACCACTTATATAAAAATTGTTACTTTGTGTTGCCATACAATTCTTCAAAAAAAGAATAAAATTAAAACTATTAACATTAAATATCATATACTGTAAATATAAAAATTGTTATCTTGTGTTGCCATACTATTCTTCAAAAAAGGATAAAACCATTGACATAATATATTATTCACCACTTAAATAAACTGTTTATATATATATATATATTAGACTTAAACTAAAATTAATGACATTACTAATTCTTTTAAGTGTTTATCTGTAACCGACACTGATTTTTAACATATATTAAGGGATGTGCTGTTTCAAAACATTCAGTTTCCAACTGATTTTTGTTCTAACTTCATCTAATGTTACCTTTATTATTTGAAAATGGGTTCTGTAGTAAATATGTTAAAAAGATCTTCCGACAAAGTGACTTCTTCTTCAAAGTATCAACGTTTAGAAGAACCTAATGATCCCACTTCTGCGAGTGAATTAAATATACCAAGATTGGAAATTCCTAATTTATTAAACACTGACTGTGGGACAATATCACGTGATTTATCCACTACTGATTACTCACCGAATGTGAAATCTGAAATCGATATGAATTTTTTTATCCCTAACTTTGGTGATGATACTACATCTTCCGAGAATTCATGCCAAAAATCAATTTCTGTCGAGGACTATTTGAATATATTTTTCAAAGACATGAATTTTGAATCCGCTTTAACCTCGACCCCAGCTAGTAACATAATTTCCCAAGACGAATCCTTTCAAGAACCTACTATTGGCCAAGAGGTTTCTGACTCCCAACCAAGCAACCTTTCTAAAGCAAGTGATGAATTACAAAGCACAACCCCACCTACGAATGTCATTCCACAGTCTAAAACTAGCAAATCCAATCATCCTATTGTATTTCGAGAAGAACTCAGTGACTGTATCTTTTTAATTTTAAAGTTGCATAATAGACAATTTCATATTCATATTCGAGAATTTAAACGCAGTGGGCTTACTAGTGAAGAAATTCTAACGAAAAATGGTATTATTATGGATGTTAACAGCTGGTTCGAATTTTGCAAGAAAATTTTTTCATTTAATTTGAGATATAAAAGTTCCTCATTTGTTTCTAATAACATGATATTAGTGTTAAATTTTAATAATTCTATCATGCGAATTAAAAATTTAAAGAATTATTCTCACATTGACTTAAACGAGTATCAGTTGCTGAAATTAAAAGAAAAAATACATGATTTGAATAAGGAACTTCTTCAGCATATATATGTAAACCATATACCAAGCTTAATTAGGCAGAAATGTATCATTGGTCATATATCTACAGAAAATGAACTCATGTTACAGTCTAAACTTATAACATGTATTGAGAATAATGTATTAACTATACTAAACCGCATTTTTGAATGTGATGGATGTATTTTTAATCAGAAATCTCAAAGCCCTCATTCCTGTTGTATACTAAATAATCGACAAAAATTTGAAAAACTAGGAGAGATGTTATTAACACTTATAGATTTAGATTTTGTTATTTCCTCATTTTTAAACGGAGTGGATTGTGTTAGTGAAAACTTTTTATCAAACATTCATGTAGAAACAATTCAAAACGAATTGTTTAAAATAATAAAATAAAATGTATTGCTATCCTTTATAATACGTGTGTGTTTATTTGTCTAAAGTGTATGTTTATTTTGTTATGTCTTTTAGAACTTTTTAATAGAGTGTTAGACTTAAATTTGCATATGTATATAACTAAAGAAATCAACAATTCTTTAGCAATTAAAAAATTAACACAAGTTTAAAATATTAAACTAATAATCTTAATACTATAATTTCTACTTTCTAATATATATTTATATATATATATATATGAAACTTAATTATATAAAAAAGTTTTCAATAATAATAATAAGTTTAGAAAATTAAAAAGTTTAAAAAACAAAATTAAGAAACTCATTTAAAAAAATATTTGAAAAATTAAAAAAATAAAGTTTTCAAAATAAAAAAATCTTTATAAAAAAAATAATAATAATTAAAAAAAAAAAAAATTAAAAAGTTTACAACAGTTTAAAAAAAAAATATTAAAAAGTTTACAAAAGTTAAAAAAAAAAACTTGAAAAAAAAACTAAAAAAAAAAAACTTGAAAAAAAAACTAAACAAAAATTAAGTTATCAAAATTAAAAAAAAAAAAATTATAAAAACTTAATACATTAAGTTTTCAAAAGTGAGTTTACCTATTCGTACATGTATACATGCATGTGACTTTCATTATGTTGTAGTTCAATACTTCTTTTTATTCTATAAAAGTGTTAGATTAATATATACTTATAAAAATATTTGTAAGTTAAATTAAAAAAAAAGTAACTTATAAAAAAATGTTTACAAAATTAAAAAAACAAAATCTTTCTAAATAAAAAGTTTTCAAAATTTAAAAAAAAACTTTTTAAATAAAAAATGTTTTCAAAATTTAAAAAAAAAATTGTAAATAAAAAAAAGTTTTCAAAATTAAAAAAAAATACTTTGTAAATAAAAAAAAATATTAAAAAGTTTATAAAAAAACTTTTTTTATAAAAAATATTTTCAAAATTAAAAAAAAAAATTGTAAGTAAAAAAAAAAAAAGCTTTCAAAATTAAAAAAAAATTGTAAATAAAAAAAATATTAAAAAGTTTATAAAAATAAAAAGCTAAAAAAAAAACTTTGTAAAAAGTTTTCAAAATTAAGTTATCAAAATTAAAAAAAAAAAAAAACATAATAAATTATGTTATCAAAAGTCAGTTCACATAACTGTATATGTATCTGACTTTCATAATTAAAAAAGTTATCAAAAAGTTGAATTAGATTGCAAATACAAGTATACAATCAATCATATATCAATCAGTCATAGTAATTAATCGTTCAATCAATTAACCAATCAATGATATCAATTAATCAATAAATCAAACCAATCAATCAATCATATTAATCAACCAAACAATAATATCAATCAGTCATATCGATCAATAAATCAAACCAATCAATCATATTAATCAACCAAACAATAATATCAATTAATCATATCAATTAATCAACCAATCATTCATATCAGTCAATCATATTAATCAACCAAACAATAATATCAATCAGTCATATCAATCAATAAATCAAACCAATCAATCATATTAATCAACCAAACAATAATATCAATTAATCATATCAATTAATCAACCAATCATTCATATCAGTCAATCATATCAATCAACCAACATTCATATCAATCAATGATTCATATTAATCATATCAATCGATCAATCAAGATACCGAATACAAGTATTCATACAAATAAATCACATCAATTGCAGCTCAAGTATTACAAGTTAGTATAATAACATTATAAGAAAGTTTTGAATTAATACAATGATTAACTACCAACATTTTGTAACAGCACTTTTACAAAAGCAATGTATGAATAGATATTTTAGTTACAAAAATATTTAAAATGCTTTTGAAAGTTAACAAAATTATTTTCCAAAAATGTTAAAAACATTACAAGCTGCTAAAACCTACAATTTAACAAGAATGAGTTGTCCTATATTTCCTTTCTATTTGCATTTGAGCATATGTATACGGATTCCTCCTTTTAATTATGTTCTATAGTATACACTTAAAATATATATAGTATATATAAAACATTAAATTAAAATATTCTTTAGTTATTAAAAAGTTTTAAAAATTAGCAATTTTTTTAATATTATAAGATAACAAAAATTATTTTGTAATTTATTAAAAGTGAATTTACCTATCGCTATATATGCGTTTCATAAGATAAATTTTCTTTATGTTAACATCCTACCCACATTTTATTTTATAGTTATACACATCGAAACGAAAAAAAAAAAAATAAACAATCTATTATTAAATTCTTCAATTTAAAATTTTAATACATACATACTTAAACATTTATATAAAAATAATGAACTCACCATGTTTGAACTCAGAAAAGAGATGATGAGCTTATCACGTGGTAGATTATGACGTAATCAATTAGATATCACGTGCCTTCCTCGTGCCTTTTGATTGTCTTATCTACAATCAGATTGTATTATCAATCACGTGATCTAACTGATATGAGTCTATACCAAGACACTACCCATTTTCACTTCAGTCATCGAATATGTAGGTCGTATATTTTTTTGAAAGTCTTTTATTTTATGGAATCTTCACCAACATGACGTCAGATATTTGCAAATAAAATCCTATTAAAATCTTTCTCGAAATTGTGAACAAAGATTAATTTTCATATTGTTTAAGTATAATCATTGATTATTTAACTGGATAATAATATTTTTAGAAGTAACTTAAATTTCTTATAAAAACGGAAGTATTTATTGCATCATTCATAGAATTCAAGTTTGAATATTAACCAAGTTTTTTAAACTTTTATAATTTATACTAGTATTTAGTATATACTAGTGCTTAGTAAAAACTAGTATATATTCTAGTATAAAGAGTTTATAAAAGTTTAAAAAACTTGGTTAATATTCAAACTTGAATTCTATGAATGATGCAATAAATACTTCCGTTTTTATAAGAAATTTAAGTTACTTCTAAAAATATTATTATCCAGTTAAATAATCAATGATTATACTTAAACAATATGAAAATTAATCTTTGTTCACAATTTCGAGAAAGATTTTAATAGGATTTTATTTGCAAATATCTGACGTCATGTTGGTGAAAATTCCATAAAATAAAAGACTTTCAAAAAAATATACGACCTACATATTCGATGACTGAAGTGAAAATGGGTAGTGTCTTGGTATAGACTCATATCAGTTAGATCACGTGATTGATAATACAATCTGATTGTAGATAAGACAATCAAAAGGCACGAGGAAGGCACGTGATATCTAATTGATTACGTCATAATCTACCACGTGATAAGCTCATCATCTCTTTTCTGAGTTCAAACATGGTGAGTTCATTATTTTTATATAAATGTTTAAGTATGTATGTATTAAAATTTTAAATTGAAGAATTTAATAATAGATTGTTTATTTTTTTTTTTTTTTTCGTTTCGATGTGTATAACTATAAAATAAAATGTGGGTAGGATGTTAACATAAAGAAAATTTATCTTATGAAACGCATATATAGCGATAGGTAAATTCACTTTTAATAAATTACAAAATAATTTTTGTTATCTTATAATATTAAAAAAATTGCTAATTTTTAAAACTTTTTAATAACTAAAGAATATTTTAATTTAATGTTTTATATATACTATATATATTTTAAGTGTATACTATAGAACATAATTAAAAGGAGGAATCCGTATACATATGCTCAAATGCAAATAGAAAGGAAATATAGGACAACTCATTCTTGTTAAATTGTAGGTTTTAGCAGCTTGTAATGTTTTTAACATTTTTGGAAAATAATTTTGTTAACTTTCAAAAGCATTTTAAATATTTTTGTAACTAAAATATCTATTCATACATTGCTTTTGTAAAAGTGCTGTTACAAAATGTTGGTAGTTAATCATTGTATTAATTCAAAACTTTCTTATAATGTTATTATACTAACTTGTAATACTTGAGCTGCAATTGATGTGATTTATTTGTATGAATACTTGTATTCGGTATCTTGATTGATCGATTGATATGATTAATATGAATCATTGATTGATATGAATGTTGGTTGATTGATATGATTGACTGATATGAATGATTGGTTGATTAATTGATATGATTAATTGATATTATTGTTTGGTTGATTAATATGATTGATTGTTTTGATTTATTGATTGATATGACTGATTGATATTATTGTTTGGTTGATTAATATGATTGACTGATATGAATGATTGGTTGATTAATTGATATGATTAATTGATATTATTGTTTGGTTGATTAATATGATTGATTGGTTTGATTTATTGATCGATATGACTGATTGATATTATTGTTTGGTTGATTAATATGATTGATTGGTTTGATTTATTGATCGATATGACTGATTGATATTATTGTTTGGTTGATTAATATGATTGATTGATTGGTTTGATTTATTGATTAATTGATATCATTGATTGGTTAATTGATTGAACGATTAATTACTATGACTGATTGATATATGATTGATTGTATACTTGTATTTGCAATCTAATTCAACTTTTTGATAACTTTTTTAATTATGAAAGTCAGATACATATACAGTTATGTGAACTGACTTTTGATAACATAATTTATTATGTTTTTTTTTTTAATTTTGATAACTTAATTTTGAAAACTTTTTACAAAGTTTTTTTTTTTAGCTTTTTATTTTTATAAACTTTTTAATATTTTTTTATTTACAATTTTTTTTTTTTAATTTTGAAAGCTTTTTTTTTTTTACTTACAATTTTTTTTTTAATTTTGAAAATATTTTTTATAAAAAAAGTTTTTTTATAAACTTTTTAATATTTTTTTTTATTTACAAAGTATTTTTTTTTAATTTTGAAAACTTTTTTTTATTTACAATTTTTTTTTTTAAATTTTGAAAACATTTTTTATTTAAAAAGTTTTTTTTTAAATTTTGAAAACTTTTTATTTAGAAAGATTTTGTTTTTTTAATTTTGTAAACATTTTTTTATAAGTTACTTTTTTTTTAATTTAACTTACAAATATTTTTATAAGTATATATTAATCTAACACTTTTATAGAATAAAAAGAAGTATTGAACTACAACATAATGAAAGTCACATGCATGTATACATATACGAATAGGTAAACTCACTTTTGAAAACTTAATGTATTAAGTTTTTATAATTTTTTTTTTTTTAATTTTGATAACTTAATTTTTTTTTAGTTTTTTTTTTCAAGTTTTTTTTTTAGTTTTTTTTTTCAAGTTTTTTTTTTTAACTTTTGTAAACTTTTTAATATTTTTTTTTTAAACTGTTGTAAACTTTTTAATTTTTTTTTTTTTTTTAATTATTATTATTTTTTTTATAAAGATTTTTTTATTTTGAAAACTTTATTTTTTTAATTTTTCAAATATTTTTTTAAATGAGTTTCTTAATTTTGTTTTTTAAACTTTTTAATTTTCTAAACTTATTATTATTATTGAAAACTTTTTTATATAATTAAGTTTCATATATATATATATAAATATATATTAGAAAGTAGAAATTATAGTATTAAGATTATTAGTTTAATATTTTAAACTTGTGTTAATTTTTTAATTGCTAAAGAATTGTTGATTTCTTTAGTTATATACATATGCAAATTTAAGTCTAACACTCTATTAAAAAGTTCTAAAAGACATAACAAAATAAACATACACTTTAGACAAATAAACACACACGTATTATAAAGGATAGCAATACATTTTATTTTATTATTTTAAACAATTCGTTTTGAATTGTTTCTACATGAATGTTTGATAAAAAGTTTTCACTAACACAATCCACTCCGTTTAAAAATGAGGAAATAACAAAATCTAAATCTATAAGTGTTAATAACATCTCTCCTAGTTTTTCAAATTTTTGTCGATTATTTAGTATACAACAGGAATGAGGGCTTTGAGATTTCTGATTAAAAATACATCCATCACATTCAAAAATGCGGTTTAGTATAGTTAATACATTATTCTCAATACATGTTATAAGTTTAGACTGTAACATGAGTTCATTTTCTGTAGATATATGACCAATGATACATTTCTGCCTAATTAAGCTTGGTATATGGTTTACATATATATGCTGAAGAAGTTCCTTATTCAAATCATGTATTTTTTCTTTTAATTTCAGCAACTGATACTCGTTTAAGTCAATGTGAGAATAATTCTTTAAATTTTTAATTCGCATGATAGAATTATTAAAATTTAACACTAATATCATGTTATTAGAAACAAATGAGGAACTTTTATATCTCAAATTAAATGAAAAAATTTTCTTGCAAAATTCGAACCAGCTGTTAACATCCATAATAATACCATTTTTCGTTAGAATTTCTTCACTAGTAAGCCCACTGCGTTTAAATTCTCGAATATGAATATGAAATTGTCTATTATGCAACTTTAAAATTAAAAAGATACAGTCACTGAGTTCTTCTCGAAATACAATAGGATGATTGGATTTGCTAGTTTTAGACTGTGGAATGACATTCGTAGGTGGGGTTGTGCTTTGTAATTCATCACTTGCTTTAGAAAGGTTGCTTGGTTGGGAGTCAGAAACCTCTTGGCCAATAGTAGGTTCTTGAAAGGATTCGTCTTGGGAAATTATGTTACTAGCTGGGGTCGAGGTTAAAGCGGATTCAAAATTCATGTCTTTGAAAAATATATTCAAATAGTCCTCGACAGAAATTGATTTTTGGCATGAATTCTCGGAAGATGTAGTATCATCACCAAAGTTAGGGATAAAAAAATTCATATCGATTTCAGATTTCACATTCGGTGAGTAATCAGTAGTGGATAAATCACGTGATATTGTCCCACAGTCAGTGTTTAATAAATTAGGAATTTCCAATCTTGGTATATTTAATTCACTCGCAGAAGTGGGATCATTAGGTTCTTCTAAACGTTGATACTTTGAAGAAGAAGTCACTTTGTCGGAAGATCTTTTTAACATATTTACTACAGAACCCATTTTCAAATAATAAAGGTAACATTAGATGAAGTTAGAACAAAAATCAGTTGGAAACTGAATGTTTTGAAACAGCACATCCCTTAATATATGTTAAAAATCAGTGTCGGTTACAGATAAACACTTAAAAGAATTAGTAATGTCATTAATTTTAGTTTAAGTCTAATATATATATATATATAAACAGTTTATTTAAGTGGTGAATAATATATTATGTCAATGGTTTTATCCTTTTTTGAAGAATAGTATGGCAACACAAGGTAACAATTTTTATATTTACAGTATATGATATTTAATGTTCATAGTTTTAGTTTTATTCTTTTTTTGAAGAATTGTATGGCAACACAAAGTAACAATTTTTATATAAGTGGTGTATGATATTTAATGATAAGGATTCTAGTTTTATTCTTTTTTGTTTTGAAGAATTCAATGGCAACACAAGGTAACAGTTTTTAAAAAAGTGGTTAATGATATATTATGTTGATGGTTCTACGCTTTTTTAAAGAATTGTATGGTAATAAATGATATTATTATTATTATTATTGAGCAATAACAGCTGTTTATACAAACAACGAGTGATATATTAAACTTTAAAAATAATTATGATAAATTAGAAATATTGAAAAATAACTATTTCAATGGATAATTTCAGACTTTCAATATGAAATTAATAAAAGATAGTTAACTCATTATTCATTTGATTAGAAATAAAAAAAAAAAATAGTAAGTAAAGCCGTTACGACTTTATGAGTTATTAAAAATCACCAGTTGTTCTAACAAAAATAAACAGACAACAGCTTTTTCATTTACACATTATTTATTCGTCGTTTTCAATAGTTACAATAGTGAAAACATGAGTACACATATTTCAAAAAGGTATAAACATTTCAAATCATGTTATATTTTAAAGGTAGATAGTTCTAAATTCAATATTTTATCTAATGTCCAATTAAAACCACGTCTGGTGGACTTCTCATAGGACTTAATAATTTTTGCAAAGGTATCCTCAACATGTTCAGATAAGTTTTGTTTCGTTAATTCAAGTATAGTTTTTGAATGGAAATAGGGTGTGGCAATCTCTAAGACACCCTCCTGTGTTACACGATATACAACAACTTGTACACTTGCATACCATTTCATCGATCTTTTAACTTGAATCTGGTAGATTAATTCGTTTAAAACGTCCGAATGAATACTATCAAAAAATGTGTTAAAGTCTGTAGCATTCTCCTCGTTAGAGTTGATTACAGTTTTAGTAAATATGTTTAACGCATTTTGCCTTTTAAAATGCTTAACCTTCTCAAAAAACACATCTTTTAAAGAGGATGAATTATCAATTTTGCATCTAACTCTCTGTGAAGTTTTCAAATGATATAAAAAATCGGAGTTGGGATTGAATATTTCACTACGCTGAATACATTTATCGTTTTTGGAGGACTTGTGGATCTTCATGTGTTTTAATAAGTCATACTTTCTTGAGTACGCTTCACCGCACGATTCACATTTATGTTGGGAAGGAATCTTTAAATGGGATAGTGTATGACGATTCAAAATAGCCTTTCTAGAGAATGCTTTTTGGCAGATGTCACATAAAAATGGTCTTTCTTCTGAATGAATCATCAAATGTTGTTTTAAATTGCCTTTTCGTGAAAAAGATTTGCTGCAAACAGTACACAAAAAAGGTGGCTTCTGTTTCTTCAGTTCTGATGAGGAGAATTCCGCTTCATTATCTGAAACGGGTTCTACTTTAGGTTGTACTATTAATCCCATGTCTTGATCATTTAATCTTGATGAAAAATATTGATTATTCAAACGTGATACATCATCGCTTAACATAGTAGAATGTCCATCTTGAAAACTAGCCATATTATCTTAAGTGAAAAAAGCGTCTTCACACACTCAAAAAATAGCAAACACTAATGAAAAAGTCTCGTTTCATTCAATTTTATATATAATCATAGGGGGCGCATGTTTAAAAATTATTACGATAGTGCAAATCATGTAATATGATTGGTGCAAAAATTTCAGAAAAACACGTGGCATAAAAAAGTATGTGTAGGAAGTTCACAGGAAGTGAATCAATTCAAAGGTTTTTATATAATGTTTAAAAAGTATATGATTCATCACGTTACGTTTTTGAATTCGTCATTCTAAGGTTTTACACATTAATTTTATTATTTCAGTGAAATATATGACAAACCAATGGATTAATTCAAACTAAATTTGTTAAACTGTATAAAAGAATGAGTTGAAGTGAAGCAGTAGTTTTAAAATTCATTAGAACTAGTGTAGAATCATCAAATAATTATCTATTGCAATAACAAACTATGAGTTGATTCAATTTATAATAATTGATAAATAGAAAATCTGTTCAAACTTTCATTTAAAATCTGGAAACAAGTGAAATAATCTCTTCAATAGTTATCAATATTTACATATTAGCTATTTTCTGTTGAAAAAAGCTGATTAGACTAATCGGATGTTTGTGATAGATAGTGAGTAACGTTGATAAGAGGGTTTAGGAAATGAATTTCAGACGATTAAATGAATATGATATGGTTCACGAGAAAAAGTATAATTTTAAAATTAGGTAAGAGGATTAATACTGGTAAAAACAATGTTTTATTCAAATCGTTTGGTAGCCTTCTAATCGATCAAAAAAAATGACTTGCCTTATTAAAGAAATATAAAAAATTAATTATTTCTTCAATTTAAACATAAATTATATTAACTTTCCTAGTATAAGAAAGAGGAAGAGGTAGGTATTTTTTTAAAATATATAGTGTTCAAAAGTAATTCAGTAATTGTCGGGGCGCGGTTTCAATAGTGGATAGCTTATCGGTTACAAAAAATGAAATTTGAATGGGAGTTCGCAGGTTCGAAACCACGGCTTTCTAAAATGATCATACATTTGTGCGTAAAATAATCAAACTCTCATTCACAAAATCGATAAAATCAGTTAAACTAAAAATCATACACATTAAAAAAAATTCGCAGAGTGAGCAGTTAAAATAGGTATTAATGAGTTATCTTAAGAAACCAACCTCTCTTTGCGCATACAGAAGGGGGAATACAATTTTTTGTTTTGAAACATCTAAAATCTAAACATATAGACATAGTTTCTTGGCTCGATTAGTTAAGTCTTCAACATATCATCGAGCCAAGAGACTATTTTGCAGGTTCAAACCTTCCTCGAAACTTTTCAAAAATAAAATACTATTTTCAATAATAAATTCGCACTACCGCATACAGATGGCAGCATCAAAAATTTTTTTCAGAAAACATATGACATTTTTATCTTCATTCAAATTCTAAGACAATTCAGGAAAAAAAAAAAAAAAATCACCCTTAAAAATTAAGCCCCCCCTAAAAAAATAAGCCCCTCTAAAAAATTTAGACCCCTCAAACTCCCTTTCGAAAACACCTAACTCACTATGTTATAGTATGATATTTCCATTCTAATACTAAATCAATTCGAAAAAAAAAATATTAAGCCCCCTCAAAAATTAAGCCCCCCTCAAAAATTAAGCCCATCGAAAAATTTAGTGTCTTCATACTTCCTCTCGAAAAGACCTATGTTATAGTATGATATTTCCATCTCTACTCTAAGTCGATTCGAACAAAAAAAAAAACAAGCCCCTCTGAAAAATTAAGCCCCCTCAAAAATTAAGCCCCCTCCAACATTTAACCCCTCCTACTCTAAGAAACCTCCCACAGGTGGATTCCACCCTCCTCCTCTATCCACAAGGTGGATTCCTCCCTCCTCCTCAATCCTCCCAATCCGCAATCCGCCTGCTGAAGCTGAACTCTCCTTTCTCCCCTACTCATATATTTATTCTATGGAACCCTCTGTGAGCGAGTAATGCTCGCACTTGACCGTTTATTTAACGGTCGGGGCCCCTGTGCCTCTTTCAGTTTTTATGCTCTAAATTGTTAATAACTTACCCCCTTTATATCCGATCTTCTTCGTTCTTGGGGTCAATTCTCCATTTAGTTATTCCCTCATTTCTACATTTCAGTTAAGACCCTGGCAGCCTGGGACGCGGTACAGCACCCTTTGAAGTTTTTGCGCCCTAAATTGTTAATAAATTGCTTCCTTTTAATCCGATCTTCATTTAGGTATCCTTTTTTCATTTAGTTATTCTCCCATTTCTACATCCCAGTTAAGACCCTTGCTCCATTCTCCCCCCTAGGGTTCCGTAGGTCCCTTGAATTTTTTGTGTGCCATGCATTTTTCGCCCTCTAATTTTCTCACCTTCTCAGTGCATAATTTTAAAACTGAGTATTGGACTCTTCTCCCAGGACCAACACCCTCATATTAGGTAGCTTTCATTAGAAAAAGCTACCTATTGCAGCCGTTCGGAGGAAAGCGATTTAAAAAAATTTTGGTATATTTTCATCGATCATGACCCCCAGACCCCGAAACCACCCTCCGTTCAAAATTGACACACACACACACACACACACACACACACATATATATATATATATATATATATATATATCCATATATATATATATATCTGACCTTTGTCACACTGTAACTCTCGTATTTATGAACCGATTTGGATGTAATTCGGTGTGTACATAGTACATACCAAAATCTCGACCGAGTTCGTTGACCAGCTTCATCCGCCATTTTGCTTCAAAATGGCGGCCATTTAAACTTTTTAAAAAAATTTAAAATTTGAAATGTGGTACCAAAAAATTGAAAATGAAAAAATATTTTTTTCTTATGTGTTTGACATTAATAAAAAGATTCGGGGGCAGTTTTTGTTTCGTCTATATCTTAAAAAATGGCTGAGTTATAGCATTTTGAATTTCTATTGTGGCTGATATTTTAAAACGACCTGATTTTTGTCATGCGATAACAGGCGTATTTATGAACCGATTTGGATGTAACTTGGTCTGTAAATAGTACATACCAATGTCTCGACCGAGTTCGTTGTCCAGCTTCATCCGCCATCTTGTTTCAAAATGGCGGCCATTTAAAAAATTTAAAAAAATTAAAAATTTTAAATGAGATACCAAAAAATTGGAAAATGAAAAAGATTTTTTTTTGTATGTGTTTGACCTTAATACAAAGATTCCGGAACAGTGTTTGTTTCGTCTATATCTAAAAAATGGCTGAGTTATAGCATTTTGAATTTCTATTGTGGCTGATATTTTAAAACGATAACAGGCGTATTTATGAACCGATTTGGGTGTAACTTGCTCTGTACATAGTACATACCAATGTCTCGACCGAGTTCGTTGGCCAGCTTCATTCGCCATCTTGTTTCAAAAGGGTTGCCATTAAAAAAATTTAAATTTAAAATGAGGTATTAAAAAATTGGAAAATGAAAAAGAATTTTTTTATGTGTTTGGCCTTGATACAAAGATTCCGGAGCAGATTTTGTTTCTGAAAATTTGTTCTTTTGTTTATATCTTAAAAAATGGTTGAATTATAGCACTTTGAATTTCTAGCATGGCTAACATTTTGAAACGATCTTGTATTTGTCACGCGATAACACACGTATTCGCCTATTTCGATGTAAGAAGGCATGTGGATAGTATACATCAATATCTCGACCAAGTTCGCTGGCCAGCTTCATCAACCATCTTGTTTCAAAATGGCGGCCATTAAATTAAAAATATATATATTTAAAGTGAAGTGCAAAAATAATTAGAAATTGAAAAAGGTTTCTTTCTTAAGTATTTGACCTTGATATAAGGATTCAGGAGCATTTTTTGTTTGTCTTTATCTTCAAAAATGGCTCAGATATAGCAATTTCAAAACCTAATGTGGGTGACATTTTGAAAAATCTGATTTTTTGCCTGCGACAGCACTCGTATATATCAATCGATTCCGATGTGAGTGAGCATGTGCACAGCAATTACTAAGGTCTCGACCAAGTTCACTGGTTAGCCTCATCCACCATGTTCTCTTAAAATGGCAGGCACTTTAAGAAATTGCCGAATTTGGCAGCCAAATATAAGTTGCTTTAAATAAAAGCAGCTCGGATAAAGCTGACTAATTTCGCGAAATTCTCATTCATAATGATTTACTATTGATAAAAATTAGTATTGAATCTCCTATATTCGGTTTCCACTAAATTGAGCTTCGTGTGTTTGAATAATATAAGTTGGCTTTTTTAAAATAAGGAATATGAAAGCTACCTCTTCCTCCCGGCACTGGCCGGAAGGACTTTTTTATTTGGGCCCTAGGACAATCAGCTACCCAGTCCTAGGACAGCATTTGCCCAATTTTTGGCGCATTTCTTTAAATTATTATTCTAAGAAATACTAATTCACAACTCTATGGTTAATTTTGAATAATTGAAGATCTAAGACCTTTTAACATATTTTCATGTTAGGTCCCTGCTCTTAACTATCAGTTGGACTTTTTTGGGCCCTTTATTGTAGCTCCCTTAAAAATGACACGATTCATTAGCTTTTTTTTCTAACAACTTCTTAAGTCTTCTACCAACTCCGTGAACGACAAAAAAATTTCTCACTTCAGCTACCACCAATTTTGAATATTAATCTCCTTCTTGGGGCCTTTGTTGCAGCTTCTTTAAAAACGATCTTACTCTATTACAATTTTCTACTTCATAGTTCTTGCGTCCTACAGCTACTTTAAAACTATTAAAATTTTTTCCTTTACCCAACTACATTCCAGTTAATATCCTGCCACCTGGGCCCGGTCCTTCTTTATGCCCAAGCTACCACCTTTTTTGAATATTAATCTCCTTTTTCGGCAACAACTTACGTTTACTCACTACATCCGTAAATTTAAAATAAAAATCGCGTTACGTTAACCCTTAAATGCGCGATTTTTTATTTTTCTTCGAAAAAATTATATATGATTCTCTGAAAAGTTTATTACACAGGAAAAATAATGAAAAAAAAAATCAGAGATACATTTTTCATATAATACGGCATTCTTTTCTTCTGTTGCGCATCTGCAATAGAAATAATAACTACTGTTGCGTGGCTGTTTTACGCTAAAATTTTGCAAATCAGTAAATATCCGTTTATTAAATAATATCGTGTTAATTTTAAAAGTAGACCGTGAAATTTATAGAGGAGGAGGGAGGCAACTTCCACCGCGTAAGGATAAATTGTTTCGTCGGGTTATAAGGACACAATTTCAACGGGAATTGGTTTATTTAACTTAGATTACAATTCAGTTACTTTCTGCGAAAATACTATACTTTCTGTGATTATGAAAGTTTATCTTAGACTTCAGTTAACGACATTTTCGAACATTAATGATACATTCGTTTTTCCGGTTCTATGGGCTTGATTACTACGAAGTTTGGCTCACTAGACTTGGTTTTCGATTGTCTACGATACGTGCGGAGCACTTCCGGCACATGCTGTGTTAGGTAGCGGGGACCCAGATTACAGGTTCGTTCGGAAAGACGTTTGTTGGAAACACACGAGACGCTGTGGAATGCAATGGGACAACCGAAACTAGGTTCATTTAAAAGATTTTCAAAGGATATAAAATCATACAAACTTGAGTTTTATTTAAGGTTATTATGATGGGCCAGGGCAACGCCGGGTGGGTCAGCTAGTGTGATATAAAATTGCATTGTATAAAATTTGGTTGCATCGTAGGGAACTAGAAAAAGCAAGCAAAAAATTCATACCGCACAGTTTGTTTTTTATTTTTAATTCGATATAGATTTCGTTATTCATATGTCTAACTGTTTTATACGCTTAATATAATATGTTGAAACATCACAAAGAGATTATTATTTGTTAAAAAATCTTGTTTATGTGACTTACATTTTTCTACACAAACAAACTGCAGTAGTAATCCTTATCTCAGTTCATAAAATATTTTTTTTTTTTAATGGCAATGGCCCATATTATTTTTCAAAAAAAATCATGAAAATTCAACAAACTGTCGTATCGGAACATTATTTGTACTATAAAATTTATCAAATAATGATAGTTTTGTGCAAAAAGGAAAAAAAAAATAGTTAAAATTCTCACCGATAAGCGAAGTTTTAGGAGCCTCATTATAAAACTGTATGACAAACAGGCAGATTATGGATTCTTAAAATAGTCTGACACTAAAAAATTGAATTTGATTGTTTAGTATCTGAATGAAAATAGCTGTACATTTTATGCTTGTAAGAAATAAAAATGGCTCTATATGAATGCGTTAGAAAATAGCCAATTTGGATTTGAGAAAATCATTTAAAAAAAAAGAAAAGAAAGAGAAAAAAATCACTCCCGGCTCGGCCTGCAGGCACAGGTAGATTTGGAAGTTAAGTACTAATTTCACCAAAAAGGCTAAATCAAGATTAGAGGTTGGTTGGTTGGTTGTATTTATGTCGGCCAATTATCTGCACGTGGGATATGGGCCCTAAGGGGGGGAGTGCCTTCCGTGGAGGTCTTTCTAAGGGAACCTAACCCGTATTAACGCTTGGAGAACCAAGGTTCGAAAAAAACCACGAAAACTCCGAACGATTAGGCCGACGGGCGCGATTGGGATCGAACCCAGCACCTCCCGTCTACCAGCTTCGAGAGCAGAACATCAAGATTAGAGATAAACACAGTTTGACAATTTTTTCTGGTCGCTTTTGACGAGTTTTTAATTTTATTTTTCTGAACTGGTTTTATCAGAATCATGTTAAGGCTGTGTTCTCAACTACACTGTTCAACAAGGTTGATATTTTCTGACACAATGACGTACAGATTTTTTAACGTAATTGTATAAAATTGGCAGACCTACTACAAGGGATTTTTCTCCCTTCGTTCAGTGTTTTTTCCCTTTTGTTGAGAAATTTGGTTCAAACTGTGACAGTATTTTCTGAAACATCTATTGTGTTTACAAAAAAAAAACGGAAAACGTCTTTCAATTACATAGTTTTCGTATAACAACACCTTCCAATTTCATGCGTTTCCGAACAAAAAGGAATTCAAACTTTTGTCATAAAGTTGCCCCTATGGATTTGAGAACAGCCTTAATACGATATTTTTTTCCTTTTTTGTGTAAGAGTTGGTTTTATCAAACTCTTGCCAATATAAAAGTTGTAGATAATATCAAGAAGATTTATAATAAATTTAAGCGGATTTGATAAATTGTGAATTGACGAAGTTATGATTTTTTTTTCTTTTTAACGCTCTCCCTTTTTTCTGTAAGAGTTGGTACTATCAAAAACTTGTCAATATAAAAGTTATAGGTAAGATTAAGAAGATTTATAATAAATTTAAGTGGATTTTATATCTTGTGAATAGAGGAAGTTATGAATTTTTTTCTTCTTAAAACTCTATTTTTATTGCCCCTTGAGCCCATTTTTAATGATATCAAAAACCTGTTATACATAATTTTTTTTTACCTCTTCCTAGAAGTAATAATAACTTTAAACTGATTTGATATGCATTATAATTAAGAGGTTTTTTTTTCTGTTTTCACAAAATCCTTCCCTATTTCCATCCCCTTGGTCGATTTTGCCCATTAACGAACTTTACCGAGATTTTCTGCCCCTTGATTGTATGGTATGGCCTTGACCAGTTTGGAAGAGGTTTGTGCAGAATTATGGAAGTTATCGTGTCCATAAAAAAGTGATATATATGGATAGATAGTTAGATAAAGTTTTGAACTGGGGGTGATTTGGTGTTCTATGGTTTCATGATCGGCGTAGATCTGCAAAAATGTTGGAAAAATGTAATATGTAGTATTTCTTATTACGAAATCTACCTAAAAATGTATTACCCTGATTTTATTCCTCTAAATATCTACAATATTCTGCTTAATACTGAATATCGTCCGAAATTCGTTAGATCCCTAGCTGAGGCTGGATACATTCTACGACTACAAATGCAAACTTTATTAACAAGAATAAAAAAAAATATTAAATAAGAACCAATTTTATTAATATAAAGGAGGACCTAGCTTCAAATTTAAAAAAAAATTCTATATGCTTACCATATATATCTAATTCGATAAATGCTTTTCTTAAATTTTGAATATCAAATTAAATTAGAATTATTTGAAAAAAATATTTTTAATTTTCTCAACTTATATTTTTTAACTTTAGAGTATTATTGATTACAAAGAAACCGTTATTGAAAAATTAAGTTAATACAAACAGAGGAATGAGGATGAAACATAAAAAGTTCTCAATAAACTTGAAAATTGGTGAAACAATTAAAATTATATATCACGTTTAAAACAAAATGTTATTAGCCTCCGGTACGGTATGCTATTTCTTTCTCCCAGCTTATTTTGTGTCCAAAAAATAACGTTACCTTACAGAGGCTAGCCGTAAAACAAAGCATTACGATTAAATACTGTTTAGAAATTTTTTAAACTTCTAAGCATCACACATTTTCAATTTTTATACCGTCGTATTGGAGAAAAAAAGTTCTTTTAAATGCATTTTGTAAGAAAACTGTATCTCCATTTATTTTTGGAATATTAATTTTTTTGTAGTTTTTAGAGCCATTTGCTTAATATTGGCAACGGAAGAACTCGATTTCTGTAGAAAGTAAAGGAAGAATAGTTTTAAAATAGCAATTATGTATTTTTGTTGCCATTTTCTCGCAACAACCGAAAGAAAATGTAATTAAAATACGTGATATTTTGAAAAAAAAATATATAAACGAATGATTTCTGTTAAAAGAATGGAGCTATTATATACTATATTTAATTGTAAGTATCTATGAATCATTAGATCGCCTTTTTTTTTCTTGAAAGACGGAATATTTTTTTTTTTGCATTTGTGCATTATTTCGCGATAGTGATGTGCTATGCATGCTTTACTGCAGATGTTTAAGAGTAGATCGTATGTGGAATTCTTAAGCGGATGCGAATGACGTCATTTTACATAAAATAAAACGTGTGCTTTAAGTCTTAAAATTGAAATATGTTTTGTACTGCAGTAGAGTCCCGCTTAACCGAGTTATTTTCTTCTGACGGGCTGGTGGCTTCTATTATTATGAAACAGCCATTATAAATGAAGTGTTAGGGGATGATGAAAAAGCAGTAGTCAAAAAAAAAAAAAATATATATATATATATATATATATATATATATATATATATATATATAGCCATTTTTCCCCCATTCCGACCAGAAAATCAGAGTTCAAACTTTTACGGCTGCTCTTTCATCTTCACCTAACACTTCATTTATAATGGCTGTTTCATAATAATAGAAGCCATCAGTCCATCAGAAGAAAATGAAGTAATGTAAATGCCGGGGGCGACACTAAATTCTGAAAAAACAGAATTCCTGTTCTCTAGTTTAATATTATTGTATTAAATTTTCAGTTCATTTGTAAACGTAGGTGTATATGATCCAACAATGGCATTCATTATACAAATAATAGCTTCTCCAAAATAATTTTTTACATTCCGTGTTTAAATGTTTAAATTTCTTAATTAAATCAGAAAGAGAAACAGTCCTAATATTTTTTTTAAAATCATTAACAGTGTTGAATTCATGGGGTGACCCGGGGGAGACATTCTCCCCAGAGAATAAATGTCCCCATGGAAGATTTGAGATTTTGTTTTTTCAATGGTCAAAAAGTGCAAATTCCAACCCTACCCCCATCCCGAAGATCACAGAATTCCCTCACGAAAAAAAATGTGTCTAAATTCAACTTGATCAATAAGAGAAAATTAGGAATAATCCAGTTTAATGCCATAATATGCTTTATTTGTATAAAACAGATTTATTAGCACGGCTAAATTGGTGTCAAATAATAGCTATTTTTTGTTAGTAACCGAAGAAAATGAAATGAATAAAGAAATGTCCAAACATGATGATTGATTTCTCCTTTCAACTGTTGCATCATGCTTCCGCCATATACGCATATGTTGGCGCAACACTGTCTGGAATAAATAATGTTAGGGTGGAATAAAAATAAACAGCTCTTAAATTTACGATTATCTAGTCAAAAATAAATAAAATAAATAAATTACTGATAAAAGGAAGTTAGATATAAAGGATTTTATTTTAATGTATTTATGCATAAAAATGTCTCCATGAATATTTTAGAAAGTTTTGGAAACAGGGCCGCCATTTGAGGGGGGCTGAGGGGGGCAATACCCCCCCCCCAAAGGAATTTGATTTTTCGGAAAATTTTCATCAATTGTCAGACAAACAAAAATTAAAAAATTGCTCAAACGCTATGATAATTTATCAGATTTGATTACAATAAAAACATATGCATTAAATAAATGATTTATGCATAGAAATTAATAATTATCCAAAACATTTCCTATTCGAACTTTCTTAAGGTGAGATATATATCGTACTTTGCCTAATTTTAAAAATACATGAGAGAAATTTTCTTTTATCAATTGCTTCTTAGCTGTGTACAACTTGCCCCTGATGGCTAGAAATTCAGGTGTAGAGTTTTTTAAGATAGTTTTTTTAGGGGTGGAGGAGGGGCGAGTATAATTCAAGTTCTTAATTATCCGACTTTTTTACTTTTTTGAATTATTAGTGTCACATTATATTTACTGCAATCATTGCAATGTTATCAAATTATTTAATTATTTGCTTTATTAAACTATATTATATATGGTACACTCTAAATAATTTTCAACGCCTAGGAATGGACTCTGCGAGTACCCAACAAAACAATTTCTTCAACACAAAACCGACTGACTTCCACCAAACCCCAAAGTAAAAGAAATTTGCTCCAATTTTAACACGTTTATAATAAAGTGTTATATAATTTTATCCCTTAAGTACAGAAATGAACACATGGGTATTACTATGAGCCACCATTAATAGTCAAATCTATAGTTTTTCATTTGAAAAATATTCAGGACTTCCTTGTTAAAAACCAGATCACACCGACTCCGACCGAAAGATATAAAGCACAATCCGAAAAACCTAAAGTGTACAGTCGTGGGAAAAAAAATTAAACATTCCTACTAACTCTGAAAAAATTATCGTAGAAGAAAGTTACTGGTAGCAAACGATTGGTAATAAAGTCTACTTTTAAATGATGTATATAAAATTTGCTTAGGGGGCCATCTGAATCTTAAAACGAACCATAACTTTGTTTTTTTCAATAGCAGTACACAATTCTGACAGCATAAATGAACTCTACACCCTTCAATTAGCCTAAAAATAAACTTTTATGATATTCGTACCACAAGTGTCCGATAAATTAAGGAGTGGATTTGCCCCCTTTTCCCCCTTTATTCTTAACTAATGAACCTCCAAATCTAATCAATGCAGCTCCTTAACATAATAAACCGATATAGCAACTTTGGAGTAAATCGAATAACTCTGCATGGAAAACCCATTTATCTAAATAAAGGGGTGGGGGGAGGGACTAGCTCCCCTATCCCACTTTATTCTTAACTAATGAACCTCCAAATCTAATCAAGGCAGCTCCTTAACATAGTAAACCGGTATACCAAATTTGGAGCAAATCGAATAATTCTGCATGAAAAACCCATTTATCTAAATTAATGGGGGTAGCCCCATTTCCCCCCTTTATTCTTAACTAATGAACCTCCAAATCTAATCAAGGCTGCTCCTTAACATGATAAACCGGTATAGCAAATTTGGAGCAAATCGAATAATTTTGAATGAAAAAACATTTATCTAATTTAAGGGGAGTAGCCCTCTTTCCCCCTTTATACTTAACTAATGAGCTTCCAAATCTAATCAGGGAAGCTCCTTAACATAATAAACCGGTATATCAGATTTAGAGCAAATCGAATAATTCTGCATGAAAAACCCATTTATCTAAATTAAGGGGAGGGACTAGCCCCCTTTTCCCCCTTTATCTTTAACCAATGAACCCCCAAAACTAATCAGGAAAGTACCTTTTCAGAAAGAACCTAGACAAAAAAATTGAAGCAAATCGGATGTTTTTATCAAGAGTTACCTCGTTACGTGAATATGTCCGTACATACTTACATACATACAGAACGGCGGGCACATCAGCTCTCTGATTTTGATAGCCTGTGAGCTAAAGAGTTGAATTATGATGGTGACGAGTTATTGAGGTTGACATTGTTGGTACATCACCGACCCATATCAATGTGTCTTCTAAATTCTTTCGGCAAAATGTATGTTTTGGATAAATATCATGTCGGCTATTTGACCTGTCGGCTAATTTTCATGTCTCCTAATTGTCCTGTCTGATATTTGTCCTGTCGGCTATTTGTCCTGTCGGGTAATTGTCAGGTCGGCTATTTGACCTGTCATCTAAATGTCCTGTCGTTTATTTGACCTGTCGGTTAATTGTCCTGTCGGCTAATTGTCATATTGGCTATTTGACCTGTCGGCTAATTGTCATGTCGACTAAATGTCTTGTCGGCTAAATATCATGTCGGCTAATTGTCCTGTCGACTAAATGTCTTGTCGGCTAAACTTCCTGTCGGCTATTTGACCTGTCGGGTAAATGTACGTTTCGGCTAAATGTACTTGTCGGCTAAACGTCCTGTTGGCTAATTTTTCGGCTAAATTACATTGACCCCCCGTAACCTAACTGTAACTTATCCATAATCTAACCGTAACCTATCTGTAACGGAAATGGAACATAACCGTAACCTAACCGTAACCTAATTGTAACCTAACCGTAACGTAACCGTAACCTACTTATAACCTAACCATAACCTACCTATAACATAACTGTAACCTAACAGTAATCTATCTGTAAAATAAACGTAACATGACGGTACGCTAACCGTAACCTAATTATTAACTAACCGTATCCTGACTGTGATGTAACTATAACCTAACTGTAACCTAAATGTAACCTAATCGTAAGTTAACTGTAGCCTGGCGGTAACCTAACCGTAACCTAATTGTAATCTATCCGTAACCTACTGTAACCTATCCGGAACCTAACCGTAATCTAACTGTAACCTATCCGTAATCCTATTTGTAACCAAACTGTAACGTAACTGTATCTTATCCGTAACCTACTGTAACCTATCCGGAACCTAACCGTAATCTAACTGTAACCTATCCGTAATCCTATTTGTAACCAAACTGTAACGTAACTGTATCCTATCCGTAACCTAATCGTAGCAGAAACGTAATCTAACTGTAACCTATCCATAACTTAACCGTAATCTAACTTCATCCTAACCGTAACGTAACCGTAACCTACTTATAACCTAACCATAACCTAACTGTAACATAACTGTATCCTAACAGTAATGTATCTGTAAAATAAACGTAACATGACGGTACGCTAACCGTAACCTAATTATTAACTAACCGTATCCTGACTGTGATGTAACTATAACCTAACTGTAACCTAAATGTAACCTAATCGTAAGTTAACTGTAGCCTGGCGGTAACCTAACCGTAACCTAATTGTAATCTACCCGTAACCTACTGTAACCTATCCGGAACCTAACCGTAATCTAACTGTAACCTATCCGTAATCCTATTTGTAACCAAACTGTAACGTAACTGTATCTTATCCGTAACCTACTGTAACCTATCCGGAACCTAACCGTAATCTAACTGTAACCTATCCGTAATCCTATTTGTAACCAAACTGTAACGTAACTGTATCCTATCCGTAACCTAATCGTAGCAGAAACGTAATCTAACTGTAACCTATCCATAACTTAACCGTAATCTAACTTCATCCTAACCGTAACGTAACCGTAACCTACTTATAACCTAACCATAACCTAACTGTAACATAACTGTATCCTAACAGTAATGTATCTGTAAAATAAACGTAACATGACGGTACGCTAACCGTAACCTAATTATAACCTAACCGTATCCTACCTGTGGTGTAACTATAACCTAACTGTAACCTAAATGTAACCTAACCGTAACCTAACTGTAGCTTGGCGGTAACCTAACCGTAACCTATTTGTAACCTATCCGGAACCTACTGTAACCTATCCGGAACCTAACCGTAATCTAACTGTAACCTATCCGTAATCCTATTTGTAACCAAACTGTAACTTAACTGTATCCTATCCGTAACCTAATCGTAGCAGAAACGTAATCTAACTGTAACCTATCCGTAACTTAACCGTAATCTAACTGTAACCTATCCGTAACTTGACCGTAATCTAACTGTAACATAAACGTAACCTAATTGTTACCTGAAAGTAACATAGCTGTGACGTAACCGTAATCTAACTGTAACCTAACCGTAACGTAACTGTTACCTAAGTTTAACGTAAACGTACATTAATTATAATCTATCCGTAACCTAAAAGTATCCTAACCATAACGTAACTAGGCTAATCGTCCTCTCAGCTAAATATCCTGTCGTTTAATTTTTCTTGTCGGCTAATCGTCCTGTCGGCTAAGTGTCCTGTCGGCCAATCGTCCTGTCGGCTAAATGTCCTGTCGGCTAATTGTCTTGTCGGCTAATTGTCCTGTCGGCTAATTGTCTCGTCGGCTAAATGTCCTGTCTGCCAATCGTCCTGTCGGCTAAATGTCCTGTCGGCCAATCGTCCTGTCGGCTAAATGTCCTGTCGGCTAATTGTCTTGTCGGCTAATTGTCTTGTCGACTTATTGTCCTGTCGGCTAAATGTCCTGTCGGCTAATTGTCACGTTCGGCCAATTGCCTGTCGTCCAATTGTCTGTCTGCTAAATGTCCGTTTCGGCAAATTGTCCTGTATGCTATACGTACGTTTCGGCTACTTGTCCTGTCGGCTAAATGTACTTGTCGGCTACATGTCCTGTCTGCTAAATGTACGTGTCGACTAAATGTACTTGTCGGCTAAACGTCCTGTCGTCTAAATGCTGTCTGCTAAATGTCTTGTCGGCTATTTGGTTTTCGGCTAATCGTCTGCGACCGCCTGCTCTTTACTTTGAGATTTATCCTGTTTCTATTATGTGTATTGGTGACAGCGGATTCATGATGTAATTCCGGTTCGTAGCAGAATAGGACTTTATTGTGGACTGTTGTTAATTCCTAGTAGTGCTTTTTTGAGAGTTCTACGTCGAATCTACCATGGATAATATGGATCCACTTGACTTTAATGCGAATGCCTTGCTCATAATTAAAGGTGAAGAACCATCTGACCTCGCTGCTGCATGGAGCGAATACCCATAAGTTTCGGATGAGAAACAAAGCGAAATCGTCAAGCATTTCCTAATAGAATGTGACACCTACATCAAAGGAATGGTGAATGAGACAGGCTACTCCAGCCGCGAAGACCTACAAAAGAATGTGAGTAACACTTTATCTTCTATGATGTTTTTACTTACAGAGCCATTTAACCCCCAAAGACTTTGTAACTTACCAGAATTTAAAGCTTTTATCTTTAAATATAACTTAGACCTAATTAAAACATTAACTAACTTAAAGGCAATAGCGGTGAACCCTAATGAGGGCTTCCTCCCTGCCAAAAATACTACCCGGAAAAGAACCCGTGAAGAACCCAGTAGCGTACCCTTAGCTAATAAATATGCCATGTTAGCAGATAAAACTAAAGGAAATAATGAAAATACCGATATGGAAATCCCAAATTCATCAGAAGGCGGCGCAGTCGGTGGCTCTGCTTCACCCACCACCCCTAAAACAAAAATCCACCCATTTTACATAGAAATAAAGGGTAAATGGCACGAACTTGCTGAAAAATAAAAGAGCAAAATGAGACCAACCCACTTATCAAAATGGACGGTGAACTATTAAAAGTCCACTGCAAAAATGACTCAGACTTCCGTAAAACCCAAGCATACCTAGATACTAATGCAATAGCTTACACCACCCAGAGCCGTGCGGAACAGCGCCCTCGGAAAGTGGTAATACGCGGAATCCCATGCTATACGGACCCACAAATCATCATAAATGAACTTAAACAACACAACTTTATAGCTAGTAGAGCTTCTATGATGAAAAGAAGGAAAACTGGCAAACCAATGCCCCTGTATGTAGTAAACATCTTGCCAAGAGCAAAGTTTGAAGAAATCTATCAAATAACCGAAATTTGTTATATAAAAGTTACTATCGAACGATTTAAAAGCACGGGCATTGTAAAACAATGTTACCGTTGCCAAAAGTTTGGCCACTCCTCAGAAATTTGCAACCTCCCTGCAAGCTGTGCCAAATGCTCAGGAGGGCACCTAACTCCGGATTGTGACAAGATCGGAAAGATAACTCCCAAATGTAGCAATTGTTCTGACCCCCACCCGGCTACTTATCGTGGTTGTCCAAAAAACCCCCAATTTCACAAAAATAACCAAAATTCAAAATCTTCCCCAAAAGATAAACCAGCCAAATCTTTCCCAGACATGCTGGCCCAAACAATGGCTAGCTACAATTATGTTAAACCAGCCTCAGCCCCACAAGTTACTAAGAAAGCCCCAGATACGGTTGCAACTCCAGAACCCAAACCTGAAACTACTAAATCAAACGAAAAAGACCCAAACGACCCTGAAACTGCAGCACCAGAAACTTCTAACAGCTCTAATTATATAACTGATCTAAAAGATATCCTTAAAACTTTTCAGGAGATGAAAGAAATATTTAAATTTAATAAATTCATTCAATGTTTCCAAAACATAGCTAGACTTTCAAAAAACTGCAATGATCCTATGCAAAGAATATTTATAATTATCAACGCTTTTGACAGCTTGGCCACGGAATTTAACTCACCCAATAACGAGTAATTCCTCCCCTTCCTTTTCCTCTTTAATCTTCCTCTCTTGGAATTGCAACTCTTTACATCACAAATTAAATGAACTTAAACTTTTCATTTCTGATCACCCTCAAATTGATGTCATTTTCTTACAGGAAACTTTCAGCCCTACCTTTAATATTAACATTCCTGGGTATAGGCTATTTCACACACCCCGCTTAGACGGCACCCCGAGAGGCGGCACTGCAATTTACATAAAGCACCATATCCCTCACTATCTTTTTAGCAGTCCTACTTTTAATGACATTGAATACACTAGTATAGTCATTCAGCTTCCCCACATTAATATTCACTTAGCTTCAATTTACGCACCACCTACTGGTAACTTTCCTGTTAATAGTTTAACTCAACTCTTTTCTCATCACCAACACTGCTTCTTTGTTGGAGATTATAATGCCAGGAGTAGGCGTTGGAACTGTCACGGCAATTCTCCTCGGGGTACCTCTCTTCATAATCTAGTTCAACACCTTAAATTAAGCTTACACGCACTTAATACTCCTACACACATAAGCACGGCGCCTAATACCCATGATTCCATAATTGATCTTGCTATCTCTAAAAATCTTCCCTATCCTATCACCTCTACTGTCATTAAAGATCTTTCCTCGGACCATTACCCTGTCTGTTTCAAAATTGATATAATAAACCCTATTTATCCGTCTCCTTCCGTGGCCGTTGACTGGAAAAAATTTACCAACCATCTTGATAATCAAGTCATTACTTTTCCCGAAATTAACTCCATAACTGATATTGATGATGCTGTGGATTTTCTAAATTTTAAAATTATTGAAGCCCAAAACCATGCTATCTTCAATACCTTCAAAAATAACAACTCATTCATTCCTCCCCGCTATATTTATAACCTGATTAAACACCGTAACCAACTCCGGCGTCAATTTCAAAATTCTAGAGACCCCTCCCTTAAACTCCTTATCAATAGAGCTAACAATAGAATCAAAAATTGCCTTTTTAAAGAAAAGCAAAAAAGTTGGAATAATTTCCTCAAAAATCTTGCTAGCGAGGATAATTCTCTTTGGATAATCAAACGTAAACTCAATAAAAAATATTCTCCCATTCCACCTCTTTCGGACAATAATATTAACTATGCATATACTGACCAGGATAAAGCAAACCTACTTGCCAATTCCTACGCTTTACAATTCTCTCAGAAACCCGAACCTCGCTAGCCAGGAGCATCTTGATGAGGTTAGTGAAACTGTTCGCAATTTCCTAGCCGTCCCCCCTGATGATCCCCCCCCTACTATTCAGCCTATTGTAATACATAATATTATTAAAAAATTGAAAAAACGCAAGACCCCAGGTTACGACAAAATTTCTAACACTGCTCTTAAAAACCTTCCACCTAACTGTATTATCTATATCACCTATCTTACTAATGCTATCTTTAAATTTAACTACTTCCCGAAACCTTGGAAACTCTCTATCATTTCACCCATACCCAAACCTGGAACTGATCTCTCTAACCCTACTAACTACAGACCTATTTCTCTGCTTCCTTCTCTCAGTAAAGTCATTGAATTTGTTATTAGGACCCAGTTGCAGGACTTTATTCAGCAAAACAACATCCTTATGCCTGAACAATTTGGCTTTCGCCCAAAACATTCAATCCAACACCAGCTCCTTCGCGTTGTTGAGTTTCTCAGCGAAAAGCTCAACGCGAAGATCCCTGCTGCTGCCATTTTCCTTGACATCGCAAAGGCTTTTGACAAAGTCTGGCACGAAGGCCTTATATACAAATTAATTAAGCTAAAATTCCGTGCTAGACTCATACATTTAATATACTCATACCTTTGCGGTCGAACTTTCAGAGTCCGCATCAATAACATCTTATCCATAATTCTCTTTATTCTAGCGGGCATCCTTCAAGGGAGCGTGTTGGGCCCAATGTTATTTAACATATTTTTCAATGACATCCCACGCTCATTACTTACTTATTTAGCTCTGTATGCGGACGATACATGTATCTACGCTTCTGCACACCACCCAGATAGTCTATACAGGTACCTGCAGACTCATCTTGAAGACTTCCTTGACCGGTGTGACCTATGGCGCGTTCTAATCAACGAAAATAAAACTAAAGCTGTTTATTTCTCCCGTAAATTTATATATCCTCCAAGACTAACAATAAATAACACTACAATTCCATGGTCCGACGAGGCCAAATACCTGGGTGTCATCCTTGATCGTAGGCTCATTTGGAGCAAACATATTCTCTCCGTCAGGGGGAAAGTTGCCGGAGCTTCTCTTGCCCTTAAACCACTTCTCAATAGTAAAACTCTTTCTGTCCACAAAAAGCTCATCCTCTACAATTCCTGTATCCTCCCCATCATTACTTATGCAAGCCCTATCTGGGGCTTTACCTGCAAATCCTCTATGGACAACCTAAGCAAACTCCATAATAAAAACCTTCGCACCGTCCGAGGCGCCTCCAGATACTTACGTAATACCACTGTCCGTAGGGACCTGAACACCATCACCCTTAGGAAAAGAATTAAAGACCTTGCAAATACTTTCTATTCTACCTTATATGACCTTCCAAATGATATTGTGGCAGGGCTCCCTGACTATGACGCCTTCGAGCCCCATCATCGCAAACGCCCGAAATATTCCACAATAATGGAATCCCCGTGAGCTTTGTGTTCACCGCATAAGATTGCTAAGTATATTTTTTCTCCTTTTTTATTTCCTATTTTATTCTAAAAAGGAAAAAAAAAAACCTCTATATATACTTTATTATATAGAAAAAAATAATAATATATTGCCCTGATTAGTGCCTTTTTGTTTTTGTAGGCAGCCTTGCTGCCTTCCTTAACCGCCGACCCTGCCCTTGCTTGGTGTGAGTAATTTTCTGAACTAGTGCTAACTTCTATTTTAACTTATTTTTCTCTTCATTACAGCAGTCTGTACTGCAGCTAAACCTATATCTTAATATAATTTCAATATGTAAATCCAAGTTCTTAATCTTTTTCTCTTAACTTTTAAAGCATCTATGCTAGTTATATCTTAAGTTTTTTCCTTTTTTAAGTAGTTGCAAACAACTACACATTTCTTACTTTCCCAATGGCTCTACGTAATGTAAGACATCACATTTTATCAGACTGGGTGTAAAGTTGACTAGGCAACCCCTTAACCGCTGCTTCACTGTTCAGCACTGTTCTCGGAAATAGGGTAATATTGTTCCTTAAACAAATAGTGGTGATCAGGAAATAAATTATCTCATGTCAATATTGCAGCATCGGTCCGTTAAGGAAGTCATAAAAGCTTAAAAGATGGGAAACTCTGAAATGACAAGTTTGTTTTTAAGATAGTAATGGTTAATTTAAGGAATTGTACGAGTTGAAACACATGTTTTACTTGTTTCAAATCTGAATACATCTGGGTTACCGTTTTACAAATTTCTATGTTGAGTAGCTCAAGTGAAGAAAAAGATTTTAGTGTTGAGATATCTGGAAAGGAATCAGAAGATTACATTTTTTCAGATGTTTTTGACTCTGAAAAATCGGAAACTGAAGATGGTGATGATGACCCAATATTAAGCACACTTATACTTGCAATTCAAATCGAAGCCTAAGATTAACGTTTCGTTTGAAGCTATTTCGGGTATTCTGCAGTACTATGAACATTTTATAAAAGATGAATTGGCGGATATTATTCTAATCGAAACTGATCGCTATGATGAGAAATGGGGAAATGTTTTGGCGAGAAAGGCAGATTGGAATGGCAGCCTGTTTCTTAAAATAAAATGCTGTTGTTTCTTGTTCTTACTACTGTCGAATAAATTGTAAAAAAAAAAAAAAAAAATGTTAAAAGTAAAAGTGAAAGAAAATATATTTTGGACTACACTTTATTCGTTAAAACCCAATTTATTCGAGATATTATGACGTACAATAGGTACAGCGAATTAAAAAAAATTACATTTTTGGAATAATGAAGCTCAGGATCCTCAAAATCCACCTAATCCAAAACTGTACAAAACTTCGACTGTTTGTGCGCATCTGAATGATTTGTAAAGAACAACTATCAACATCAAGTCGTTTATGTGAACACCATTTTCTGGATGTTATGACCCCTACGGACAGACAACCTTACACACAATGAAAAATTTGTTCTTCCCATGAGAATAAATATGGAAACAAAATTCTAAAATAAACCAAAAATGAATGCAAGGACTGTAATTTAGGAATATGCGTGTTATGTTTCAAAGTTTTCCTTACATTGAAAATTTGCTAAATTTTGAAAAATATATTGAATGCCAATTTTCAAATTAAATTTGAATGAAATTATCGTCTTCGTAGTAACATAAAAAATTATTTGATTCATATATGTCTTTACCTTTACTTAAAATGAAACCGCAGGTTGCAGCATTGCATCGAAGCTTCTCTGCACGTCATGTGTGTGCAATACAATTAAATGAAAGATAAATAAAATTGTAAGTTTTAAAAATTTTATCCATCCTGAACACTTTCAGGAACAAAGCACCTTCATTGCTTAAATGTCGAAGTAAGAAATTGACATCAGAATTTATGAACAGATTTTTTTAGAAATTAAAAAAAAAAAAAAGAGAGCCAAATTTTACAACTTTACTAAAGAAACATTTTTGTATAAAATTTCTGGGATTATCGGACTTTTGAGTATTCAAATTAAGGGATTTCATATACTTCAAACCACCCTTAAAAGGGTTAAATATTAAGAAAATACCCTGTTTTTTTTACTAATGAATTCAGAATTTTATGAATAATAAAATCGGGAATTAAAAAAAATCAACGATTTTTGAAGGGATTTTCCCAAAACTACGCGACGATTAAGGGGTTAAATTAGAAAAATTTAGAAGAAGAATTTGGGACTTTAATTTAAACTCTGAAATTTAAGACGGGGTTTATTTTATTACCTTTCTTACATGTTAAAAAGAAGGTGAAATGCTAAAATAATTCAAACCACTAATGAATTGAATGTAAAATCTTTTTTAAGGGGACACTGGACCTTAAAACTTTCAAAAATCAGTTTTCGTTTTTTGCTTTATTCTGGATTTTTTAAACTTTATGAACAATATGCAAAAAAACCCATTCAAAAATCTGCATTATTTTTCGAGTTACAAATAATCTTTTATAGACAGTGGCTATAATTGAATGTCTGTAGATATTGAAACTTTAAAACGTGCTTTCTCAGATTAGTAAATTTGAGGTTGTGCGCACTGTTACTTTCAAACTATGTAACTATAGCTTTAAAACTTTAGCCAAATATGCGTTTTGTTATAGTCTACGTGCTAAAACCAAAAAAAAATCATATATTTTGGTTATTTATTTTTTTGCACTTAAAAAATTTATTTTTTTTTTAAATTTTTTATTTTTTTTTTAAAATTTTGGGCTAAAATTAAATTTCAAACAAAACGTTTTGCGTATATTTTGGTTTTAATTTAGAAGTACGTGTATTATAATTCTATTTTGTTCAAAAATTGCTTTCTATATGCATAATTTACAGTTTTATCATGCGCGCAGCACTTAAGGATTTTAATTCACGCGGTAGTGAGGTGAATTTTTAAGCATAAAATTTAAATATTAATTTTGTATATGAACCATTTATTTTCCATTTATTAACATAGTTAAGAATATACACTTGAGGCAGAACCGAAAAAAAAAAGATCTTAAATGTATATTATTTGTGTTTTGGTACTTTGAAAAAGGCAATTTTTAGATCATTTCGACAAACTTAAAGGGCCTGTGCACCCTTAATGGCTTAATCCTCTCGCTGCGCAACCCGAGACTTCCTCGTTCAACGTAAACGTAGCAAAATTTGTGCAACCCGAGATTTCATCGGGGATGCATTTTTTCCGTCTAATTTATCCTCCTTGATTACTCCCACCAGTTATTTTTTATTGTAAATTTTGCCTTATTTAATAGGAGCATTTTCCCGATTAAGTTACACAAAAATTTTTGTTCTGAAAAACCAGTGACAAAAGAATAAAAATTCTTAAAAGAAACTCGTCGCAAGGGGTTAAATCCACAATTTTTGAAGCTTTTTTGACAAAACAATTACGCAGCGAGAGGGTTAATAAGCTTAATGCAGATTTTTAAGTATAACCTGTAACCTGGTAAAACGTTGAATTTCGCAAGGAACGAAGAAGACAATGCCGTTTCTGCTATATTATTTTGAAAGTAACAGTGGAATTTTAAGAATTTATTTTCTGGTTCTAGCTTATTATAATTTGAAATTCATATTAAGGAAAAACATCGTCGCCCAGTTGCATCTTTCGAGGTAAGCCGGACATAGACATAGGTGCCAATCTTATGGGGGGGGGGGGGAGGTTCCTAGTTAAATTAACATATTTGAATGAGACATTTTGTTTTGTAATTAAATTGAAATTGATATAAATTAACAAATATATAAAAAGAAGACACATATTATTAAATATATTTTTGGGTTCAAAGTATTTTTGTCCTTAAAAGAAACCGGTAGATTCACAAGTATGGATATATTCAGTTTACACCTGTATCGAAAATACGCTATATTTACTTTTTTGTAAGATAATCAAATTTAGAAGTGTACACGGTCTAATGAAATTTTAGTTATTTTAGTAGAATTATTAATTAATAGTAGAATAATTAATTATTTGACTAATATTCCCTTTGAACTCCTTTAGACTTTTTTTGGCTATTTTTCAAAGATTTATTTGATAAGTAAAATTTAAAAATATTGAAAATTAGACTAAAAAAACTTTAGCTCGAAAGAAGTTTGTAAAATATCCAATGAGTTATATTTTGAAAATTCGTGCAATAAGTTTTTGTGTGTTTACTGTATTATTCTTATTTATATATTTTATTCTTATTTAAGTCATTTCGAATGTTTGAGTCGATTGTTTAACAATGTCGATTGTTAGTTTTATTGTTTTAAATAGTTTTTAAGTTAACAATGAATTTATACAGTAATTAAGTCCGACTTCAAATTAAAATTGATTGTTCAACAATGTGTAAGATTTTTTGCTGTCACACATTGTTGCATTTAACAATACTACCTTTATTCCTCTGTTGAAAAGTTATTTCGAAACTTTGCTACTATAATTGTGGTTGTGTTTTGAGCTCTTAAAAAACCTTTTTATTTTTAATTAAAGTAATTGATTGCGTAATTTCGATCAAAAACTTTAATTTCTGATTCATATTCATCATTAAAAATGGAGAATATAGGTAATGTTAACAATGACGAAGATATAACATCTCAAGGGTAAGTACCTTGATTCGACTCATTGTAACATGTTACTATATTTTTGTCATTCATTATCATAAGTTCACTTATTAATTCTTTGAGTCAAAAACTGCAATTTTTAGAAATTTAAACCTTAATTTCTTCTCACTTCTCACTTCTTACGGGATCTTTTCAACTCCATAGAATTAAAAAAAGTAAAATTTTCATATTAAATATAATTAGTAATTAAAATAATTCTTGCGCTTTTGTATCTTGCTTTTTGAATTCTTCACCTCCATTTCTCAAATTTAGAAATCGAATTATGATTCATTTGTGCATAATCATGAAGATATGTCATTGAAATGTGGAATAAAATATGCGTAACCGAACATAATTAACGCAAGCTTTAATCAAACACAGAGCTTAGTAATCCTCACAACAAAAATTCTTTTGATATTAAAAATCATATGGTATAAACTGTACTTCATGCATGAAAACTTCATAAAACATTGCGATATTTATTTCATTTCAAATTTTCAATCCTTGTAGACATGTTATGGTTTCTGTAATAATTTCTACTTTTAGAAAGAGCGGGTACGATTATGATCAATAATCGATTATGATACACAATCCCGACTCTTAATTTAAATCGCAAGTTATGCAGCTTTAAAATAAAATCAATCACAATTTAACTGGAGCTTTTTTGTTTTTGATTAAATAAATGTAATCTAGCTTAATATTAACATTACAAGCAGTTTTCAATTATATTAGTTGGATGCACAAATACAATGAAATATGAGTTCTTTTCCGTATAGTAATAATTAAAATATAATATTTGAAATAGCCTTAATTTGAATTGCAAATTATGATAATTTTCTATAAAATCTATCAAAAATTACGTCAGATGTTTTTGTTTTGCTTAGATTATTTTATAGCATGTTAGTAGAACCTTATTTTATAAACGAAGTAATATTTTAAGGTAAGTTTATCTCATTTAAAACAACATCCTTGTTAATATATATATATATATATATATATGTGTATGTGTGTGTGTGTGTGTTTATTTTTGAGTAGTTCAATAAAAATGAGCATTTTTTGTATAAAAACTTAAGTTTTCAGCGATACTAACAAAAGTATGTTATTTATAAATTTTATGCGATACGATTTGTATAAAAACAGACTGTAAAATTACAGAATTAAGAGATGTAGGCGCCGAAATAGTTTTTGAACTAACGGCAAATTATGCTGTTCAGCATCGGTTCCCACCCGAACGCTGAAGTGGGGTAGCATTGGCCAGTGCTTATGAGGAAAACTCGTTGGAAACCATTCTCTACTATTTTCTTCATTCCTACAATCGAAATACTCGCACGTAAAATAAATGGTGTAGATAGTTCTTTTTCTTCCTGTGCGGTCGGTAGATGAGAGTGAGATTCTAAGTTTTTCAGGTGGTGATAAAAAATAAAGGACCGAAAGGAATCCTAAGCAACACGATCGATATTTTGCAGGTAATAGCTCGGATCGCAAACAATCGCCGTTTAAATCCGAGAACCGAAAACACTAGTTATCAGAATGTATGTTTGGATTGCTGAGAATGTATCTGATATTTCCTGTAAC
The DNA here is from genome assembly GCA_963932465.1 of Maratus speciosus. Classification (NCBI taxonomy): domain Eukaryota; kingdom Metazoa; phylum Arthropoda; class Arachnida; order Araneae; family Salticidae; genus Maratus; species Maratus speciosus. Next base: position 102,611,405 of record OZ010798.1, on the reverse strand, counting down.
AGGATAGTCATGCGATCGTAGATTAACATTTTAAAGTATATATACATTAAACTTTTTAAAATTCGAATTTCACTTAATCAATTATTGTTTTTACAGCTCATCTGATGAGTCCTTGTATTACAGTGTAAACAGCTCCCCAGTTTTATCACCTTACGAGGAGTTTGATAATTATTCTTACGTATTTGAAAGCGACAGTTCATCTATTTATTCGGAGTGAGTATATTTTAATTACTTATTCGATAATCTTGCTATGTGGAGTTTGAAAGGTAGAATATGAAAATATTTAAAAGGAAAACTATGGTATAATTTACGCTATTTATTTAGCTATGGTATTATTTTACGCTATCTAATAGCTGCAGCGTTTCCAAATTAACGAATTTTTTAATTCATACATTTAGAGCTATTTCCCAATTTCTCTTAGACTTATTTAATGATACATTAAATAAGGGGAACATTGTTAGTCCGAAATAATGATAGATGCCTGAATAAAAAAGGCACTAATTTGTCAACACTGAATATTTGACATCCGTGATATCATTTTTATCAGACTTGCATTCCAGACCCGCGATTCCAAACTTGGAGTACGCGGCGAACCTGCTAGGGGTAAGGGAAAATAATACCAGTGATGTCGGCAATCACAAAAATGGCTCGAATAGAAATACATAAACGAAGTTGTATAGTCACAAAGATAGTCTCATGTGTAACCCTAATATGTTACTCTTAAAATGAGAGAAAAGATTTACTAGATCCAGATCTAGAAACTTATTGATTATTTGTTGTCTCCTATCTATCTCCTCTCCCTCGCTATATTGTATGATTATTTTTATTTTCCGCAAAAACTGTCACTGATAATTGCGTAATTTTATTTTCGAACCACTTTTTCTTATTAGATAGCTTTTATTAATAAAAACAAAAAGCTATCTATTGTAGCCGTTTTCAGGAAAGCGATTCCAGAAAAATGCATTTGTTTTTCACCAGGATGATCCCAAAACCACCCTCCGTCCAAATGTTGATTTGTATATATTTTTTGTCATAGGATGGATCTCGTATTTGTGAATCAATTTGGATAGGACTAAACATGTGCCTTAGGCTTACCTAGATCTCAACCAAGTTCGTTTGCCAGATTTGTCTGAAATCCTGTTTCCAAATGGCTGCCACTTAACGATTTAAAACTTAAAAAAAAATTAATCCAAATTCATTTTTATCTTAAGTTTCAGTCCTTGATACAAGGATTCAGGAACATTTTTTGTTGTTCTTCTATCTTAAAAAATGGCCGAGATATAGCAGTTTGAATTTCTATGGCGGTTTACATTTTGAAACAACAAAACACGTTAAAAAAATCAGATTGATGTATTAGTTAAATGAAGGTTACTTCCATTTTTGTAACTATTTTTCCAATCGTACGTTAATATTATATATATTCATAACCGTCAGCATCGAATTTTTGCCAAGCTTGGTGACACCTGACAAAATATCGCTAAATTTGCGAGCACAATATGCCGCCATTCATGAAGCCGACTTGACTACAACCATAGTTACTAACCGACTTGACTACAGCCATAGTTGCCAACCTCCGGCTTTTTTTATATTAAGAAAACTTACTTTGAAGCAGAAAATTTGTTTAATAAATTTGTCTGGCGTTTAGTGAGAAAGTCGTATGAAATTTACTTAAATTCGTTAATTAAATAAATTTCTGGTTTGAAGTATAATTGTTTGATTTAAAAAAAGCCGGAGATGGGCAGATATGCTACAGCTGACTAATTTGGTGAAATTCTCATTCAAATTAAGTACAGTCAATCAGGGTAACTTTGATCCGCATTTTCTCTATTTTCATATGCTACACTCTTATTTGAAGAATACTGTCGCAACTAGGGGCATAAAAGAGAAGAAATGATCCTAACGTATTGTTTGACTATAAGAAATTAAGGAATAATAAGGATTTAAAAGCAATAAAAAATGGATTTTTAGCTTGGTTCAAAGTTACCGAGCTATTTAGGGTAACTTTGCACCATATGATAAATTTTTATATAAAATAATTAATTATAAAAAAAGTATTGTAGTCAGGACAAATTTAAACACCAAAAAATGTTTTCAGATATGTAAAGACTGCGAATTTACATTTCCCAACATCACAAGATTTGTATAATTTATGATATTACAGTCGAACCTCTATTTAACGAAGTCGCTAAATCCCGGGAAAAAGTTCGTTATATTGAAAATTCGTTAAATAGAGATTCGCCTTTTAAAATACTTTAAACTGCATAAAACAGATTTTAAATTCATAAACACTAAATATTTTTACTAAAAGTAATTAATCACATTTTTTTTAATAAATTATATCGATTTGTTTTATTTATTTTGCCCATCAATATCCATCATCAATTCATTTTTTCTATGTGTTTAAATCTTTGAAATCTGCAAGGAAAACAAATCATTGTCCGGGAATACACTGTATTTTCTGTATAAAGTAAATGGTTTTACATTAAAATGAACGAATTTTAATGTCATTATCGTATTTATTATTATTATAACATATAATTTAAACCATACATTAACATATGCGTCCTTAAATTTAATTTCTGAAAAACTGTTAATTTTGCCTGAGTTTTTTCTTTTAAAAAGTGCTTTCTCTCATAATACGTCTCGCATCTTTGCAATGCACCAAAAATCCCTTCATGCGTATTTTCTTCTAACTATAATCCGCGTCGGATTCTTTCAAATGATTTTAGCATTTCATCATACGAAGTTTTGTTAATTCCTTCATCATGTTCATTTCCAACATCATCATATTCGTCTTCATCATAATTCATTGCTGTATTGTTTTATTTTTCACACTGTCGAAAATATCCAATTCGGATAGTGTTTCTGAGGTCTCAATTTCAAAATTCAGTGAAACACAGTCATCAATCAGCACATCATGGTTAATTTATTCTTTTTTTCTCATCTGTATCCACATTTTTTTTTAAGTTACTCTAAGGGTTATCGTCTTCTTCTTCCGTACTTACCGAATTCTCACTGCTGACAAAGAATGCGCCTGATAAAACCAGTTCAAGGCCATTGAACATCATAAAATGTGTTTAAACAAAGAATAAGTTTGAAATGTACAGAAATATTTTGAGAAATGGGGAAAAAAATAGATCACAAGAAAAAGTTCGTTAAATAGAGCATGCACTTCGCTATTTGGAGGTTATTTTACGAAGAAATTCGAAAAATGTTCTTGGTTCCAAGGAAAAGTTCGCAAAATAGAGAAATTCGCAAAATAGAGGTTCGTTAAATAGAGGTCCGACTGTACAACAAATATCAGGCATAAGAAAAATGGAAGAACAGAACCATGAACATTTAGAAAATAAACATACCTGTTTATTTTTCATATAAAACATTAAAATGCAGTGAAAAACAATTGTCAGTGTTTTAACTCTATAATATATCCATAGTTACAGTAATACATACAAGTACTAATATTATTCAAACAAGAATAAAAAACGTCGAACGTATGAAATGTCAAATTTGAGTAGCTCCGCTCCTAATCACGCCTCTAAATGAATTTTATGTATTTTACATATATTTGTAAAAATATTTACATGGCATATCTAATGCACACTTTCGGCATTTATATAAAATATACGTGCAAACATAGGAAATTTTCGACAGTAGCACCTATAATCAGTAAATTATAAGCATCAGTGTAACTTTGAGCCGGCTCAAAGTTACCCTGAAAATGCGGTAAAATGCAAGTGTCTTCTTATTTTACATTTTATTAACTATTAATAAATTAATAAATAAATAATCACAAAATATTAACACATTTACAACATTTAGATAATAATATGTCTGATAAATGAGTATACTGTTACTTACTATGAAAATTTAATTCGATTACAACAACTTCAAAACAGCATTCAAAATTAACTTGAAAACAGTACTTCACAAAAATAGTTAGATGATACAATTAATTGCGCATAATGTTGCTAATTTATATTCTAAAATCTTAAAACCAACGAATAGGAAGTTATCTATTCCTCAAGGCACAGGCTGGAAGGACTTTTTATTCTTTTCGATTATATTAATTGCAGAAGACTTGGATTTCTACAAAAAAAAAAAAAAAAAAAAAAAAAAAAAAAAAAAAAAAAAAGTTTTCTTTATCAAATAATAGATTTTCTCAACGAATTAATTACATACCTGGCGATGTTGAATCTAAAATACATTGTAATTGAAAAAAAAAAAAGAAAGAGCTGTCCTTTTTTTATTACACGGACCCACTTAGCCCCTTACTGGTCGCTTAATATTTGGAAAAACCATCAAAAAAGTACCAATTTTTTTACTACAAAAATTGAATAATTATAACGTTTCTATATAAAATATGCATTTCGTTTTTTTTTTAAGATGAAAAAAAAAAGATATTATAGAACAAATTCCCATTTGTGGAAATGCCATCATGCGAGAATTCTGTGTTTTAATGTTTGTTTTACGCCATGCAAATTAATGCGAATAAGACCTTTATTTTTCACATCTTTGACCTTTATTTATCATCATCAAACAACTTTTTACAAATAATATTTGAAATAATATAATATACGTTAAATTTTGATTATTAATATTTGTTTTGAGTGTGATATATTTCGAAACATTCAATACAAAGTCCAATATCACAATCAGCGCCAAAAACCAAACCGAAGCGTTCATATTCAAAGACTTCACACGGAAATGCCAGTTCAATTTTTCTGGTTTCAGAAGTTTTTCCAGCAATAAATCTCCAGCCCGGAAATATGACAGGCACGAGAAATAACGAACGACACCTCAGCACGTGATATTGACGGTAGCGAGAATTAAGGGGTTAAACCAGTAGTTAGTATAGTAGCTACAAAATGTGGAATTTGGACTGATGTTTGAAGGTTCGTAACGACTGTGATCTTAGTAGGATGGCTGCGCAAGATTGTCAGATTTTTTCAGCGTACATAAATGATAGTTTACGTTAAAAAGTCCTTCCTGAAGGCATCTCTCCTTTAGCAATAGGGCCAATTCTGGCCAGTGCATAACAAAATTCCATTCAATATCCCTGTCTTTCTCTGATTGTACTGATATCTTCAATTTCTTGCGAGGTATATAAATGACAACTCGCCTGATGAAGCTGTTTTACCGATCTATTCTCTCGCTAAAAGAAATACAGATAATGGCAAATTAATAATATATCATGGTTATTTCTCTGAATAAAAAAAAATAATTGGACCAAATTGCTGCGGTGCTTGTATTAATAGTAGAAAATCTAAATCTGACTACTATACGGGTTTTTGTTTTCGTTCTTCATAAAACTTTGGCTCATTGCCATTTACACAGACAATCTAGAGACAAATTCCTTCCGCATTTATTGAAGGATGTGTTTCATCAATCTGGTGAAAGTCGCTAATATTGTAAAAACCAATTCAGAAAACTCAAGACTCTTCAAACCTTTATGAAGAGATGAACAACGTTCATACAATCTTACTTTTGCATGCAGCAGTGAGATGGCTTTCAAGAGAAAAAAGTCTTTTTGAGGTCATCCTCTTGTGATGAGTTGTAAATGTTATGGAAATGAGTGGTTTCAAATGCTTGTGTAGTTAACCGATATTTTTTCAGAAATAAAATTAATATTCATAAACATTTAACGATGACAAAATTGAATCTATGATTAAGGAATTAGATATTTGGGGATCTTGTGTAAAAAAAAAGACAAATCTAAGTTTCGGAGACACTTTACATTTTCTTATCTGAAGTCGAGCTGAAATTTTCGAAATAAGCAAAACATAATATAACGGCTCGCTTAAAAAGTCTCAAAATGTCGTTTAGATAATAATTTATGACGCTAAATAGTGAAAATAATTGAACTTAAAACCCATTCAGTGATTTATCTTATTCAACAAGCCGAAGATTTATGAGTTTCTGAAATAGAAAATTTTAATGAACTTCCCACATTATACTTAAAAATGATAAAAAAAATCTAGTATGTTGTGGCCATCACAAGACTTTCTTCTACATAAATCACGCCAGTTAAATCATTTAAATAGTACAAGAAATTGCATCAATTTAGCATCAAATCATATCAAAGTATACCTAAATTTGAAGTTTAATGAAAATTCGTGCATTAGTTATTGAGATAGAGCTGTAGGGGAAATTTCGAAAACTGCAGCACAGCAGTGCCACCTGTTGAGCGATTTGCACGAAAACATAAAGAGCACTAATTCATATCAAGGTATACCGGAAGTTGAAGTTTGTTGAAAATTCAAGCATTAGTTCTTGAGAGAGCTATTGCGGAAATCACAGAAAATGTAATATAGCAGCACCACCTGTTGAGAGATTTACACCAAAATGTAGAAAACATCAATTCATGTCAAGGACTAACAGAATCTGAAGTTTGATGAAAATCCGTGCATTGGTTCTGAAGATTGAGCTATTGCGGAAATCATAAAAAAATGCAGCATAGCAGCGCCACCTGTTAAGCGATTTACATCAAAAGGTACAAAACATCGTCAAGGATTAACTGAATCGGAATGTTGATGAAAATCCGTGCATTATTTCTTGAAATAGAGCTATTACGAAAATCGTGTAAATGTTGCAAAATGCAGCATAGCAACGCCATCTGTTGGGCGATTTGCACCAAAACGTTACCAGCACTAATTCAAATCAAGGATTAACTGAATCTGAAGTTTGATGAAAATACGTGCATTAGTTCTTGAGATAGAACTATTGTAGAAATCGCAAAAAATTCAGTATAGCAGCGCCACCTGTAGGGCGATTTACACCAAAAACTAATCAGCACCAATTTATATTAGGGACTACTTGAATATAAATTTTTGTTAAATTCAGTGCATTAGTTCTTGAGATAGCGCGCCCACAAAATTTGTGTCACATACAGACAGACAAACAGACTCACAGACTCACAGACAGACATTTTGTAAAAACATGTTTTTCGGAATCTATTACCTCTAAAACGTGTAAATCCGTCGAAAATTTTTACGAATCCAATACTTTATTCTTGTAAAGATAGAAGAGAGTAAAAAAGGAAATATCATAACTTCTGGGTAGGGGTAAAAGAAGAGTTCCAAATGATAAAGTAATAAAGTATTTATTGTCCTTGACGAATACAGAGCTTGACGAAAGAAGAATTCCGTGTTATGCTTATATTAAGAAATCGCAAAATTATCGCAAACATTTGAACGCAGATCCTGACAAGAGATTTATTTGTATTTATTTAAACTTCGTTTTAATGAATCCCAGGTACATGGAACAACGTCTTTTAGTTTTAACTCTTTCAGTGGCAAAGCACTTCCATTGCTAAAATGTTGAAATGAATCACACACCGGATTTTACTTACAAATTTATTCGAAAATAAGAAAATGCTACATTTCACTCAGATAATAAACACAAAAGAATTCTACGAAAAGTCTGGTGCCAATATGGTTTTTGTGAATTAAAATTAAATTTTTTCATAAACATACCACTGCTCTTGAAAGTGTTAAAAGTCGTTTTTCTATATATCAGGGTAAAAAAGGTTATCAACTTTCATTGTAAATTATAGAGAAATTATTACTTTCTTCTATCTTTACAAGAAGAAAGTATTGGATTCATGAAAATTTTCGAATTCCGGTTTTCGACGGATTTACACGTTTTAGGGGTCAGAGATTCCAAAAAACATGTTTTTACAAAATGTCTGTCTGTGACTCTGTGAGTCTGTCTGTCTGTCTGTCTGTCTGTGTGTATGTGACACAAATTTTGTGGGCGCTCTATCTCAAGAACTAATGCACGGAATTTAATAAAAATTGATATTCAGTTAGTGCCTAATACAAATTGATGCTGATTAGTTTTTGGTGTAAATCGCTCAACATGTGGCGCTGCAATGCTGCATTTTTCACGATTTTCGCAATAGCTCTATCTCAAGAACTAATGCACGGATTTTGATCAAACTTCAGATTTAGTTAGTCCTTGATATGAATTGATGATGATTACGTTTTGGTGTAAATCTCCCAACAGATGGCGCTGTTATGATGAATTTTGCAGGATTTACACGATTTCCCCAATAGCTCTATCTTAAGAACTAACGCACGGATTTTCATCAAACTTCAGATTAAGTTAGTCCTTGATATGACTTGCTACTGATTAGGTGTTGGTGTATATCGCCCAACAGGTGGCGCTTCTCTGCTGCCTTTTCCACGATTGCCTCAATAGCTCTATCAATAGAACTAATGGACCAATTTTCATCTAACTTCAGATTTAGTTGTATGTTGACACAAGTTGTTGTTAATTAGGTTTTGGTGTTAATCACCCAATAGGTGGCGCGGCTATGCAGAAATTTTCACGATTTTCGCTATTGCTCTATCTCAAAAACTAATGTACGGATTTTCTCCAAACTTCAGATTCAGTCAGACGTTGACATAAATTGTTGCTGATTAGGATTTGGTATAAATCACCCAATAGGTGGCGCTGCTAGGCATCATTTTGCTGAATTTAGACGATTTCAGCGATAGTCATATCTCAAGAACTAATGCACGGAATTTCATATCGTTAGAATCCTCATGAGATGCATAGATTGCCATTTAATTTTGGCAGTGTGATAGCGAATTTTGAAGTATTAACATGTATGAGATAGAAGAAAGTTTTGGGATTGGTACATCCGACTAGTTTGTTAATGCGCTGGTTATCTATAGCGCTTTTAATGTAAAGTAATGAACGTTAGATGTTATATAATTTAAAATTAAAAAAAATATCAAGTCGTAGGTCGGAGATGGAGGAGAGTATACTGTGTATAAGAAAAACTATCCACAATAGCGGTCAGTTTCGTCGACTTGACATCGATCCTGAACACCACACCTTGTGTTTTGTTACTTAACCTTCATGGAAATGTCGGTGATTGTCAGCTTGTAAATCGTAGGACTCTAAAATTATCGCGCTATGATGCAGTCGAGTGGATCCAATAAAAAAGTGTCCGTCAATGGCATCATTATTTTGTGAGTCTATACCAAATGTGCGGAGGAGGGAATCACAGGTATGCAGTCTAGTAAACTTTAAATAAAGTTGGTCAATTTAACATAAGTCAAATACATATGTTTTTAATCAGAAATTTTAATGAAAAATTAAAATTACATAGTAACAGGTAGTAAAATAAAAAAATTATAAAATAAACTTTCTGATTAAAAACATATTTATTTTATTTGGTTAAAAGTGAAATGTTCTGGCAAGAATGATCGCATATTTAGCCTGGCTTTGGTAGAGATTAATAAGTAAGAACACAAGAAGTGGGTGTCTGCGCTTTTTTATTCACCACACGATAGTGATAAATCGTATAAGATTGTTCTTACCGGACATCGGTGCACGGAAAATCCATTCACATAGACTGCTCTTATTGTTACTAATTGAATCATTATTGGTTCAGTTTGAATATTTTAGCATATAAAGCATAAGAATGAATTTTTCATGATCCAATTTCGGTTAAAAAAAACCCTGTATGATTTAGCGGTGTAAAGTTTTTTGTGATGTATATTAATAACCTATTAATATATTTTGAGGGGCACATCCGGTGGTGTTCGGTTTTGTCAAGGTAATACATGGTAGATGGAAAATATCCGACGTATGCTATGTATGCCTCGACAAAATTTCGAACCGTAACAGGCATACAGCAATTAAAATAATTTCAAGTTTTTATGTTTTTACTTTCTTCTATCTTTACAAGAAGAAAGTATTGGTTTCATGAAAATTTTCGAATTCCAGTTTTCGACGGATTTACACATTTTATGGGTCAGAGATTCCAAAAAACATGTTTTTACAAAATGTCTGTCTGTGAGTCTGTCTGTCCGTCTGTCTGTCTGTATGTGACACAAATTTTGTGGGCGCTCTATCTCAAGAACTAATGCACGGAATTTAATAAAAATTTATATTCAGTTAGTCCCTGATATAAATTGGTGCTGATTAGTTTTTGGTGTAAATCTCTCAACAGGTGGCGCTGCTATGCAGCCTTTTTCACGATTTCCGCAGTAGCTCAATATCCGGAACTAATGCACGGATTTTCATCAACCTTCAGATTCAGTTAGTCCTTGACATGAATTTAAGTTTTGAACATTTTGGTGTAAATCGCTCAACAGGTGGCGCTGCTATACAGCAATTTTTACAATTTCCGCAATAGCTCTATCTCAACAACTAATGCTTGGAAAATCAACAAACTTCAGATCCAAGTATACTTTGATATAAATTAGTGCTGTTTGTGTTTTGGTGCAAATCGCACAACAGGTGGCGCTGCTATGCTGCACTTTTCAGAATTTCCATTATAGCTGTATCTCGAGAACTAATGCAACAATTTTCACCAAACTTCAGAATCAGTTAATCCTTGATATGAATTGACATTTCGTACAGTTTGGTGTAAATTGCTCAACAGGTGGCGCTGCTATACAGCATTTTTCCCGGTTTCTGCAATAGCTCTATCTCAAGAACTAATCGACACATTTTCATCAAACTTCAGATTCAGTTACTCTTTGATATAAAATGATGCTGACCACGTGTTTGTGAATATCGTCCAATAGGTGGCCCTGCTGTGCTGAATTTTGCACTATTTCCTCAATAGATCTATCTCAAGAACTAATGCACGAATTTTCATCAAACTTCAGATTTAAGTACACCTTGATAAATGTTGATGCTGATTATGTGGTTGTGTAAATCGCTCAACAGGTGGCGCTGTTATGCTGCATTTGTCATCATTTGCGTAATAACTCTATCTCAAGAACTAATGCACAGATTTTCCCCAAACTTCATATTCAGTTAGACATTGACATAAGTTGATGATAATTAGGTTCTGCTGTAAATCACCCAATAGGTGGCGCTGCTATGCTGCATTTTGATGGATATATACGATTTAAGGGACAGTAATATCCCAAGAACTAATGCACGGAATTTCATCTTTTTAGAATCCTCATGATGAGAATAGATGCACTGTGATAATGAATTTTGAAGTATTGACAAGTATGAGATAGAAGAAAGTTTTGTGATGGCCACAACATACTAGTTTTGTATTATATTGATTTGATCTAGGCTAATATTAAAAATAAAAATAAAAATAACTTTACAATGTAAAGTCAGAATTAAATATTTGAAATACCATTAAGCTAATTTGAATCGTTTGGTTATTTAACTAAACTAACAAGATTACTAATTAACAAAAACAACATTTTTGCGTTTGCTGCGTGAGCGGGGGTCGTATTTAATGACAAAAGGGGTACTCATAAATGAAAAGGCTAAGCAAGGGTGCATAAAAGAAAAATTATGAACCACTGATTTAGACGGAGAAATTAACTTAAATGTGAAATAAACGGTCAAGTGCGAGCATTACTCGCGCTCAGAGGGTTCCGTAGAATAAATATATGAATTTGTAATTGTATTAAAAAAGAAAAAAAAAAGTTGCTAAAAGAATACTAAGACTTTGTAAAAAACTATACAACGTAGGGTTGGGTGTAACTGTATATATTAGAAAAGTGTAATCGGGTATACCATGAAAGTTCAAAGAGATACGGAACCTAAATAATATCAAATATAGCTATTCGTATAACTCTTTTTTTAATATTATCCTAATCTGTTTATGATGAACTTAATTCGGTACTGACAATAAAAGCAGTGCATAGTTAAACTTCATATGGCATTTCATGAAACTAAATTCAGCAATAAAATAGTAATAACCTTTATTTCTACAGTGTAGCTGAAACAAAACCTTTGTTCAAAGTTTAAATTTGACATTGTGCTAAGCGCGCTTCGAATTGAGGTCTCAAATTGCAACGCCGCCTTGGTCAGTGCCGCGCTTTTCCAGATAGGTGTTTAATTAACTTTTAAAGTCACTCGAGGCGTATTGAGAGATACAATCAATTCAAACTATCGCGAATCCCACAGTATTTATGCGATTCATTCTAATTAAATCTTTCGAAGGCGATGCCCTTAAAAAACGGACACCTAATTTTAATTCCAAAACAGAAAAACGGCACCAAGAATATTTAACACTAGAACGGCGGTAGGGGTCATTTTGACACCTGAGCACTTTCGTCTGTTGATTACTTTAGTTTGGTTGTAAGAAATCATTTGAAATTTTTTGACTTTTCCTAAATATATAACATATTTTTCTTTAAAAAATTCTGCTTTCTAGATCTGTTGGTTTTTGAAACATTGGTATGTATTCCTAGAACGGCGGACAAGGGTCATTTTGATCCCTTTAGTAAAATACTCTTTGTACTCGAAGGATTGTGAACCCATGAGAAAAATTCAGTGATAAGCAATTTTCGATTGCATTCATACTGTCTCCCAGAGAGATAAAAACCGATGTGGTGACACAACATTATTATCTGTAATTTGTATGTTATAATTCCTTTGTTTGATTTTGCCATGCTTTTGAACACAATATATCAAAAAAAGAAAGTGTAAGGTTTTTCAGACTTATATTTCTTTTCAGAAATAGTATTTTCCCATTTGTTACTTTTGTTAGTTCAGATTAATCACTGCAGGTGGTAAACATAGTGGAGGTGTTTTATAAGTAGAGTACGAATATTGTTCGTACGGCAGACAGTTGAACATTTCCGAACATATAATTTGTTGAAAATTTCAAAACATGCTACCGACCAGGACAAAATATTACAGTTGATGAACAATTGTTCCCACCTAAAGCTAGATCTAAATTTACTCAATATATGCCAAATAAACCGGAAAAATTTGGGATAAAATTTTGGTTATCTGTTGACGTTGATACTAAATATGTACCTCTTGAATGGATTTCCATTTCTAGGATAAGATGAAACCGCAAATCCTCAATTATGTTTAACTGATTTTTTTTCATGAAATTAACAGATCCCCATCTAAACAAAGGGAGGAATTATATGACAGACAACTATTTTACTAGCATCAAACTAGCAGAAATGTTAAAAGCTAAAAATACAATTTTGGTTGGCACAATGAAAAATGGGAGAAGAGAAATTCCTATATCTTTGAAAAATATGCGTAATACTCTTTATTCATCGAAGATAGTGGAACATGACAATATGACACTTACCATCTATCAAACCAAAAGAAACAAAAGTGTCTTTCTACTGCGCTCATTACATTCTACTGTCAAATCTGAAGACAGTCTCAAGAAGTTGGCTGATTCAATATAATATTACAACGCAACAAAATATGGTGTGGATATTCGTAATCAGATGTGCCGAAAATACGCTGTTAAATCGGCTTCTAGAGGATGGCCTGTACATATCTTTTACAATATTTTGGACCATGCAGCTTTGAATGCGATAATTTATCAAAGTGTAACAGGCAAGCAAATCAGTAGAAGAGATTTTCTATTTAAATTAGGAGAGAAGTTAAGGATGGTTCTTATGGCTTGAAAAGTCCCAAAGATCCTTCCTGAGTCTTAAGAAAAAACACACGAAAATGAAATAGATATAAAGAGAAAAAAGTGTCAAGTACAGAGATGCAATGGAAACAAATCTCAAGAATTCTGTGGATCGAGTTCCAAAGTTGTGTCTGGATAATGCACAGGAAAAATTGTTCAAAATTATTTTTGTATCAACTGCATTAATTCCTAATCCGTGTGTTTAATTTGGAGTATTTTAAGAATTAAATAAAATTCAAACGAAATGTTTTACATTCTAACCATTCAGCTACACTTATAATGAAGTAACGGAAACAACAGAACACGTTTCTCATTTATGGATTTAGAGAGTGAATCATTCGGCGAGTAAGTAGATGAAAAAAAAATATTTTATAAATTGTATTTTATTTTAGTTAACATTAGTTTTAATTTGTCAAAACATTTATTTTAAATCAAGTTTTATATAAAATTAATGAGTTTTTTGAGTAGTAGTAGTATGATCCAATTGATCGCCCTGTAGCGTTACATATGCAGTACTTTAAAAACTCAATAAATTATCAAGTAATATTAAATATAAATTATAAAATACACGGAAATTACATATTTTTGCCAATGAATGGTATTTAAAATTGTTTTAGCGTTGTTATTTCAGTAGTTTGATCGTGGGTTCAAAATGACCCCTTCCCGCCGTTCCAGTAGCTAAGATTTTTCCGCCGTTCTAGTGTTAATTAAAATTTTCCTTTTATTATGTACGTGAAAATAAGCAACTTCGCATTTTCTAATAAATTCGTTTATAAATTCTGGTGTCAGTTCATTATTTCATAAGTTTGTAAATAGAATTACTCCGTGCCGGAAAGGATTAAGTGGTCGCAGGACTCTTAAAGCTTCAAAATTTAAGAAATTTTAATTTTTTAGATGTTAAACTCCTATCTTTTCTGAATATTTTGATATAATTGTTTCCTTGAAATTCCCATCAGATCAGAAGTTTTGGCTTTTAGAATTATGGCCGTTCAATAGCTGAAGCGGCGTTTCCGAAACTTTAAAGTAATTATTTTCCAAATGGCGTTTTTGGGGCATAACGCGCAGTATACCTCAAAAACTTCTGAATATTTTTTCATGAAATTTTCAAAACATATATTTCATGTTAGTCTGTATAAACTGAACCTAAAATTTCCTTTTTATTGTTCAAAAAAATATTTTTTTAGGTGATTTTACTGTTGAAATTTTCAAAATTTTGTATTAGCTAAATGCAACATTGCATTAAAAATATAAAAATGCTTTAAATACAAATTTATTTAAGTTCAGGGAAATTATTATAATCTGAAGTATAAGTAAGCACCAAAATTTTCATTCTAGTTGCAATATTTATTTTGTAATGCTGCGCGTAAACTGTTATGCCAATTTTTTGTTCGACAAATATCTAACAGTTTCGAGACTCCTATAAATACTAATTCTGTATCTTGCAATTTTTTAAATACATGAAACGAAAGAACATACTTATATCTTTCATCCCAATTAAAATTGTGTTTTAAAATGATATACATTTTAAGACATTAAATGTTGAAAATGGTCTTTTTTCCACTTTTTAGAGTCCCGAGACCCCTTAAATTAGTATGTTTTTAACAATTTGACGTTTATTTCTTTTATACTGTTACTGGACATTACATTACACATATATATCATTAAAAGTTGTTAACTAGGCATAGAGTACGCCGCCCCTGTCCTTGTGTATGTTCAAACTGACCGTACCTTTAATGGTTAATATCTCGGCTAATTACCGATGATTTTTTTTGAAAATCATTATCAACAATGCTTTTATTCTTCTGCAACGATAGGTATATTCAGCGATTCTCAACAATTTTTCTGAATGCCCGTAAATCGAAATTTGTGTATAGCAGAAAAATGCTAATTACTCAAAAACTATGTGACCTAGGGTAATCGCTATAATTTTCGAGCAAGGTTTATATTAACGTCTACTACCTCTAATTTTTTCATAATTTTAGTTTCAGTGGATTCGTAATTAGATGGGGGAGGGACATATTTTTGCGCTACATTTTCAACAATATCTTTGAAAATATAATACCTAAAATTAAAAGTAATGTATTTTTGAGTTTAGCGTTACAAAAGCTTTCACAGGATACCCCACATGATATACAAAGAAAAGATTTTTTTTTCAAGTACCATAATTAGCCCTCTACTTTTTTACTAAATATATTTATGAATGTTTATTAATCTGAAAATATGTGGGTCAATGGTCTTTATTACTTCTCTGAATTTGAACTTTCCAGTTCCATAGTTTACGAGTAAAATGGCTGTGATAGACAGACAGACACAAGAGTGATCTTATAATGGTTCCGTTTTTACTTTTTAAGTACGGAACCCTAAAAATGCAAATTTAATAAAAGTTATAGTGGAAAATTAAAAATTTATAATTACTTTCTAACATTTGAGTATAAGACTTTTCTGATATTTTCGTCTTATGCTTCCAAAGGCCTATTTGTACTCTGGTAGAATTTATCCTACAAGAGAACTACAGCAAAATCTCGTTACAACGAATCTCTGTGAAGCTCTGATTAAAACACGTTATACTGAAAAATTCGTTAAAGTGAATGTCTTTATAATGAAATGGGATAATAGGATTTTTTTTAACAATCGAAGTATTATTCGTTAAACTGAAAAAATTCGATAAAGTGACATTCGTTGTAAGTATATTCCACTGTGGTATGCTAATGTTTAAACAACAGATTCCGCGAAAATAATAAAGGTCTGCAGGTCTGCATTTAATTAATAAGTGGATATTTCGAAATCGAAAAAAAGAAGTCCTTAAAAAAATTATTTTTTTATATTAAGGAAGTCGGAATTTTTGTCCTAGATTAGTCGAGACTAGAAAGTCCCTCTATTTACTTTTGCGTTTGAACAAAACGGCTGGACTTTGGTTATGATAATTTCGGTAATCAGAATTCCGTTGAAACGAGATTTTTCTGTATATACGACGGTGTCTAGAAGGGGTTAATTAAGATTAAATTCAGATAGCTTTGCTTTTTTTATCAGCCAACTTATCGTGGACGGACTATAATATACTAAAATCGACGAAATTTCTCAAACGAAAAAAAAGTAAAGTTAATAAATGTGATAAAAGATTCTAATAATAAAATTTTCCTTAGGATTTATCAACCAGTTGTTGGACAAGTCAACCCAACAGTTTATCCTGCACCTGCTAATTATATTGAAGTACTCGGAATTTTTCCAGTGGAAGTGAGAGGTACTACCTACTATCCGCCTCTGTTCTACTATATTCCTGTGCACAGGTAAGTGTAACATTCAAATCCTTTATAGAAAACTATAATGTATAATGCTGTTTCAAGCCAGGATTGCCAGTTTAGGTTCTTTTTTTATTCAGGAATTTCAAATTCATAGCGAAAATTCCGAAAGAGAAATTTTTACTTCAAGTAATCAGGAACTGTCAGTCATTAACACGTTGAGTGTTACGTTGACTGATACTCAAGCTGAAAAATTCACAATGTTTTAAGCAATTTTTAAGAAAGTATAATCTTGTAATAAATAAAAGGTAAGTAAATTTTAAGTAAATTTTGAGTAATTACTTAAAACAATATATATATTTTTATTTTTATATCATTTTTTTAGACCGTTAGTCATCGGTGAATGACGCGTTTTAAACGGAAAGTTCAGCGTCAGTCACCGGTGATTGACGTGGCGCTTAACGTGTTAAATATAGCGAAAGTTATTGTTTCGAGTTTCTGAAATAAAAAAAAAGAGGACCACACTGGCAACCCTGCTTCAAACTAAATGGCTATATTCCCTTTAACATTTCAGAACATGCATGATTTAACAGTATTTTAATTTTTAATTTTAGTAATTCCGTATAGCATTTTTCGCTTTATTTAACCCATTAAAGACTGGCGTTGCGTTTTCGCAACATTATGTTTATGATTTTTTTTATTGTATTGTGAATATTTTCTTCAACAAATTTATTTTCACATATTGTATATACGACTTTTATTTTCAAGAAAAAAAAACTTGTTTGATTCGAGTTGTAAAAAAAAATTAGAAATATGAATGATATCGAACGAAATGTTTTGAAATTTTTTATCGATAAATTTCGGATTGTGTTCAAAGATGCACTTAAAAAATGAAACAAAATTGAGCAATTCAAGATACGGATAGTGTAGCAAACTATGTGTCGTAAATGTAATGTACCGCTACATACATAAAAACTTTTCAAAATTAATGAATGTGATGAATGCATGAATGTGGTTGATTTGTCCTGAAGTTGCGTTTTTGCAATTTTATCATATCTCACGTAAAAACAACAACAAGAACAACAACAAAAATGTAATATAACTTTTTTCTATTAATTAGTAATATGTATGAAATAAAATTTCATTTCTCTTATGTCAATTATAAGAAGATGTGCTCCTTAACCCTTTCGCTGCGGAACTCGATACTTTCTCGGGGATGCATTTTTCCGTCTAATTAACCCTCCTTGATTATTACATCAGTTATTTTTTTATTGTAAATTTTACCATATTTAATCGGAGCATGTTCCCGATTAAATTAGACAAAAACTTTTGTTTTAAAAAACCGGTGACAAAAGAATAAAATTTCTTGAATACACAATTTTTGAAACTATTTTGATAAAACAATTACGCAGCGAGAGGGTTAATGGGTTAATTCAAAAATTCGACAGCTAGACAAATCAAAGATTACGTGTAAAATATTCTGGTAATAATAAATAAATGAATAAATAAATAAAAAAGTATCCTTATTAAACCTATACGTTCCCTCTTGAAGGATTTAAGAAATAATTTTGGATGTTACATTTTTAGTGGCAGAATACTGATTATTTAAGCCTGTTCATAAAGCATAGTCACTAAAGATTATAGAATACTGTGATTACAGAAGATGTCTCATTTTACTTAAAATGCTTCTGATATTATCTTCATTTAAAATAATAAGCTAAAGCAACATCTGAAAATATATAATGTAAATGAAAAAAATGTATATAAATACAATGTAAATGAAAAATGTAATTAACGTCTAATAGAATTTCCTTTTCAGTGGAAAACAAAGCACCTTAATCTAAATTTAAAGTAACGTATTTTTTCACACATTTTCCAGTGTATAATACGCATGCAAAAATAAGCGCATTTTTAAAAAAAAGACAACATAAAAGTAAAATAATGGCAATACTCGATAATTTAAAAATAAAAATATTTATAGTAAAATACTGTAATAGTTTTAAACAGAACACTTACCTTTAAGAAATCCGAAAAAGCCCCATAAAATTCGGCAATAAAGTACAAACAAAAGCATAATATACATCATTAGAAGCATGAGAAACACCAAAAGGGGTGGGAAAAAAAGTTGAACTTTCGTGGTATAAGATGCAACCCATTTGTAGTCATTTACTGTGCACTGATATGTTATTTATGCCGCTTAACTTTAAGTTCAAACTAACAACTGGCAATTGAATATTCTAATAAAATTTTTCTCTTATATTGTGCGCGGTTGGTTGGGTGTTTATGACGGCCAATTATCAGGGTGAAGGATATGGGCCCTAAGGGGAGGTGCCCTACGTTGGGGTCCTTCTAAGAGAACCTAACCCGTATATACGCTTGGAAAAGCACGGTTCGAAGCAAACCACGAAAACTCCGAACGATTAGGCCGACTGGTGCGATTGGGAACGAACCCAGCACCTCCCATCTTTTAGCTTCGAGAGCAGAACCTCTCGGCCACTGGCGGGGATATATTGTGCGCGGAGAATAGACTTTACTCATTTTCTAATCAATCTGTTCATAAAATTCGATAACGTTCAATCATTTCGATATTTTAGCAACACAATATCCTTGCTCCTGAAAGGGTTAGAAAGCATATTACGGTAAAAAAAATTCGTGTTATACACCTGAAAAAGTAGTATTTCTACATTGTGTATCCCATCGTATCTCAATTTTTATAGCGAATTTTAAGTGTTAAATGGTTCGTGTTACATACTGAAAAATATTGTATTTGTACATTGTGTAAGCCGTACTTTAATTTTTAAAGCGCATAAAATAGAGCGTTTAGCAAACCGAAAATTACGATATCAATGTTCATTGCATAAAACGCAACCCCAATTTTAAAGGATTTTCAGGGTAAAATAGTATGTCTTATATACCGGATAACAGGATATACGTACATTTTACAAGGCACACCCCAATTTTTTAGGGTCTTTTTAAGGGTAAAATAAACCATCTTATATACCGGAAAATACGGTGTACATAATATTAACATATAAAGCTTTGGAATTAACATCACTACTATAAAATAAATAATGACATACTAATTTTAATTACTAAAAGCCGTAAATTAAAACTTAAAAAAAGAAAACAGTAAAACATGTTTATTCAACTGTTTACATGTTTCAATTCTACCCGAGTCATTTTCAAAACAAATAAGTAAAAATATTTTTAAATTGCACCGTCTATGAAACGCCATCATACAAATTTCCAAGTACTCTTTCATATTATGCACGTTACTTTTTTATTTTTTATCTAGATACAGTAAACTCTCTGAAAGGCGGACTCTATATAAGACGGATATCTGTCTAACTGGGAAAGATTTTCAAGTCCCAACGAATCCAAAGACATAGAGTAAAGTTTGTGTAAGGCGGAATATTGTCTACTACGGAAATTTTTCTCGGTCCCGATTGATTCCGCCTTAGACAGAGTTTACTGTATTTATTTTTATTTTCGTAAACATTGAGTAACTCGAGTCATAGTTTTGGTAAGTTAAATGATGCTGCATCGTTACATATTGAATTTTTACGAGTTACAATCACTATGGTCTCTCTTATGATGGAAGGACTGTATAGACTGAAGGAGAAAATATCTTACTTTCATAGAAATTTATTTTGATGGTTATTGATATAATCCAAAATCTTACTAGGACTGTGGTTTTCCTATTATATTTATTAGCCACTAGATGCCCCTTTTAGGTAGATATCGTATGAAATACTGCCTGTTACATTCTCCCCTATGTTGGAATTTCTGAAAACTTTTTGCAGATCTACACCCATCATGACACCTAGAGCTCAAAACCATTTATGGACACGATAACTTCCGTAATTCTGCACAAATCTCTTCCAAACTGATACATAAAATCTCGGTTAAGTTCGTTAATGGGCAAAATCGGACCAAGGGGATGGAAGTAGGAAATATTGTGAAAACCGAAAAAACCCCATAACTTGTTAATTTTTGTACACATCAAATCAGTTTAAAATTTTTATTACTTCTAAAAATAGGGCCAAAAATTTATGTATCACAGATTTTTGATAAAATTAAAAATGAGCTCAAGGAGCGCAAAAAATAGGGTTTTAGGGAGAAAAAAAATCATAACTTCGTCAATTCTCAAGATATCAAATCCAATTAAATTTATTATAAACCTTCTTAATATTATCTACAATTTTATATTGACAAGTTTTTGATAGAACCAATTCGTACCGCAAAACAATTAAAAACGGAAAAAAGAGGGGGGGGGGGTTGAAGAAGAAGAAAAATCCACAACTTCATCAATTCACAAGATATAAAATCCCCATGAATTTCTTATATATCTTCTTGATATTATCCACAATATTTATATTGACAACTTTTTGATAGGACCAATTTTTACAGCAAAAACAAATTAAAAAGACATAGCGGTTGAAGAAAAAAATCATCGTATTAAGGGTGTATTCAAATACAAACTGCTTATTTTCTGACTCATGTTTAAATTCTTTTTTACTCTCAAACGCATCCTATTGGTAGATTCTCTTATTCAGAAACTATATAATGTACCGTAATGGCAGATTTTTTTTTTCATTTATATATACATATATATATACAGGGTGATTCATAAAAGATGGGCAGAACTTTAAGGGGTTATAGTACACTTAAAGACAAATAATATTAAATAGGAGACTAAGGGTCCCAGACGTATTCCCAAGGAGATAGGGGGCATTAAAGTTTAGGGTCCGAAATTTCAAATGATTATAAAACATGGAAAAATTGGTCGATTCGTTTGCGGTTTTTGCAAAAAATTTTCTTTATGCCAGTATTTTCTTGAAATAAAATTTTAAAGTTCAATTTCAAAAAATGCCGATAGGGGGCGCTTTAGACTTTGGAGTAACAAACAACTATTTTTTAACGTTATTTTTTGTATTTCTTTAAATGATTTCGAAAGCTTAGACTTAAACTTAAATTTTGATCTAAAAATCTGAGTCCTAACGAGTAGTTAAGTAGCATAAACTGAAATTTGAAATTTGAAACCCTTCTCCCCCCAGAACAAAAATCAGTTATTCCCGATCTTTGTATCGTAGATTAGGCTCTAACTACTGCCGCGTTTTGCTAAAATTATTCTTTATGTCAGTATTTTCTTAAAAATAAATTTTAAAGAAATTTTTCAAAAAATTCCGATAGAGGGCGCTTTAGACTTTGGAGTAACGAGCAACTATTTTATACCGTTATTTTTTGTGTCTCATTAAATGCTTTCTAAAGCTTAGACTTAAACTTAAATTTTCAGCTCAAAATCTGAATCGCTGAGCGTGGTTCAGTAGCGAGGGGAGGGGGTTCAAATTTCAACTTCTGAACATAGTTCAGTTTGCACTACTTAACCATACCCAACGATTCTGTGCTGTGATACGAGGCAAAAATACAACTTTCGTCAAGGACTGCATAGTCGGAATTCACTCATAAAGGCACTGGCACAGTTGGAAACGTCGCTCATGCAAACGTTAAAGCTCCATTCCTGACGCTAGTCACCGGGTGAAGAAGGAAACAGAAAGTATGCAAATGTCAAATGGGGAAGAAGAAGAACACGTATGCAAAATTTCGACACGATTCAGGCATAAAAACCACTGAACGGTGAGTCAAGTGTAAGTCGCTGTAGTAATGAATCGGAAGATGGTGCCCTTCACGAATAAGGAAAAGGCTGAGATGCATTTAATTTACGGAGCGGCAGATGGAAATGGTGCAGAGGCACAACGAATGTACGGAGAGCGATTTCCCAGCAGGCGGTTGCCTAACCGCAAAACTTTCGAGCGCTTGCACAGACAGTTGTGTGAGACGGGATCATTTCTCGCTTCCCGGTCAAGGACGAATCAGTAGTTGTTGCAGAAGCCATTCTGGATGTAGTAGCGGCGCAGCCAAGTACAAGTACACGAACAGTGGCTAGGCAGGTGGATACCTCACAGTCCATGACTTGGAGGGTACTGAAGGATGAACATTTGCTCCCGTTTCATGTGCAACGAGTCCAGAAACTGTCTCCAGGGGATTATCCAAATCGTATTGAATTCGCCCGCTGGTTTCTGCAGCAGAACGCGCTAAATCCACATTTTGGACGAACTGTGCTTTTCACCGATGAATGTACCTTCACACGTGAAGGTACATTTAACACACACAATGCACATGTATGGGCGGATGTCAATCCACATGCTACGTATCCACATGCTCATCAGAGACGCTTTTCCATCAATGTTTGGGCAGGAATCCTCGGAGACCACCTAATCGGACCGTACCTTCTTCCTGAACGCCTCAACGGTAAAACATACCTCACATTTCTGCAACATTTGCTGCCAGACCTGTTAAACGTTGTTCCTCCACGCATCCGGCAGGTCATGTGGTTCCAGCACGATGGAGCGCCAGCCCATTACGTACGAGACGTCCGCAACTATCTGGACATCACATTTCCGAACAGATGGATTGGTCGAGGTGGTCCTGTTGCTTGGCCTGCTCGCTCGCCAGATCTTTCACCCCTCGATTTCTTTTTTTGGGGACGATTGAAGGCTCTTATGTATGAGACACCCATTGAATCCCCCGAGGAACTGGTCGCCAGACTTTCCGCCGCTGTAGGGGAAGTGCTCGAAAAGCCTGATGTTTTCGCGAATGTTCGCCGTTCCATTCTTCGCCGTTGTTCTGCGTGCATAACCTCTGGTGGTCACAATTTTGAACATTTATTGTAATTACATGTTAATAAATATGCTTTGGTAACATAATCCTAATTTGTGTCTTTTTACCTCGTATCACAGCACACAATGTGTGGACATGGTAAACTGAACTGTAGAAATTTCAAACCCCTCTCTCCAGAAACTTAACCACGTCTAACGATTCAGATTTTGGGCTGAAAATTTAAGTCTAAGCTTTAGAAAGCATTTAATGAGACACAAAAAATAACGGTATAAAATAGTTGTTCGTTACTCCAAAGTCTAAAGCCCCCTCTATCGGAATTTTTTGAAAATTTTCTTTAAAATTTATTTTCAAGAAAATACTGACATAAAGAATAATTTTAGCAAAACGCGGCAGTAGTTAGAGCCTAATCTACGACACAAAGATCGGGAATAACTGATTTTTGTTCTGGGGGGAGAAGGGTTTCAAATTTCAAATTTCAGTTTACGCTACTTAACTACTCGTTAGGACTCAGATTTTTAGATCAAAATTTAAGTTTAAGTCTAAGCTTTCGAAATCATTTAAAGAAATACAAAAAATAACGTTAAAAAATAGTTGTTTGTTACTCCAAAGTCTAAAGCGCCCCCTATCGGCATTTTTTGAAATTGAACTTTAAAATTTTATTTCAAGAAAATACTGGCATAAAGAAAATTTTTTGCAAAAACCGCAAACGAATCGACCAATTTTTCCATGTTTTATAATCATTTGAAATTTCGGACCCTAAACTTTAATGCCCCCTATCTCCTTGGGAATACGTCTGGGACCCTTAGTCTCCTATTTAATATTATTTGTCTTTAAGTGTACTATAACCCCTTAAAGTTCTGCCCATCTTTTATGAATCACCCTGTATATATATATATATAGAGAGAGAGAGAATATATTTTAAAAATGATGTCAAAGTGGGCATTTTGAACCAAATTTCCCGAAGCGATTGTGTTGGTAACTAAAAATATTGTCCTACTGAGAAAATAATTGTTTATAAATCAAGTTTTAATTTATTGAACAAAAAATAAAACCACGGCTCGCTTATAAATCTCTTCAAAAATCACGTCAGCAAGTTTCATATTTTTTGTTTTAAAAATTAATCTGAAAATATGCCAGAAAATTTCGAGTTGTTGAGCGTGGAAAAGTATTTTTTTTAATACCGTCTTAACATGATTCTGATAAAACCAGCTCTTATATAAAAACGAAATAAAAACTCGTCAAAAGTGGGCAGATAAAATTGTTAAAGTGTATCTGTAATCATGATTTGTTTTTTTGCTGAAATTAGCACTTAACCTCGAAATCCAGGGATTTTTTTCCTATGCTTAATTTTTCTACGTCATACCAATTTAATAATTCATCGATCCGTCTGCTCTAATAAATGCAGGAAATTGATGTATAATTTATATACAAGTTATTATAGATAATGATTATGACATACAAGTTCCGAAAAGTCTGGAAATTGTCGAATAACTCGACAAATTCACATCGGGTTGAAAAACGGAAAGTACGTGATAAATATTTTTTCAAAAGCTACTCCGTGATACGATAGTTAATGCCTCCACTCCTACTATTGAGAGTCAGTGGGATCCAACTTTGAAATCTTGAATGAAAATCCTCTTTTTTTTATCGTAGTTTTATTGAAGATACGGATTGTGCAAGGAAAATACTTGAACTTTAGTATTTAACATTTTTTAGGACATATAATCGAGCAAAATGCGGCTTTAATCTGAATCCCGAACCATGAGGGAAGGGTTGCCAGTTTGGACCCCCATTTTAATCGACAATCCAAATTCACACTGAAAACTTCGAAGGAAGAATCTTTTTTTAAGTAACAGCTAAATGTCTCTTATAAATTATAAAATACTGCACTTTATTTCTGGTATGAGCTTGAAATATTTGAATAAAAATGAGTTCAAACTAGCAACCCCTCATGAGAGATATGGAGACTCACGTTAAAGAAATATCCCGAAGAGAACGGGAACCTATTATAACCAAGTCGTTGTTCTAAGGTACCACTTAAAGTAGTGCACTTATTTAGAATTCAAACATTTGCCCACTTCCCACCCAAAATGTAGGGAGGGAAGCAACATTTTTCTGTTTAATTTTTGATTTTTCAAATTTTAAAATAAGAACTTCTACGAAAAATATGACTTTCTGCTGAGCAAACGATTCTGATAGCCTTTTGCACGATTACAGAGCCATTTATAATGATAAGAAAAAAATGTTAAATACAAAATATACGTATCTTTTCCCGTAGAATCCAAATCTACAATAAAAAACGGGGGTTCTAATTCAAGTTTTCAAAGTTGGATCTTCTTTTATCCCTAGGAGGTCGAGATAGTGTGCCGTCTTTGGTAGAACTGAATATTTATTTAAAAAAATAGTTAACAAATATTTTTCTGTGATTCAATCTGATGCGTATTTCTCGAGTTACACCATTTCTAGTATTTCCCTGCAACCTATACATGCGTGTATGTAGCTCGAATTTGGGAGGAAACTTCTTCATTTTCCGACCTTAGTGATAAAATATCAACGAAATCCTTTATTTGGTAAATTCCTAACAGATATAATCTACGTCATATGTGAACTTCTAAATATATACAAAAATATGAATAAACGGTTTTTGGCAACGTTCGGCAGTTAGACGTCGAAAAAAATCATGTTACATACCCTTTTCTTCAAAATACGTAAACTAGCTTAAGTATTTATTGGATTGCTAAAAATAATAATAAAAAAAAAGAATATTTATTTTATTTCAAACCTAATATTTACTAATATAATGTATGACAATAAATGCGTGTGAAAAAAAGGAGTTTGGACGCCCTGAATGAATTTGTTATTTAATAAATGTTTATGGTTTAAAATGTATTTATCTAATTCATGAATGCATAATAGTTATAAGTTTATTTTTATTTAGTTAAGTTTTTATTTAAATTTCCTATTTAATTTTTTATAGCAACATCTATTCACCTTATTCACCTTATCTCGGAGAACAAGAATATGAAACGGATAGTACAGAATACTGCTCTACTCATAGGTAAGTGTGGGTATAGAAAAATATTTGCTATTATGTAGACACTATGTCCCTATATCTTTCCTAAGAATCTATAAAAATACAAAATATATACATAAAAAATATAAGAAAAATGTAAATTATGTATAAAAAGTTGCTGTTTTTTGTAAAATTGCTAACTCACAAAATAGCAATAAAACTGAAAAAAAAAAAAACGATCATATTCTTCAAATGCACATAAACACAGGAAACAGGAAACACCTTCCTGGGCGGCCGACCTATTGGACTTGGCGGCCGGGAATATCCTTACAGCCCAGGAGGAAATGTCTATCTATTTGCAATTAATCTTGTGGGGAACCAGCTAGGAAAGAAACCTGATTCATTAAAGCCTTTAACCCTTTTGGGTTCGGTTTTCTTTTTTAGTTTGGGGGGGGGGGGGATTACTTGTATGTTAATAATTTTAATAGTAGCGATCTAAATAGATTTATTGAAGATTAATGAATATATCATTATCTGAAATGTAACGAATGTAGTTATTTTGCGTACTGTTCAATTGATATTCTTGTGACGATAGCCTAAGAAAGAGTCTTTGGGGATGTTTGGAAATTATCGTACTGTAACTGCACTTAACAAAGCTATAAAATTTAAAATTACTAAACCTGAATATATTTTTTAAATATGGGGGGGGGTGACCATACGGGAGGCTTAACCCACCCATCAGTTTTCACTTTTTAAAGAATTTTAGAGTTTTATCAATAGGTGTCAAACAAAGCTACTCGAATGCTCAAACAACAGTCTCTGTTTCAGATAACCGAAATAGGTGTAGAAAAAAACCAATTGTGAGGCGTTTCAGCCTAAAAGTTGTGTTTTTTAGCAATATTTTGTAAGCTTTTTTTCAGATAAAATATATCATAGAAATTTAAGTAAGTAGGTTTTAAGGAATGCAGAAATATCGAACTTTCATTCCGGGCATGAAGATTTCACTGTAATTTAGGCTTAATATAACAATTTGCAATTCTTCAGAAAAGAGCTATGTGGGGAGCTTTAACCCAGTCAATGTGAGGGAGGGTTGACCAGATTTTAAAGGCTACCCTAACACATTGATAACGGGAAACGAGAATTCTCGTTTCATTGAAAAAACATCATTGACTAAGGGCATGGCTTCCACCTTATAGAAAATGCATTTATATCATGTTGTCCATATTTTTTTAAGATTGTAAGACATTTTTATATTAAATTAGCACATTTAAATATATTAACCGATGCATAAACTTGGGAAATTTACCTAGAACACAAATTTACAAAAGACTTTCAGAACAGGGAGGAGCTTCTATTATTTTAAAATTCAGATTTAACAAAAACTGCCCGTCGTCAATGTGATAATTTAGGGGGGAGGGTTGTAAATCTTATTTTTATACAGTGTGCATAATGGTTAATGGTTATATATAAAAATGAATGTGAATTTTTTCTGAAAAGCTACAGCAACAGGGGTTGATGGAAAAGTAAACGTTTAAAACTGATTGAAAAAAAATGTGAAAAATTTCTATGGTATCCAGTGCACGAAAAAAAACAAAACAAAAAAACAATGAAATATAAATGGGAAAGTTGATAGGAACTTTTTTCCATTTAAATATTACTTACAATAAGTAAATATGAACAGTGGAAAAGTATTAAAGCAGCAACCTTAACCGTTTCAGGGACGGTGGTATGCTTATGAAACTAGTTCATTTATATTCCCAAACGTCACAATGGCACTAGAATTTTGCTAAAATCGTTGCATGTGAATGATAGCCTTTTACTTATTTCCAAATAAATTTATTAGTATATTCCGGTGCCAGTCATTTATTTCAACATTTTAGTACTGAAAATACTTTGCCCCTTAAAGGGTTAAAAGATGTTAATGATAAGTTAAGTACTCATGAGGCTGCAAAAGGACATAGCATTGATCGAAAAAATTTAGGAAGGTATGTAGGCAAATTTCAACATGAAGAATAGAGTGAGATGAAGCCAAACTATGTGACAACTAGAGTTGTCACGTCGAATGTCACAAAAAGTAGGACAAGGAGACAAAAAAAAAAGGGACGGTGGCTACTAAATCCGGTCATAATAATGCATGAAACCCTATGACGGAACCTGTCTCTAGCGAAATACTGTCTTAAATGTTAAAATATCATTTTCCCTGCTGTACAATTATACCTGCTCAGACAAAATCCTTTTTAAAATAAAAAATTCTCCTCCGACATGCGATTGCGTCTAAACAGGTTTGTTTAAGCATAATTTTTTCAAAAAATATGTTTTTATAATAATTAAAGAATGTAGCATAAAGTTATTTTGCCTTTTTTTAAACTGATTTTATTTCTCTTCACAAATATTTCAATATAAAACAAAGTGGGTCAAGCCTCCCATATAGTGAGTCAACCCTCCCATACGTGGGGAGCCTTGACCCATTATTTTCTCATGATTAAAATCCATCATTTTCCAAATTTCTTTTGCATTACACTTACGTAGCAATTTTATTTTGATAACTGGTTGTATAATGAAAATAAATGATGCATAAAATTTTATTCTACGTTCAATATTTAAAAAATAAAAAATCATTTTGTAAAAAGTGGGTCAACCCTCCCAAGTCTCCCCTACGTGAAATAATAAATCAGTTCATCAAATTCATAAAGTTAATCTAGTTCGTAAATTCCAGTTTAAATTTGACATAAACGGAATCTGATTGTATCATTGTATGTATGAGAAATTATTCTTCCCTTTTTTGCAGATGTCTTCTTTTAGGAGGAAAAATAGTCAGTTCTTTAAAGAGGAGAACTCTTGAGCTCTCTTTTTATAATAATTAAGAAAATTTTGTATCACATGAAATGTTTTATAAAGTTCTTTTGTATATGTTCTTATATATATACTGTGGTGGCCAAAATTGTGGACACTTTTGTAAATTTTTATGTTTTCTAACTTTGTATGCTTATAGAAAATGTTACGTTTCACAAAATGCAAATTCTTATACATTATACTCTTATATATTAAAGAGAATTTACTACTGATTTCAATAAAAAAAAAAAAAATTCATATATTTGCAATGCAAAAATGTTATACTTACTTTAATCTGAAAATCAAACAGAGTGATGAGGTGGATTGTAATTTCTAATTTTCCTGGCCAATCATTGTGCTTGTCCAAGGAACCATTAAAATGTTAGTAACTGCCAGCAGAAACTGACCTCATGCTTAAAGTTGGAATAAGTCATTATTGTGCTTTGTTCTGTAGAAGGTAGACTGTGTTTTATGTAATCAAAATGCAAGTAGGAATTTTTGAAAATATTTTTAATATTTAGTCAAGTAAAAGAGTAGACTGGACGCCTAGAATGAGAACTAAGATTGCTGTGTTACAAGAATGTGGTCTTTCCCGTGCTGAAATTGAAGGACAGTTGGGTGGTTCAGTGACTACATCTGGAGTTCGAAAGTTTTGTTTACATATCAGTAGGCAAATTCAATAAAAAGCAAAGCAGGTAAAAGGCAGAAAAGGTGCACCACATCTGTTTTTCACAGAATAATAAAAAGACTATGTCTCCAAGATATAAGAATGTCATCAGCGGCCGTAAGAAGTGTACTGTTCGTGTTTCTATCAGTTCAGAACAATCACAAGAAGATCATCCTTTTTGACTAAATGGTAGAATTCCACGAAAATAAAAACCTACCTCAATTTACAGCAATGCAAAAAAAAAAGACTACAATGGGCAAAGGCACACATTAATTGGACAGGTGATCAGTGGTCACAAGTTATATAGAGTGATGAAACTAAGATATTGTTATTCGGTAGTGATGGGCTAGATATTGTTATTCGATAGTGATGGGCTAAATATTGTTATTCGGTAGTGATGGGCGAAATTATGTAAGACGTAGAATAGGAGAAGAGCTACACCCTGACAGCATTCCGTGTAGCAACTATGAAGAACCCAGTTAGTGTTATGATCTGTCATGCATGTTAGCAGGCGGTATTGGTCTCTTTCATGTAATCGATGGAACACCGAACGCAAGAAAATACATTGACACTAATCTAGAACCAAAACTCGTACCTTCCATCAATGATTTCTTTCGCAACGATGCTTCATTTATTTTTCAACAGGATTCTTCTCCCTGCCACACAGCAAAAATATCGAAAGAGTGGTTTAGTACAAAGAGCATTGAATTGTTGTCATGGCCAGGAAACAGTTCTGACCTCAATCTATTGAGAACTTTTGGCACCGTTTGAAAACTCTTGTACGAATGAGGCGCTCAACAAATAAAAGGGAACAAGTTAAGGCTATAATTGATTCCTGGTATCATGTAATAACGAAGGAAGAGCTTAAAACTCTCGTCAGCTCAATGAAACATCGATGTGAAGCTGTAATAAAAAATAAAGGTTACCCTACTAAATACTGATAACTTAATACAATCATCAGTATTTAATGTATCTCGATAATTATTGCCGCTTAATTTTTTTATTGCAAATATTTGGATTTTGTTGTTTGTATTAAAACCAGTATTCTCTTTAAAATGATATATAAGAGTTTGCATTTTGTAAAACGTAACATTTTCTATAAGCATACAAAGTTAGAAAACATAAAAATTTCCAAAAGTGTCCACAATTTTGGCCACAACTACAATTGAGCTCAAATGCTGATTAGATATTTGTACGTCTTATAATTGACTTAGCAGTGATCAGATCATATTATGTTCAAGATGGAAAGATCATTTTAAAAGCACCATGAATGCATTTAGTATGTGTATATGAGTAAAATGTGTGGTAAGAAATTATTTATTATGTTTGGGTTTGAAATCTTCATCAATATAATAGACCTAGAACTACTGGACTTTTAAGCGGTTCTCAGTGGTTGTTTGTACAGTTTGTTAATGTTGTATTAATGCATATGTAAATATAGGTGGATGATTTTTTTTCTTAATAGATGATAGAATAGTAACTTAATTGAGTGTTTTATAGTTATAATGCAGCCAATAAACTACAAATGAATTTTTTCATCATGCTTCCGAATCAGTGGATGCCACCAATCACAAATGTAGTGTCTGCACTTATGTAAGAGAGTTTGCTCTACTCAATCAGGGCAGTCGCAGTTTCTCTAGGGAGAAGTGTAGAACTTTTTCGATCCGATTTCGAAAACTGTTGTGAATATGTAAAAAAGTCAATTAGAAAATTGTTATCATCATAAATTAGCATCGCCGATTTAAAAGAAAATGACTCGAATGTGCATAAATAGCATAAATCGAAAGCAAAAAGTTAATTTAAAATTGTCCGATTCCTTTCAATACTGCAGTAATGATTTCATTATAGAGAAAGGTTGTGTGATGAGGTCTGTGAAATGCAATAAAACAACATTATTAAGGCAATCAAAACAGTATTAATTATTTTGTACTTGAAACGGTTGACATCGACCGCAAAACACTCGTATTTACCGGATGTTGCAGAAGAATAAAAAAGTTCATTGAATTCGATTTAAAAAAATAAACAGAAGCATTGCTAGATTCGATGCCTCTACCCGATGCTACTATTTGTTTGAATAACTCACAGAGGTATATCTTCAATTAATAAAACAAACAAAACATATATTATAACAAAGAGTAATCGAAAGAATACTTCTTAAACATTCTACGTCTTATCCGTACGTTCCACGTTTCAATCATTTGAACTGAACATTCTTATATTTCTTAATAAACAAAAATTCCAATGATAAAACTGTTGCCATTTTACAAAAAGAAATCATGATAATTAATAAAACGTAATGAACAAAACAATCAATTTTTGTGCAAAGAGATACAAAAAATAATGTGAAAACCATGTCATGCGATCCCCCCTCACCTAGCTGACGTAAATATAGAAAGATTACGCAACACCGGAGAAATGTCGTAAATCCCCGAACTGACTATCGCCATTTTCTATTTTCATTTAGTCTATCGATGCGCATAAAGTGCCATTTCCTACTAAATCGAGACCCACCAGTGGCTGAGAGGCTCTGCTCTCGAAGCTGGTAGACGGGAGGTGCTGGGTTCGAACCCAATCGCGTCCGCCGGCATAATCGTTCGGAGTTTTCGTGGTTTTCTTCGAGCCATGGATTTCCATGCGTAAATACGGGTTAGATTCCCTTAGAAAGACCCCCCCCACGAAGGGCACTCCCCTTCGGGCCTTTATCCCTAGCGTAGATAATCGGCCGTCAAAAAATCAACCAAACAACCTACTAAATCGAAAACGCGAAACAATTTTCTAATTGACTTTTTTTTATATTTCCACTAATTATCGATTGCCCCAATTGTCACAAAAAATACCTCTATAATAGATTTCAAAACCAAAGAAAGTACGATAAATATCCAAAATTTGTACACACTGTCGGAATGATTCGTCTTTATACATTACTTTATACGTTATTTTTTAAAAATAATTTCAGGACTAGTACAAAACATATTTTTTCCGTTACATTTTCCCGGAAGTCTGTAAAATATAGAAAAATTACGCTTATTCCTTGACCGCATGCGTATTGGCTATATTAATAATTATTTCCTCTATGTTAATAATTTTCGAAATTATTTTTTAAATGAAAAACTTGAAATTTAACAATTTAATTTTTTTTAAATAAATAAATAAATATAATGCTTTTGAATTTAATAAAGTAGCGATTTTCTCATTCATTTAAACTTATTCGCAATTTATTTCTTAGAGTATTAACCTATTAAGGACGAGCCTCTTTTACATTTCTTTTAATTCTTCGACACCGGTTTTTCCATATTTTAATTTTGATTTATTTAATCGCCCAAAATCTGAGATTAGATAATGTGAAAATTTCCAAACTAAAATACTGGTATTCAAATTTAAAAGTTTTGTTCGCCTTACATGGCAAGTTTTCTTGCCAACCGGCTTTAACACGTTCACGCTGGCGCAGTGGGTCACACTCCACTGTCTCAGTGGGTCACACTCCACTGTCTCAGTGTTGTCATGTCTCCGGCTTTTTGCACACCACTGTTATTTTAGAGAAAATGTTGTTCCTTTAAATCGCCCAATTGTTCTAATTAAATAAAACAACATTTTGTGTATTAAAATACTGCTATCCAAAAAGCCGGAGACTTGTCAGCTCTGAGACAGTCAAGTGTGACCCACCCCGCCGGCGTGAAAGTGTTAATGAGTTAAAAAAAATAATCGCATGTAAAATATATTCTTAACGAAAACATTTAAGAATTTATAGTAAGAGTATCAAGAGTAACAAATAGATTTTATTCAAAAAAGCAAACATTTCTTCTCGAATTTAATTAAATACATATTATTCATATTTTACATCTAACAATCAAATTATGTCTTATTAAAAATATGTTTAATACGAAATAATTTTTATCCTTTATTATTCTATAAACGTTAAAACACCAACCATTATTTTATAATGACGAAATGTCCCCACAATTAAGTTTAAATTTCCGAGCTTTCTGAACAAGAAATTTAACAAGCCTTAACAATCCCCATTTGAAGAAACAGATATCTTCATTTTAAATTGGCGCTCTTCCAAGTGTTTGCAGTGGCTGAGAGGTTCTGCTCTCGAAGCTGGTAGACGGGAGGTGCTGGGTTCGAAAGCAATCGCGCCCGTCGGCCTAACCGTTTCGGAGTTTTCGTGGTTTTCTTCGAAACCTTGGATTTCAATGCTTAAATACGGGTTAGGTTCCCTTAGAAAGACCCCCACGGAGGGCACTCCCCCTAGGGCCTATATCCCTCGTGTTGATAATCGGCCGTCAAAAATCAACCAACCAAAAAACCAAGTGTTTGCTGGCCGGTGGTTAAAATGCTCGATTCGAAGACCAGGTTCAAAGCCAAGGGGATCCATGGAAGAAAAAGAGACGCATTAACCCTTTACCTGTTTTTTTTTTTTTTTTTTTTTTTTTTTTTTTTGGCACAATAAATTAAAATTAGGACCCGACAACACTTTTTTTTCACTAAAATATTTGGCTTTGTACAACTGGAAACGGTACGCCCTTTAACAAACCAAAGATTACAGTTAAGGGGGCCGTGGACCTTTATTTGAGCAAAAATCGACATTTCTTTTTGTGTGTATAATTATTTTCCAATTTGTACTACGCCCTTTGTGGAAAACCGCATACAACTGCGATTATTTTACGTAAAGTTGCAAGTGTTTTAATTTTGTTCAGAAACAATTTTTTGGCCTTTTAATGTACTTTAAATCTGTTTTTCTCAATACTGATGTTTCAGCTTTTTTTAATTTTTGCTCCTTGATACTTAATTTTTGATTAAAATTAATGCAACTGATAAGGAATAATCCTGATATTCCTTAAAAAGAAACTGTGTATCCGTTTTAAAATTCGCCTTCATTAAGACAATTAAATTTGATTTTTAACTTACGTTGTATATTTATTTATTACTACTGCCTTATTACTTCGTATTATAAGGCAGAATTTTGATGAAAATCGATATGGAATCCAGAAAAATATCTCTAAAAAATTAACTACTTAAGGGATTAAAAAATCGGTACACAGATTTGTTTAAAATCCAAAATCGAGGAAATATATATATATATATAAAATAAGACATAGCAGCATTTTAAAATTTTATAAAAGATCTTTAAATTATAATATGATTGGAAACTTCTTTTAAAGTGTTATATATACCTCTGGTGAAATGTATATTTGCACGAACTTTCAGATCTCTATTGCGAAAAGTAAAAGAAATTTTGGTGGATGTTTGTCCACCGTCTCCTTAAAATTAAGTGGTATTCAAAAGCTTTTAGTAGCGAAGATAGAAAACACTTTTTGCCCGAGAGGCACTCGGGCGCGAAAGTTAAGGAGTTAAAAAAAAACATTTTCTTCAGAAATTTTCTGTCCTAGAACGGAATTTTTTTCACTTCTTGGATATGGCAAACTGGAAGCAGTGCTGCCAGGAATATTTCCGTGAATTGAAGAAAGTTCATTATATCACTCATTAAATCACTCAAGGGTACCAAACAAGGATACCTATAAGCAGGGGTGTGAAAATCTTGACCCCAGAAGACAGTCTCTCACCGCTAAATTATATTCATTATTTTTCGGGTAAGATTTCATCTACATTTTTTGCAAGAATGCTAATAAAACTTAAGCGGAGAAAACTAATAAAATTTAGTCGTGAGAAAAAAACCCGCTGGCGCTTAGATTTTTACACCCCTGCCTAGAAGCGCAGAAAAACTATTTTATTTGAAACTCTGCCTTGAATCATGCCTCTTACAATCGAGGTGACTATATAGTCAGATTTCAAAGTATGTTTATTATTTAAGCACCATGATTCTATTAATTTCAATCTTCAAATTTCAAATTTCAAAGTAGAAGATTTTCAAAACATCTAAGTAGTAAATTGCATATCTTTTCTCGGAAGTACGATGAATTTGCAGTTTCAATACGGTAGAGAATTTTAAAATGCTACACATAATGTCACTTCAGTAGAATACGCTAGGAACTTTGGAATGTGTTCGTGAATCGAGGTGAATATATCGATGACTTTTTTCAATTAAAGTATTGCAAATCTTACCGGTTACATAAAAAAAATAGAATTTAATCTTTTGATGGATTTGATTACTTTAAATTTTAGAAATAGTATTAACCCTCTCACTGCTTAAGTAATTCTTCATGATGAGCGTCTTTTACAGAATTTTTAATCATTTATCGCCGATTCTTTAAAGCAGAAATTTTTTACTATAATAATCGGGGAAAATGTCCTGATTAAATCAGACAAAGTTTTCGCTAAAAAATTGCTGGTGGGAATAACCAAATAGTATTAATTTGACGGGAAGATGCATGCCCGAGCATAGCTCGGACTGTGCAGCGAGAGGGTTAACACCTTCGGGACGAGCGTCTTTTACAGAATTTTTAATCTTTTATCACCTGTTTTTCAAAACAAGAATTTTTGCCTATTTGAATCGGGAAAATGCTTGTATTAAATAAAGCAAAATTTGCAATAAAAATTTAGTGGTGAGAATAATCACGGATTCTGAGCATTTTATTCGGCACATTTACCAGTCGTTCGCCACCAAGGGGTTAATCCCTGGAGGGGCGGTGGGATATATTTTATCCCACCTACGATTAATGAAGATTTGCACCAGAAAATTTTTTATTAAATTTTACTTTTCTAACTTTGGTGGAAAAAGAGGTCGTGGCTTAACATTGTTTTCATTTTAAGGGGCTTCCGAGTTGACATCAACTTTACGCCCAGTCTATGGAGGATTGTCTTATTATATGTGAGCCATTGGGGATGAAAAGTCTAACTGTAGTTTTAAAAAAAAAACTACTATAAATTTTTAATACAATAAAGATATAAAATGAAAAAAAAAATACTTTTAAAGAAAAACGGTATTTTAAAGTTAAGTAGTAAGAATCTTACTGGTTAAGAAAAAATAAAATAAAAGGATTAAAAGTTATGATAAGGTTAAAAAATATGTTAAGCACAGTTAAGATAGTTACGCTGACAGGCTGTCGGGCAAGGCTGGTAAAGGGTGTGACTGATGTTATGTCACAGGAAAACAAAAAAAGGCACTTTTCAGAGTCCATACATTTTTTTTTCTTTTGTTACTAGGTAACAGTAAAAGAATAAAGGTCGTAAAATCACTTTTCCTTATTTTGCAAAAACTCTTTTTGCAGATTCCGGTGTGAATTCGACATTACAGAAACAGAATTACTTGCCCCTCAAGAGGTTAAAGGTTTTTAAAAAGATTTAAGATTCTTTAAGATTTAAGGTTTTTTAAGATAAAAAGAACATCTTAAATACACCATAAACATTTTAATAAATGTACATTTATTAACACTTTTATGGTGTTTTTTACAAGTTCTTTTTATCTTATCATTCCACACCAGCTTATTTAATTATTTAAAGGTTTTAAAGTTTAGATAAAGGCTTATACAGAGCAATTATTTCATATCAATAAATAAAATATTTTATTTTTCTTTAATATTTATTTTATAGTGACACAGAGTATTTATCATCGAATTCTGCTGAGGAGTATGAATCCTATACTGAACTAGAGGAGTATGATTATGAAGCTGGAGAGTTCGGTTATTTCAATGAGACTAATTTTGAAACGACCAGTTTTGAATTTTCTCCAAGTGATGATTTCGAATTAAGCAAAGACGAGGAGTACCTTGCGCCTGAAAGTAAAAAAAATAATTATGAAAAAGAGGGCTGTGATAACATCGAAATGCAGAATGAGATTAATTACACTTCTGCTGAAAATATTAAAAATAATAAGACCGATAAACATCGTCCATCTTACATTGGAGACATGAGTGAAAGAAATAATTTTTCTGAGAAATGCTCTGTAAATACATTTGATTTTGCAAGTGTAAATAGCAAATATAGTCAAAATCATAGTTTAGAGAAGTATAATTCATTCGATGATTTGTCGGGCAAAGAGCAAGGACAGCCCTTGAAAAAACACCAAATTTTTGAGAATTTGTCACTATTTGAGGATAATGAAATATATGGCGAAGATTCCCAGTATGAAAACTCTGAAATAATGATGGATAATTATGATCAAAACGAAAAGGTAAGATTTAAAACAATAATTAAAAAGAAAACTACAGTATAAGCTACTGTTAGAGGATTTGTTACATAACGAATTACTTTATAATAAAAAAAAGGAAATCCTTTTAAAGACGTTATTAAAACACATTTCATTACAGTGACAGGAAAATAGAAAAAACAATAAACAATGACGTAGAAAAGCTCGTCAAATAATAAATAAAACATATTCTCTAACAAAAGTTCATAAGTTGTACTATTTGACTCTCCAACACAACAGATGTTTATAACGGCGTTTTTACGATATTCTTCAATTTTGAGATTGTATAGAAAATAATTTGAAATCCAGTTTTTTTAAAACTATTTTTCTTCTTATTATACTTTATATTACGGTTTCAACATTACGAAAAATTCTTAAACAGGAGATTTTGTTCCGGTTTGGCCTGTTTAGATCTTTTTATTCTCGAACTGACTGATTTCAAAGTGTGTCATTCCAGTCAAAGTTATCTTGTAAAAAGTCATTTTCGTGTTAAGGGGACCGGGTAAGTTCTATCTCGGCCATGTTCAAATACACCAACTTTATGTACATTTTCCCCAGAAATAGTGAAAGATAGAGGTCTAGATTTTTTAGAGTAGTTTGAATAATATCCTTTACGTAGCGTAATTACCCGCGTATACGTCGATCCAGCATATAAGTCGACCACACACTTTCCCGATCAAGAAATTCGAATTTTTTTAAATCCCGCGTATAAGTCGGCCCCCCTCTTTTCCGATCAAGAAATTAGAATTTTTTTAAAAATATATTATTCAAATTCACCTGGGAAAAAAAGAAACTACTAAATATATAATAATAAAGAAACTTTAATTTTTTTTTCATTTATTCGAAATCATATGAAAAAAGTACTAAATATACAATAATGAAGATAATAACATACTAAAGTAATATACAAAGTTAAACTGATTCAAGGTCCGATTCAGTATCGGACTCGCCAAACAATTCACAAAAATCCTCCGTCGTTATTGGCTCATCACGATACACGTTTTCAATCTCTGTACAGCTGCATTCTTCCTCTTCGTTATCACATTCGAAATTAGCATCATCTTCTGTGT
The DNA here is from genome assembly GCA_963932465.1 of Maratus speciosus. Lineage (NCBI taxonomy): Eukaryota > Metazoa > Arthropoda > Arachnida > Araneae > Salticidae > Maratus > Maratus speciosus. The sequence continues at coordinate 102,572,436 of OZ010798.1, read as the reverse complement.
TGTCTAGTTCGTTGCTTATGCAGCATTTTTTGAACGATTTTATAATCATTTCGGAAGGAATTTGATTCCACGCATCTTTAACCCACTGGGCAATTATGCAATGTCGGGCTTTCTAATGTTACCGCCCTTTATAAATGTTGGACAACCAGATGAAATCCACTCTGTCTAACATTTTGTAATATTTGTTTTGAAGGGCTTTTTGAGGCAAATGTCTAGGGGTTGAAGGACGGATGTCAAACCTTCCGGGATTACAGCTACAGTCGTTTTCAGTTCTTTTGTCGCTTTATTCACGTTTTCAGAAAAGTGGCCATGAAACGAGTCGTAAACTAAAAGGGAAGGTTTTTTTTTTTTTTAAAGAGCTCCCGGTCTTTTACCCCACACATTTTTAAGCCAGTCGACTGTTCCGTCAGCATCCATCCACCGCTTTTCATGGGCTTGAATCAGCACACCAGAAGGAAATGTAATGTTTTTCAGTAACGTTTTTCTTTTAAAAATAATCAACGGATGAAGCTTACTACCGTCGGCCAAACAGGAAAGAACGACCGTAAAACGAGTTTTTTCGTGGCCAGTCGTTTTTACCAAAATGCTTTCGGCAACGTTTTTCTTTTAAAAATAATCAACGGATGAAGCTTACTACCGTCGGCCAAACAGGAAAGAACGACCGTAAAACGGGTTTTTTCGTGCCTAGTCGTTTTTACCAAAATGCTTTTTTCCCCCTTGCAGTTCACTGTTTTATTTTCTGGTAAAGAATTTTCCATATTTCCTATATAGCAAAGTTCAAAAGATTTAATTTTTCTTTGATCGATGACGTATTTTTGAAATTTCATAATCTTTGCTTCCAAGTCAGATGGTAATTTTTGTACCAGTTTAGTGCGCTGGCGTAATGTCAAACAATGACGATTCTTAAATCTAGTGCACCAATGTTCTGATGCACGAAACGTGTTTGGAACACCATACTTTTCTTCTTTTGGAAGCTTCATTGCTCGTAAACGTATACCAGATCTAGTGACAATAAAACCATGCAATACATTTTTGAGTTCTGGGAAAGGCGATTTTCCACGCCGCAAAGCTTTTTTTGATTTTGGGAAGTTTTCTAGCTTCGCCAATCACGATTCAATTTTTCGTGAACCTCAAACTGACGAGAAGTAGCACAGTTGTTAGACTCTTCCGCAAAAGAAATAACTTTAAGTTTAAATCCAGCTGCGTATGAATTGCGTTTCTGTTTTCTAATAATTAAATCAAACATATCAGTAGAAACAAGGAGAAAAAGTGCAGTAAGTTAAACGAAAAAATAATGAATAAGTGTACTATCAAGAACACCCAAGATATAACCCGGGTCACGCATTTTTAGAGAGTCAAATGTTTCTAGCCACTCGCGGACGATTCAATTGCACATAGAGGTGATACATTCTCGGAGTTTTATCCACTGATCTCTCAGAGGGAGGAGGGGGGGGGGGGGGGTAAGTAGGCGTACATTCATCGCCAGTACCAAACCCGTCACTCAGTCTCCTCTTTTTCTCTCATGGTATGGTAATCGACAGTAAACGACGTCATTCTGTTATGGAATGCGAAAAGAGAATAATTGTCTTTCAGAAGGTCATTTTTGACTTCTGGTGAAATAAAAAATAAAAAAATTAATAAAAAAAAGGATCCTCGCATAAGTCGACACCCCCAACTTTAAAGTCTTTTTTTGTCCAAAATTTCTCGACTTATACGCGGGTAAATACGGTAATTAATTTATATTTATATGTTAACAGGTTAAGGAGGAGTTTTTGGAGGCGTTTGAAAAATATCGTATTACAACAAGTTTTAACAGATATTACAATTTTTTTTTTTTTTTTTTTTTTTTTAATCACACATCATTCGTTCAGAAAAGTAGCCTATATTTAAATTTAAAGAGTGAAATGTATGTATAAAATAAAAGAATCGCCACCGGTGCAAAGACAATTAGCAAACATTTATTATTATTGTTATTACTAAATTTCAAAACATAAATGAAGTCATAATAGGAAAGGCATAGCCATATGCCATCATTACTATATGTACAGTATGATGTACAGTATATGTACAGTATATGTACAGTATTATGTACAGTGTGTCCATAATTAAACGATCCTACTTTAAAGTTGTCTAAATACGAAACTATTGGTCAAAAAGCTTTGAAATTTTGTGTCGGACATAATGAAAGAATGGGAATTTGTTAGTTAATAAATTAGTTAAAAATTTTGCCACCAGAAGGCGTTTTTTAATAAATTATACATTTAGCCACCGTCAACTGAATACTAGGCCTGAGTCCTGTGAAAAAGATGGCGGCTGTCGCAGGCGTATTTTTTTTTCAGAATTTGTACGGTCCATTCAAATCTAAAAGTATTTACGCCTTATTTTTTTTCAGGGGGCGGTCTGTATTTTTGTCTTACTTAATCTGAGAAAAAAAATAGCTTAAATACTTTTTAAAATGTGTAATTCATTAAAAAAAACCTGGTGGCGAAATTTTGAACTAATTTTTTTTTCGCTCAAACAAATTCCCATTCCTTCATTATGTCCGTCACAAAATTTCACAATTTCCTGACCAATAGTTTCGTCTGTAGACAACTTTAAATTAGGGTCGTTTAATTATGGACACCCTGTAGATCGTAACAAAAGTAATTGTTAAAACAAAATAATACTCGATGAAAAGACATGTACTATTAATAGTACACCAGACCTGATATGATTAATTACCTTTACATTGGTATCCTCAATAGTTTATAGCCTGTAAGTGACAGCTCTGCTCACCTGAATTTCGATAACGGTACAAAAAGGGTTCACTTGAAGGGTTTTTTTTTGCAACACTTGAGCATCAAAATAGAAGGTACTGAACAGGTAATCAGCATTGAGGGGTTTCCTAGCTGTTATCAGCTTAACACCCGGACTAGGAAAATAGAATGTCTTATGTTTTAATGAGCCATTGGGATAAAGTTAAACTGTAGCAATGCTACTATAAGAATCTCATATTGTTTTAACTTATAAATGTACAATTCCTTATTTTTCTGGTAGAATTTGAGTACTTTTCTAAACGAAATTTTACAATATGCGCACAAACCTTATGATACACTCTCTGATTTTCAACGATTAAATATGCATTTAAAAAATGAAACAAATAATCAATTTTTTTTTCATTCTAATAATGTTTCAAAATTTAATCTAATCCTTTTTATTTTAGAAATATCCAGATAATGATGTGCCAGAGGTATCTCATGCTATCAGCACGAGTAAGGAGCCGCCCGAAAAGACATTTCCGGACAGCGGGGAAGAAAAAGATGCTTGGGAAGATTCATTTTTTCGTTCATTTGATGACGAGGAATTTGGGATTGAGTCGTGTTTTAATAATACATTTGAGAATCAATTTGTTCAGAAGTCCCCTAACAATAACGGATATAGAAACAAATATAATTCGTCGTCTAGGTCTGGGTATGTAAAAATGCATTTATTTTAGCTTAATACTATAGATTAAAAATTTTACTTCAATATTTCACCATAAATTGGGCCAAAAATATTGCCACCATGAGATGGTAAAATATTGCTCCTGTTGCCACAGTTGAATAGCAAACCTGTGTATGTTTTGATATGAATTGGTAAATTGTTGAGCTGCAACATGCATCAGATATTCTTCGCATATTAAAGCTAAAGAGATAGGACCTCTATTTGAAAAATAATTTCTGAAAGTACTAAAATCTAGGTCTGACCTGGATTGAATCCTGACATAGTATGCTGACTTATAGCCTGGGTTCTAACATCCAGATTTCCAGATGAGTATCATCAATCTCTAAAGCAGCATACTGAGAGTGCATATAGAAATTTATTCTGGTTGGCTGTTTCATATTACTAAAATATGGTGTAAAGATGAAGATTTACCATAAAGAAGAGTTTTATAAAATCAACTGAACCATAGTTAGATGCTTCTGCTTTTTTGCAACATGAAGTGGTTCAACATTGAGAGAAAAAAATTAGTGCAGAATAAAATGCAATTCCATCAGTCTTTTACTGTTGTTAACCAGAGTGAGCTGGATTTTCTAGGAAAAAATTTAAAATAGGTCTTATACGTTGAAAATTGAATTGCTGACTTTTTTTCCAACTTGGCTAAGAAGCGTAAAACCAAAATTGTGAAAAAGTATCCAAGTCTGGATTCGTCCAGGATCATTGACATTACGCATCTATGCACTGTATCCCTGAGCAACCTGGACTATACCCAGTTTAAAACTGCTCACTCTTATCTATTATCAAGGCTGCAGCTGAGCACACAATGGAATATTTTCATGAGCCACCAACCATGATTCGAATCCGGGCATGTACACTGTTTCATTCTGTTGATTTTACGCCTCTTAACCAAGTTGAATAAAAATTCACCAATTAAATTTTGCAATTACAAAAACAAAATTATACATGTATATGTCCTGTACTTCAGAAAATGTCTTTCTGAACCTGACTGACACACGATTGTCAACGATGTTAAACTTCGTATCAAATGACAAAAGTTAGTTTTTACTACAAGTAATCTTTACCTTGACCCCTTCGTGACGAGAGCTTTTTCCTTTATTTTAAATCTTTTAGCACCGGTTTTTCAAAACAAAAAAAATTCTGTTATTGAATCGCGAAAATGCTCTGATTAAATAAGGTAAACTGTATAATAAAAAATAACTGGTGAAAATAATGAAAGATTCTGAGGACCTTAAAGGGCACGTATACCGGTCGCTCGTCTCCAAGGGGTTAATCTCCATTAATGTACACTAACATCTGCATGTTTAAAGCGTAATGCTCATTATTAAAAGAATTTTCTGAAATATCTTTACTTTTTCAAATAAAACCAAAAAAGATCTTGAAGTATACCTGGTCTAACTGTTTTCAAAAAAGAGGTACTACTTTACTGCAATTATAATTTTTGCTTCGCTGTTAGCTTACTATCCAATTGTATAGTAACAGGGGTTTGAACCTGACATCTGCTAATTTATAGTTTGGGTGCATACTAGCAGAATAATATCATCAATCTTTAGAGCAGCATCTCGAGAATGTATTAGAATGATTTGTTCTGGTTACCTGTTTCATATTAACTATAGGTTGGTGAAAAGTTGAAACACAATTGAAGGTTTATCATAATGAGGAGATTTATAAAACCAACCGAACTATGTTTTGGAGCTTCTGCATCGTCGTTAAATATTTTTCCGGTGTACAATGAAATGCTGTTCACTCAGCGTTTCACCATTGTTACGAACATGTCTCGGATTTTACATGAAAAATCTTAAAATGTAATTTAAACTTTTTAAAGCTATCTTTCAAAAAATCTCCCACACGATTGGTAACGATGTTAAAATTCCGATCAAATGACAAATGACAGTTGTTATGACAAGCATTCTGTATCTGAAACTCTATTAATGTGAGCTAGCCTTTTCTTATTCAAAGCGTAGTACCATAGCTGCCAACTTTTACGCTTTTTTGCTACCACTAAAATTTAGTAAAGATCTTCTCTTTGTTTAATCGTGAGATTTCAACGATTAATTTAGGTAATATTTACTATAAAATTTTAGTGGTAGGAAGAAAGCGTAAAAGTTGGCAGCTATGTAGTACTCATTTTTAAAGAATTTTCACGAATATCTTTGCCTTTTCAAATAAAACCAAAAAAAGCTTTGAAATTAGCCTGGTCATAATTGTATCCAAAAACGAGATACACCTTTGCAAATAATAATTATCGCAAATTTGTCAGTGTACTATCTACTGTTACAAGGGATAAGTCTGAATAGCACCGTAATGGATTTCCAATGAAAATGTGGAGCATTCGTTTGCGCCAGCGCGCTTGCCGGAAAGTTAATAAAGTTAGAAAATGACGTATTTTTATGTAAATATTAACTAGAATAGGCTTTAAACATATCTGGTATACTACTTTAGATATGTAGGTAAGCCATGATAAAGTTTGCACCACTCGTATCACATCATATTGAATTCAAAAATTGGGGGAAAAATTTTATAATAGTAATTTTACAATTTTTTCCCTCTTTTTTATCACATTCACACTATGCAAATTAATTTTCTCGTACAGATCATAAAGGAATTAAGCTGTTTATAATTAAAAACTTGCTTCTTTCTGGCCTATTCATGACATCAGTTTCAAGTTAACCCTTTCAGGGGCAAGGCATTTCTACCAGTAAAATACTGAATTGAATGAATGACACCGGAATTCACAAACAAATATATTTGGAAATAAGTAAAAGCTTTTGTTCACGTATTTAATAAACCGAAAATTTTCTAACCAAAATTCTGGTGTCAATGTCCCATTTAGGGATTAAAATTAGGTGGTCCAAAAATTAACCACTGCCCTTAAAGGGGTTAAAATGCAAGAAATAATCATGCGTTTTTATTTACAAACAAACAAAATCTAATGTCGTTCATATCTATTGATAAAAGCAAAGCTTCTTTTATAAAAAGGTACTTCTTTGATTCAATTTTTGGAACGTAGCAGCTCGATAAACGTCTTTCTGAGATAGCAATTGATTATAACTGAACATACAATGCCTATATAGAATGCTAAAAAACATTATACGATTCTAATTCTCTTCACTGAGCATTCTTGGCAGTTTCATGCTTTTACATAAAAAATTGAATGTCTCAAAAAATTTCGTGCTGTTGAAAAGTAAGAGTATTTCTTTGAGAACCAGCAAGAGTAGCAAATGTGAACAGAACATTTGAAGAGCTCAGATGCTGAATATGGTAAGTGACAATAATCATTTTGAGAAAATCAACTATTAAATCAAATAATTACAATTTGTTTTTTCTTCGACGAATCCCTCGTTTATCAATTAAAATCTGTGTGAGCATTACTTTTTTTCAAATAGTAATTTAACAGATGATGAAGGACCATTGATTATCTTTACTCATATGATTAACTTAATTTTTAAATGCATGCGTAATTATTAAAATACGTAGCACTCACAGTCGTCGTCTGGTCGGCCCGTCTGTCCGTCTGTTTGCACCTAACAGTGCCGAATGGTTTGAAATTTAATGCATAGAATCGCTGCAGAATTTTCTCGCGTCATTTCAAATTTTATGAAAATCGAATGAAAACTTAAAAAGATATTAATAAAAGGTTTCTTCTTTCTATTAAATCCTGTCATACGTAATTAATTCAATTATATCCCATGATAGGTAATGATTCTAGGTTGTCATAGGGATAACTATATTAAATCCTATCATAACTAATTAATTCCTTAACCTATTTTAATTCAGTAACATATTGAATCGTAATAAATTTTGTATTCATGAATTTTTGCATATGAGTGCAACTAGTGTTGTAGTCGTAAAAATACCACAGGGTATACGCTATAGGCAGAGGGTATACGCTAGAGTCATGAACGTACAGAGCTGGGTTATACGTTATAGCTTTATTTGAGAAACAGGGTTATACGGAGCTTCTATAAAAAATCCAGAAGGTATACGGCATACCGCATACCCTCCGCTACACCCCTGAGTGCAACAGTTTTTGCACCAAGATCTGAATACTTTTCAAACTAATAATAGTACGATATAATAATAGTATAGTACGATAATAATAGTACGAACATATCATTTGACACGTTTGAGGTACGGTTGTAGATATGCTTTTATTTTGTCACATATTACCTTTATCATCTGAGGCGCTTCATCTATCTGAACAAATACAAAATGCGGTACTATTATGCTTTATTATTTGTTCATAATGTGACGAATATACCTAAACAGATTACAAATCGAACCGTCATGTAAATTTCTACCTTTTTCTCCCATAGAAAAACGTTCATGATTTTAGGACGCTTGGGCAAACAAATTGAAATATTGCCCACGATAGATGAGGAAGAAGAACCTGTAGTGGAAAGTGAAAAACTGCACATTATGAGTGAAAAGCCTCCACTTCAAATCAATAAAGAGGATATCGTAGTTATTGAGGAAGGATGTCTAACATCTAAGCAGCAAAATGCTGAAGAAATGGAAAACAGATGTGGATTAGATGAAGCAACAGTAAAAGTAAATGACCATTTTCTTATTTTTCAATAACTGTCGCTATCTTTAGAAGAGATTTAAAAAATAAAATAAAATTCGACAAACATTAAGAGTTGGTACACCAAATAAAAACGAAAAATTTTTGTACGCTAAACGAGACACAATGTCTTATACCAGTCTGGACCCAGATTTTTTATTCATAAATTCAACAATAATAAACATGTTTTAATGAAATTTCTTGCAAGATTAACTTGATTTTTGTTAAATATTACAGTCAGTGGTGGAAGTCCCACTCTTGTTCTACCATCTCTTACAGTTTGTCTTGTATTTTTTTGAGTAACAGCACTATGTTTATTAGAAATTTCTTTTAGTTAAAATTCAGTAATGTTTATACCAGGGCCCGATCAATCTCTGAAGCTATGGGAAGTACAGTGTCATATTACAACACTCTTTCATTCGAGAAGACTTTTCTATGATAAGCACAGTGTTGTTTCGGTGGAATTAATTTAATATCAAATTTGGGCCCCCTGTTTTCTCAATTTCAGGCCCCCCCGCACAATTTTATAAGGGAAGCATTTGCTTGCCGTGCCGATTCCATATAGTCAGGGACTGATTAATACAAATTTTAACAAAAAGGTTCGCATCTTTTTGGAGAAACAAAAGGGGGAAAGTGAAGCATTTTGTTATTTTGTAGTATATATAACGCTTTAGTGGAAGACGTTTTCGCAATCACAGATCTAGAAATACATTATTAATCTATAGGAAAATTTTAAAACTCATATTCCCATTAGAATAATAAAAATTTGTTTATCTGTATTGTAAAATTAAAATCCTATATCAACGCACTACATTTTCAAAAGATAATTTTGTCAATTTTAAGTATTTAAGAAAACCAATGAAACATTTTTCTTGAGTAAAATTTTTAAGTTTATTAAGTTATTAAATTTATTAACTTCAGTTTATTAAGTTTCATAAGAGTATTTTAAATTTTAGGAAGAAAAACTTACGGTATCTGCCTATGTTTGGAGCGCTTTTTTTAATAAATGAATAATTTTCAATAAATATACATACTTTTAGTTTAATTGTAATACAGAATGATGAAAAAACATAAAATTATAACAATATATTCAAAACACTTTTTTTTAAATACGGGTTTTATGCCGTCTGTTTAGCAAAATTTCAAGATTATACGTCGGACAGCTTACTCTCAATTCAAGTAAATATACTTCAATTTCCTTTGTACTACATACTACTATTACACTTACCTGTAGAATGAACTAGAAGATTTAAAATATCGTCGAAATTAACTGAAATATTTCAAAATCTGTCAAAAATATATACATTTAAAAAAATGACCATTTCTTTACGTTGGAGTACCTATAAAATAATTACATCATCACATAGAGTTTAGATTCTAGTTCAGAACATAGTGAGTAATATGGAAAGCACTCGGACAAAATTTCACTGAAATATGCTTAAAATCGGTAAAGAGGAGCATTTTGTGACATAAATAACGCTTTAGCAGACGACGTTTTCGAAATCGCGGATTTCGAAATACATTATTAATCACTTGGAAGTTTTTCCAGAGAGAAATATTCGCCTTGCATACAATATTTAAAATGAAAATAAAATTTCAAATTAATTGCTTAAAAGGCGCAAGGCCAACCTAGTGAAAACGATTCCATGTCGGGACTCGAACCCGGGCCATCATAGTATACCGCACTGATTTCTACCGACTAAACCACATGGAACGATACCCAGCCTGGAACTTCTCACTATTATAGGTTGGCAAGGCTACAAACGCAGCACAAGATGGAATATTTTTCCGTGAGCCACCGATATGGGGCAAACACGAAACTTAATTAAATCCAGTATCGATTGAAACTATATTATTACGTGGAAATATTTCCAGAGAGAAACATAGATTTTCATTTTTGTATTCATTGTAGATTGTAGATTTCGTTTGGAGCTCTTTTTTCAATAAATGAATAATTTTGAATAAATACACATATTTTTAGATTTATTTTAATATAGAATGATGAAAAAACATAAAATCCTAACAATATCGTGAAAACATTTTTAGAAATTGGGTTTTTTGCCATTTTTTAGCAAATTTTCATGCTTACGCCAGACAGCTTACACTCAATTTGATTCAACATATTTCAATTTCCTTTCTACTACATTCTATTTTTATACTTATCAGTCCACTGAACTAGGAATTCCATGCAGAGCCCCGCCATAGAATATTTTTCACTAGGTTGGCCTTTGCACCTTTTAAGCAATTAATTCGAAATTTGATTTTCATTTGAAATATTGTATGCAAAGCGAATGTTTCTGTCTGGAAAAATTTCCAAGTATTAATATTGCTACTATAAAACTAATATTAATGCAATATTGACGTTTCAATGGCAATATTTAGAAAGCAAAAGAAACATATAAAATAATCCTCTCTTTAACATTCCAAATGCCAAATTTCTAAACGTTACTTACGGAAATTATATTCTTTTGAAAGCAATATGTAAATATTACATATCATTTACGGAAAACTACCTAGCGCTTTACGGGTTTTTTAATCTCAAAATGTCGATTACGGATATTGTACTGTTTTTAGAAAAATGAGACTGTTTCGTAAAATTTTCTGTATTTTAAGAGACTTTTTTAATAGATGTAATTTTTTATGCAATTCTTCAGAAATGTGAACTGTTTTATGTTTCCTTTTGCTTTTATTGATTATTTTATTTAAATGTGTCTTTATAGGTGGACACTTCTGAAAAGCCAAAGAAAAAGAAAAGATTCAAGAGAATCAGAAGATTCTTTTCTGAGCTCAGAAGTTGCTTCAGGAAGAGTGAAAGTCCTCCGGGGTGATTGAATCATCACCTCTCAATATCATATGAGCAACCATCCAAAAAATTGTTATTATATTTTTAAAAAAAATAGTATATTGTAAACAACAAAAATGTTACAAGCAGATTATAATAGTTTCTTCTCCCTCTAACAAAATAAAAGTGAAAAACAATAGATAAATATTTGCCTCTGTGTTCTTGTTTCTGTTTAAGTTATTCATGTATAGTAATTTTTAACGTTCTATATTTGTGAATTTCCCCAAGTCTTGCGTAATTTTTTTCTGCTTTTCAAAAACAAGCTAATGCTTAAAATGGTGTACAGCATTACTAAATATCTGAGTAGAAGGGGGAAAGGTGCTTTGTTTAGAATTCAGAGGTACTTTACGGTGTCATCTTATGATCTTAGGTCAAAAACTAAATCATTTCGTGCATTTATTGGATGAAATAACGGAATAATAAAGCAGCATTTCTTTATGAAAGTAACAAAAAGTATCAATTAAAATAAATAATTCAAACATAAGATTACAAGTAACTCTCTACGCTCTCCTCGGAATTGGACTGTGTATTACAATGTATCTTGGGCTTTTTTCAAAAATTCATTAACGTTGAAAACCGACTGATACATTTTTACTTTCATCTATGTTTTCAAGAAAAAAGTATTGGATTCGTGAATTTTTTCAAATTCCGGTTTTCGACGGATTTACACGTTTTAGGGGTTAGAGATCCCGAAAAACATGTTTTTTACAAAATGTCTGTCTGTGAGTTTGTCTGTGAGTCTGCCTGTATGTATGTTACACAAATTTTGTGAGCGCTCTATCTCAAGAACTAATGAACACTATTTAATACAACTTTAGATTCAGTTAGTCCCTGATATAAATGAGTGCTGATTACTTTTTGGCGTAAATCGGATAAAAGGTGGGGCGGTACGCTGTATTTATCACAATTTCCTCAATAGCTCTACCGCCAGAACTAATGGACGGATTTTCATAAAACTTCAGATTTAGTTAGTTCCTGATACAAATTGGTCGTGATTAGTTTTTAGTGTAAATAGCCCAACAAGTGGCGCTGCAATGCAGAATTTTTGCAATTTCCGAAATATCTCTATCTCAAAAGCTAGTGCGCGGATTTTCATCAAACCTCAGATTCAGTTAGAACTTGACATAAGTTGTTGCTGATTAGATTTTGGTGAAAATCACCTAATCGGTGGCGCTTCTATGCAACATTTTTCATGAAGTATTAACATGTATGAGATAGAAGAGAGTTTTGGGATTGCCTCATGTGACTAGTTTTTAAAATCTCATCATAAAACACTATAACTTATTTCCAGAAAAAAAAGATTAATTTTCAGCATATAGTTTTAAACAATGGAGGTACTTCAGTTTGAAAATATTCAATGTCAGATGGCATGAACTAATAAAATAAATTCTCATACCTTTACTTCGCTCAGTAAAGGTGAGTTAAACGTATTTTAAGTACTCTGATATAATATTAACCAAAAAATATTCACAGAAAGTCAATTCATTTAAAATACATATATAAAAAAAAATATCTCAAAATGACAGAAAAAGGCTGTCACTTTTGGCGGCCGTGGAAAACTGTTTAATTTACAGAAAATATCGTAATTTTTCATTAAAAGAGTTTTTTCTGTAAAAAAATATAGATTTTTTCTGTAAAAATTACGAAATCCATTTTTTTGTGCTAAACAGTTTTTTTCTTTAAAAATTACAGATTCTTTACAGTATAAGTTCAGTTTTAGAAAATTCTATCATAAATAATAGTTTGCAAGTGCAAATTACATGTTGGATTTTTAGATGCTTTTTTTTTGGGGGGGGGGGGGGGAGCGGAGCAGGTTAATGTAAAATATTGACTTAATGTTTGCAATTTTTCACTTTTTTTTTTTTTTTTTTTTTTTTTTTTGACTGATTTAAGATGAATCCAGATAATGTATTGAAGAAATAACTAGAAATGACTAAATCAAACAGATTTTTGTAGAACTTTTCCTAAAAAAAAAAAAAAAAAAAAAAAAAAAAATACGCATTTTCAAAGTTTACCATTCGTTAGAAAGATCTTGATAAATTCAAAGTTTAGTAAACAAGTACATTATTAGCACACAAGATAGAATATTTTTTATTTACCTTTTCTATCGAGCGACAGCAATCAATCAATGATCGTATATAATGTTTAAATATATAGATTCAGATTTAACAATTTCTACTTTCGTTTTTTAAATATTTTAATTCCTATTTTACATATGTGTGAGTGGTATGAATCCTTTTAATACATTTATTAGAGGCGAACAAATAGTAAACTTCCACAAATCTGAATGGTTCTATAATCCTTCTTATAAAGTTACCGTCGTGTATAAGTCGACCTCCCAATTCTTAAGCAAAATTTTGAGAAAAAAAATTGAATTTTTGTGTATAAGTCGAACCACATTTCTGGTAGTATGTTGATAATTGATTTGTAATCGAGGATAAAATAATTAATACATTTTCATTAAATTAGTAAACTGTTTAACTTTTCTAATCAGCCTTTTTTTAAATTTATTTCTTTTAAAATCGTATAATTATGTAAAACCGAAGCTTAAACTATTTTGAAAAATATTCCCACCATTCAATAATACTTAATAAGAAAAAATTCTTTCAAATATCCATCCAAGCCTTATTTACAAGGGCAACAACTTCTTTGACTGCTAAAATATATTACTTCTTTGTATTGTAGGACTTCTAGGAGAGATATCTAGAAGCATTCTCAAGTTAAACTCTTTTTAAAAAGTGCATTAAAATGTTGAAAGGAATGGCCCTATATTGAAGGGAATTCTGTCCCAAGAGAAAATGGGTGCAGAACAATTACAAGGACATTATTGTTGAACTTTTCTTTGTCAATGACAGGGAAATGACCATTGTCCGCTTTTATCTCTCATGTGATTACTTAAAAGACTTGCCCAATTTGCCGATTATATGTGGTTTTTTATTTTATTTTTTTACAACTTCGTGTATAAGTCGACCCCTCATTTTCAACTCCCAGATCCTGCCTAAAATTCTTCGACTTATACACGAGCATATACCGTAATATTTTTTATACCAAATTTCTATTTCTAAGTGATGTAAAAACGTAAAGAAAGCGTTTTTGGAAACAGAATAACATATGAATCAAAGTGAATTGAGATTCACTAGCTAGGGAAGTGCAAGAACTGTTACGCGCCGATTTTGACGAGAGTAGTATCGTTGGAAAGATCTCGTAGTTGCGGAGTTTAAAATTCATTGAAATAACCCGTCGCACATCAGCCGTTTTCGAGATATCTAACAATTTATGTCACACAATTTGTTTATTTATAATAATGCATTTATACTGTAACATTTGTTATGCCGTTAAATTAATAATTTTTGCTGTTAAATGGCTTCCTGTACATTTCCATATAGAAGACTACAACCACCAACGAACACTACAAATGTCCAGTGTCAGGTAACACACACATTGCACACGAAACAATACATTTACAAGACTACCATTAGGGACTATTTTTTAATTCATCTCGCACCACTTTCTGAAATAAAAATATTTCAGATGTACATTTACAACATGTGCAATAGAAATGTAGTTAAAAATCTATTTTTTCAAAAATAGTGGTGCACATAGAATATAAAAATAGTCGCCTGTGATAGCCCTGTATTTACAGCCGGTAACTTCTCTTCATTTTTTTTTTGTCATATTTAATTTCTAAACATAAGTAACATAATTAAATTAACAGGAAGTCATTTAATAGGAACAATTATAAATTTAACGATAGGACAAATGTACAGCATAAATACATTGTATTAAATAAAGGATGTATTAATAAATTAAATGTGTGACAAATATTGTCGGATATATCGAAAACGGACGATTTGCGATGGTTAGTTCCATTGAGTTTTATACTCCCCACGAAGATGTCGTTCCAACGATACTACTCTCGTCAAAATCGGCGCGTAACACTTTCCTAGTAAGTAATGTCAATGAGCGCATGCGCGGAAAGCAAAATCTCTGACTCTCTATGCTGTTGTGCGCTGGAGGGTTTGGATGGGCAGGCTTTTTCAGTATTTTTTTTTTAAAGAAATTCTAAATGTTTTTAAGAAATCCTTTACACTAATTAATATATGCATATATATATTAAAGTAGAAAAATTTATCAATATATATGGTTAGTGCATATATTTAAAAAAAATGTCGGGCATCATCATAAAATAAATGTACATTTTCATCCGAAAGACCGTTTTCCTAAAGTTACACAAAGAAAAAAAATATCAATGTTTTGAAAAAAATATATGTATATATATTTCCCAAACGAAAAATATGTGAGGATCAATTTTATAAAAGATCAAATTTATTGACTGAAAATTGTCTGAGCTAGAGTGCCTACCGATTTTGAAAAGGCTCTTCCGAAAACAATAATAAAATAATAAACGAAAATTTATGGTTAAGTATTTAATTCATCATAATAAAGAGATGGAAATTCTTATTTCAACTGGATTAATCATATTCAAGGCTGGAGTAGCACAGTTGAGGTTTATTCCAACAGAGCGAAAAATTCCAGACCAGGGATCGAACCTGGATATCTTGGCTTGCCACGCCAAAGCTTTACCTATTAAAACAGTTTTCTTTCTTTCTTTTTAACCGATGACCAGGCCCCTACCTGCCAGGTCTCCCCAGCTGAACGGGTTTGATATCTGGTATAGGGGCGGTGACAGCCTAATCGCCGCCTAGTGGCAATAAATCTGACGAGGGCCTAGATCTTCATCC
Source organism: Maratus speciosus (assembly GCA_963932465.1). Lineage (NCBI taxonomy): Eukaryota > Metazoa > Arthropoda > Arachnida > Araneae > Salticidae > Maratus > Maratus speciosus. The sequence continues at coordinate 102,556,811 of OZ010798.1, read as the reverse complement.
TATCGACTGTAGATACTGCTTAGATGTGAACTTAGTTAAAACGGTTACTTAACATTTTGATTTTGTTGTTTTGTACCTGCGCATTGCTACTCAAGTTGGCCTCGTAATTTAGAACCTTGATCAGGTGACGAGACCTTCATCTGGCAAGGCACCTCCAGAGGTATAATTCACAGGTAGCTTGGCGACGAATTTTACATGCACCAGGCGCCATTAGCGTACATGGCGAACATCGGCTGACTTCAAACCGATGACCAGACCCCTAGCTGCCAGATATCCCTAGCCGAACAAGTATACCTGTATGGCATCGGGAGGTTGTCCGCTTGGCCGCCGCATGGGGGCCATCCAGTAGACCAATGCCCCGGTCGACTTAATTGTTGAGCCTGTAATTTGCTGGTTTTTCTGTTGTACGACCGCTTGCTTAACTAATTGACTTTGTCGATTTGGCTCCTGCACATTACACACACATATCTAGCTTGGGGAGTAGGCAAATCTGGATTTTAGATGCCTAATCGGTGGTGGGTACTTGTCGTGAAAATTGGTTCATGAATCAATTTAGAGGTAGGGAAAAAGAAAACAATGGGTGCCGCTGAAAGACAAGTATCACCCTAGGAAATTTTGGGCCGAAATGGAAAGCAAGCTCACGATATTTGAGGGATAAGACCAAAGAAATTGAAGCGTGAAGAAGGGAAACTTTCATAGACGCAATGTAAATCCCCGACCCTCAGTGAAACAGTGCAAACAGCTAAGCGGTAGAAGCCGGATAAAGGGGCGAAAGATAACACGGGGTTTACTTGGCGCGCTTTTGTGTGTTCGCCAGTAGCGATAATTATCAAAATGAGGAGTAACGCTGTGCTCACCGCTGTCCCCTGTCCCTCCCCCTTCTTTTCGTGGATGGAACTTCTCTCCGAGGGAGAAACCTCTTGAAGGTCAAAGATCGTAGAATACGTTAGATGAATCTGTTAGTTGTTATGTTAGATTTCGAGTGAAAGTGGAACTTTCGATACGTTAAATTTATTATTTTACAGAGTGCTGTATCACTGAAGATTTTTCCATTGTACGTATTCATCGGCTATCTATTTGCAATACAGCAAATATATCATAACAACAGAACATGAACAGATCATATTAAAAAATCTGTCCCAATCGCTGTTAAGTCACAAGTCAAACTGACCAAGAAATGTCGTTTTGAATTCTCGCGGGGCGTTGGCGCGAAGGTGTTATCTTAGGTTTACTACAAGAAAGTTTGGCGAATTGATAGATGCAATGAAGAATGCCTATGATTGGATCTCCCCTTTGAGTGTGTTTCCCAGCAGAGCTGTTTGCACTGTTTCGGTTAGTTACAGTTTCCAAAGCTTTCCCTTCTTTTCCTCTACATTCTTTGATAAGACTCCGTCTTTCTACCGCGCCCAACCGGGTAAAGATTGGCTCCATTAGCTGTCCCATAGGAGTGGACTCGGTAGCTCGTGCAGGCCGCAGCCTATATGCACCTATAATAAAAAGGCAGTAGTAAAAAAAAAAACCTGAAAGGGAAGGACATGTTTATTACACTTTTAGTTTTAGGATTAGTTTTAATACTTGAAATAATTTATAATTATCCTATGCACCAGGCCAGATCTATCTAAGTGTAGAGATTGTGATATTACCTAAATTACTAGTAATTGGTTAAGAGTACTAACAGACATTAACTTAATTTGATGGGTACTTCGGCTACTTTCTATGAGGGTGAATCTACAGCTTAGCAGGGTAGATCGGGTGTTGTTTATCTGACCTAGTTGATTAGAAATAGTTTACTAATTAAGATTAAGCGTTAATTGCTGCAGATGAATATTAGACTAAGACTACTGGGGTAGGGGGGCGCTGGGCCTTTCCCCGGGGTGCATCCTCTGCGGCGCGCTGAAGGTTGTAAGAGGCTGGGGATGCCTTGGTTCTTCATAAAAAAGGAGGGGTTAGATGAGAGTGTGGAGGATGAGACCTATAGGGGCTGTCATTGGCTAATCTGATGTTACTTAGTTTTTCCTTAGATAATTTGTTATACGTAATTGATGGTTAGCCTAAATTGTCTTGAATAATTTATATTGACCTAAGTTAATCAGATTGCCTATTTATGGTTTACTTTAATTTACTTTGTTAAAATATTTATAAGTTACTTACCCGGTGATCTTACTTTCCTGGGGTGACTTGGTTCGTCTTCTTTGGGGTATACTCTGATATTTCATGTATTCTTCGCTGTGGTGGATTTTCTTTAAGTCTCTATTCATGGGAGTTGACACTTTGCGATCTTATCGCCTTTTCGTTTGACTCATTTTTCACTTTGCGAGCTTGTCGCTGGTGTTGACACATTGCGAACTTGTCGCTGGTGTGTTCTTGTTTTGGTCGCATCTTGGTTTATGACATTTTAGGATATTACTTTGGTACGTGAGTGCGCTCTTTACGATCAGTCTATTGGAACCTAATGGCTGTTTTCACGATTTATTGCAACATCTATGCGAGCTTTGTGGATTGGCTTGTGCACTACTGGGGTGAAGCATGTTCCTTGGCCTTTAGTCCGTCATTATTTTTTTTTATGATATCTGTTATCACAAGATGTATTGTTGAGTTTTCTCCTTTACTTTCATTGAGTTATTTTCCTTTGTTCGTGGTCTTGCTTTGTTTTATTTGGAGCACATCTTTTCCTTGCCACTTGGCTATCTATGCTGATTCGGTGGGACGGTGTGAATGAGCCAAAGCTATCAGTTCATCATAATGACTACCACCACTCAGCAGTGCAAGAATACGATTTTTTTTCGGGTGAAAGGTTTCTTTACCAGAGGCCGTCGTTAACTTGATAATGTAACTCGGGCCTTTTTTTCCCTTGTAATTAAGGCAGTTAATTAGTTGTGGTGATGATGTCCACTGGGTTGGTTGTTTTTAACTTTATTCATTTTTCATTGTGATATTATATCTATGTTTTCTGGTAACCATCTGATGACTGCTTTGCCTTTGTTTTGTATGCATTTATTGCTTTCTAGTTGTTTATGCCAAAGTTCTTCATTGTTTGGTGTGATTTGTGCCAGATGGTGTGTTTGTGTTAGCGGGAAGGACGTTAGGTAGTGTTGTGGGGTTCCCAATTCCCCGCATGCACAATCTAGCGAATCTTTGCGCTTGAATTTTTTTAAGTCTTTTGGGAAAGCTCAGTGTCCTGTGTAAATCTGGCTCAAAAGTTTGCAGCTGACTAATCTATCTATACTTACTTTTGGGAAATATTCGCGTGTAGTCCTATCCTTTTCCCCGTTTTTCCCTTATTAACCCTTTATCTACTGACGGTACTTATAAGTGCCACTCACTTTGAACTTTCACCCGATAGTGAATATTACTATTTTTTTAATGGTACTTTTCAAAAACACTCTTTTAACTCCACTTTTTCAGGATACATGCTAGCAGTAGTTCTAGGTTTGTTATTTTTGCGAGGAGCAAGGCTATCTTTGAAGCAATCGATGTGTTTTGAGGCGACATTTTAGCAGCTTGTTACTCTCGTCTTTTTTGGTCAGTATCACAAAATACGAAAGTTGCAGTCCGCACAATAAAATTTCTATTTAATGTTATATAATGCAATTTTCTTTTTTACATTCTAATCAAAAATATTCTTAGAAGTATTTTCAAGAGATATTATATTCATAATAACACAAAAGTAAAGCAATTAAAAAACTTAAAATTTCAGATTGTCATTTTCCTGGCATGTCACTCTGTGATGTGTGCAAAGTAAAAGGTTTTCTGCTATCATGTACAAATATCTTTTTCTAGTTTTTTTTTAATTTCTAATTAATAATTTTACCTTATAAAACACATATATGTGGAAGGTAGCGAGGTCTGTATTTTACAAATAATTTTCCATAACTAAAATATGATTGTCATTGAAAATGAATGTCATTGACCTAGCCTGTTCATTTTAGTTCTTTATGAGGTATAAAGATGGCGCTGCAGAGTAATTCTTCATGTTGTTGGCATTGTTCAAGTCAGAAGTAGTAAAATCATTGCTACCAGCAAAATCTTTTAGATATTTCTTTGAAAATAATGTGTTTAAAGGCTTTGTAAAAATTAAGTAGACCTTCAGTATGTCATTTTCCTGGCTTCTATAAATTACAAATAAAACTGAACATTACACTGAATTTGAGGTACTATTGAGGAAACATGTTTCTTTAAACAAAATTAAAATGTTAGATCTAAAAATAGAAAAATCAAGAATGAATTAGAATGAAATTCTCATTATCCTGGCATACATATGCCAAGAAAATGACATATAATATACATAAAAATGAACTTACGCTCTTCAAACTTTAACAATTTTAGATATAAATTCCTTTATTCAGCTGTTCAACCAACATTTAAAAAAAAAATCCGAAGCTTTGATACGATTTAAATTTTCAAAATTTTTGTTTGCAAAATCTCACATTTCGTGATATTACTGCAAACACAGTAAAGGAAATTAGATAAGTGTTGAAATTTTTTAATGTGTTCATTATGATCTTAGAATACTGTAGCACACTTAGCCTAGCTGTTTTAGGTAAAGGGTGCATGTATTTGATTTAACAGTTGAATTACTCGGTGGTACTTATAAGTACCGCCAGTACCTTGGGTGTTGGAGAAAACCTGTTTGTTTTCTTTTCATCTGTGTAGTTATTTATCGTTTTTATCTCCTTCATAAGTAATTGTTAAGTTGTAGTCTAGTAATGGTTTCCCTGGTATTTCCTTTCTGTTTCATTGTTATTTTTTATAGGAAAAAGAAAAAGTTGTGGCACCGGCTTGTTTTTGCTATGCTAGAAATGGCATATGTGAATTCCTATATTGCATATATGGAGATGCGAGAGAACATGTTGTCCCTGGAATATAGGCGGTGCATAACTAAAGGACTGCTAACAAGATCGAAAAAGGAAAAAAAAAAAGTTTTTTTAACCCTTTCAGGGGCAAAGCATTTTCAATGCTAAAGTGTAGAAATAAATTATTGGCACCGGAATCTACCATCAAATTTAATTCGAAATAAGAAAAAGGCTATATTTAACTTTCACTTCAAATGGAAACTATGTTATCAAAATTCTGGTGCCATTGTGGCGTTTGAGAATTAAAATTAAGTGGTTTGCATAAACAAACCACCGCCCCTGATAGAGTTAATGCCATCAAATTTGAACTTTTACTCATTTTTCATATGTAAAATAAAACTATGTCAATTTAATATTTTTTTATTGTTAACTTGCGAGTGTCTTCTTGTTATTTAGAATTTTTTAGAGTTTAAACATTATTTGAAATACTATGTGGGTTTTCTGTTATGAGATTATTTTAGGGTTCATGGGCATAGTGTACTGCATAGTGCTTAGGCATAGTGTACTGACGGTACATTGAAGTACCAGTTTAATGAATTACCTCTAACGAATTAAACATCTCACGGGTGAGTATTTTTTGAATGTGCACCCTTTAACTTTCATTGTAGTAACTGAAAAAAAATTACATAAAAAAATTTGCAGTAGATCATAATGCAGTAGATAAAGGATTAAAGAAGGTTTGAATAAGGCGACAATAACTAATTGAAAGTATTGCGGACAAGGGTTAGTTGATTGGTTGATTTTTGACGGCCGATTATCTACACTAGGGATATATAGGCCCGAGGGAGCCTAACCCGTATTTACGCATGGAAATCCATGGCTCAAAGAAAACCACGAAAACTCCGAACGATTAGGCCGACGGGCGCGATTGGGTTCGAACCCAGCACCTCCCGTCTACCAGTTTCGAGAGCAGTACCTCTCAGCCACTGGTGAGGCATTGCGGACAATGGAGCTATGAACAAAGAGGAGGGGACATACAATATATTGTCAACCAGTTGCGAGTGAAGTAACTGAAGAGGTTGTCATAGGATGGCGGCTATTTTTTAAGGTATCTGACTACGTTGAAAATGCAATTTCGACCAAAATTGTTTAAATTTATTTTATTTTATTTTATTAAAGACCAATTTTTTACCTTTCCAAAACTGTATTTGTTTTTATTGTACGATAAATAGATCCGGAGCTATAGCGGTTTTAAAACTACTCAACAGCTGTCACTCAAACCGGAAGTGCTGTTTAAAGGGCTTTAAAATTTAAAATTTTTAAATTTTTAAATTGCTTTTAAAGGGTCGTATGTTTGGAGAAATTTCGCGATTTTGGATGCAGTTGTTTAATAATAAGAAATGTAAATAATATGCTCCATGAAATTTAGTTGTATATTACTGTAAATTCTTGTAGTAAAACATAAATCTAAACTTTAAATGCGTTTTTGGAAAATGTAATTTTCGGGGAAAATTCCATACGCAAAACATGATTTCTCAAAAAGTTATTGGAATATCACTATGAAATTTAAAATATATGTTACTTACACTATTGTGAAGAAAATGAACTGAAGATGTAAGTTTAGAATAAATATTTTTTGTTTTATGGATGTTTTTGTGGAATGACATGGATGAATTTTATGAAAATTAACATGTAAACAGGTGCGATATGCTATAAGTTTTGAAATACTTAAAGAAACTCTTAGATTTTAGTTCATTGCCTTCACCAATGTGATAAATATGAAGTGTAAAAAGGAAATTAAGATACATACAGTAGAATTTCCTTTAGAGCGTTTTGGGCCAAATTTCACTAAATTTTACTATAAATTCCTCCATTTACAAAAATTTTATCAATGAATGAAATATTTTTTACTTTTTTTTCACATTTTCTAGTCCTAATCTTAGTAAAAATAAGTTTAAAAAATAATTAAATAGCTTTTTTTGGAAAAAATTGCTCCGTACGTAGGCAAAAATTTGTTTTTGATTTTACTGGTGTCAGTTTACGAAAGTATTAAAAGCTTTTTCAATGACACTGACCGGAGGTTTCTGTGTTATCACACTATGGCGGAATCATAGGGCATGACTACCGCCGAAGTAAGCTTCACCAGTAACAAGTAATATAAAAATTTTGTTTTTAAAGTCAATTCCTACTTAGGTCATCAAAGAAAAGTTTAATATAATCCCTTAAGCTAATATTAGTTTTTGTTGCATTAAAATATCTCAATTTGTTGATTTTCTATAAGCAAGTAGGTTTACAATGGAACTCTATGGGAATTTGGCGAAATATTAGAGATATCGCCAAGTTGGCGTCCCTTTTGGCAACTCATTTTGGCCGCCAAATTTGCCGATATATCGCCCAGTTGGCGACAAACTTGGCGGTATTTGGCGACAGAACAGGGTCCCCCCTATGGTAACCCCTTAATGAAAATGCTTTCACTGACCTTCAATAATCAATGGCCGCCATTTTGTTTCCCATGCAAAACTAAAATTAATTAATTAAAATTTAATGAATAAAATAATATTTGAAAACTCTGTATTAACATCAATTGTCATCCAGTACAAGTTAAAAAAAAATTATTTCAACTTGATAGGATGAATAATGAGTATTTTATTAACGATTGAAAATTTGAACAAGATAAATATATAAATAAATAAATAAATATAGGGAGAGTGTGAGCAAATAGTAGGAATTTAAAAATGAATATCTGTTTTGGCCATTATTTATGACTAAAATTTTGATTTAAGAAGGAGATTAAATAAAGAGATAATTTCTACTTAAATTTACTGGTGCGAGTTTTCCCCGATGGTAATTAACCCCTGCGAAAGCGGTTACAGTTGAAGCCGCACTATTTTAAGGCTATTTCAGTTCCTCTTTATCAATAGTTCCATTTTGCGGACAAAATAAAAACTTTCTGTAACATGGAAATGCGCGTGTTCTAATGGGCCTTACACATAAGCTTGAAATATCTATAAAAATTACACAATTATTCTGTGCAACTATGCGGATAAAAACAAGTCCTCTGACTGCAACTATAGAACTGTCATAAAATTATTTAAATGTATGTTGGAAAAACACGATTCACTTTGAAATGAAAATGAATTTAAAATAATTTGAATTTTTTGCCTATGGCAGAAATTAGTCATATGACAAGGAGTATTAATACAAATATTTATCCATAGCTGCCAACTCTTCCGCTTTTTCAGACCACAAAAATTTAATAGAAATTTTTGCCTTATTTAATCGGCAGATTACGCCGATTTAAAAAGGTAAAATTTTCCATGAAATTTTTGTGGTCTAAAAAAGCGTAAGATGTTGGCACCTATGAATTTATCATTAAAAAAATTCCAATATATATTTAATAAATTAATTAATAATAACTGAATTTTTCGAAATTAAAATGAAAATAAAAGAACAAATATATCAAATAAGATTTTTTTTAAAAATCAGAAATTAGAATGAGGTTATTAAAACTCGAGCTATGGATTTATGAAGATTATCTCTGAAAAAACATATTTATTTATTGAAAATTATGTGAGTTTAATTTTTTTAAAATGCTTCATGAATAATTTATTAAAAAATATATCCATTATTTAAATAATGTATTACTCAAAACACTAATTTTACAAAAAATTCTTTTAAATATTTGCTTAGAGCCTGACCATACGGTCAATGATAATAATGAATCTATCAACAAATTCATGGAAATCGACAGCTCATGCAGCCGATATTGAATAAATGAAGTATATTGATGTTTCTACAAAAGTCGCCTTGCTTTTGTTAACCATCTATCGATGTTGTCTATCGATCTTGATCAATCGATTTAAACATAAGATATTATTGTTATTTCTTTTATTCGGATGACTTCAAAATTATAGATGTCATTCAGTCTTGTGGTTGATTTCTTTCAACTTTCTCAGCTCAAAAAATAACTTCCTAGATCTAGATAAGTTCGGATAATTTTAGACTTCCTTAAGACCTGGGTAAGTGTAAGAAAAAAGCATTTTCAATCCACATTTTAGTATTTCTAAAGAGTTGCACAGATCTCATGAATCAATCAAAAATACGCGCACTCTACACGGTTTCTATATTTATAGTCGATCCGAAAAAAAAAATCTTACAATTCCTCTTTTTCTAATGCATACATATAAGATTAACTTTTCTCATGTCTTGACAACAGTCTGTCCGATATAGTCATCTAAATGAACGTGCACCACCTGACGTTGTTCATGAAGATCCTGGGACATTCGCACCTCTTCTCGTCACATAGCAGGATACAACGAATAACAGGAATCCCCTGCGAATCATCGACAGCCGCGAACCACACGGGAAAGATGGCACTGATACGATTTTGTATTTTTTTTTTTTTTTTTTTTTTTTTTTTTTTCTGATATGAAAAGTTTTGCTAACAATTTCCTCTTCAAAACATTTTTTAAACATTAATAATATTTAAGAAACAAATATTTTTTGAACATAAAAAAAATCAATTTTCTTAAAAATGCCACTGAAATCCATAAAAATCATAATGTAGTGTTGAACTATTAAATATACAGAATTCCGATTTCTTTCTTTCTTTTTTTTTCCTTTTTTCTTTTTTTTTCTTTTCTTTGCTTTTATTTCCTCAATGGTATAAATAAATAACAAAACATATTTCAATTCAGATTAATCACTTTTTTTTCACTCTGAAAAGTCCAATATGAATCAACAGATTTTGAGATATGTATCTAAAAATTGTACTATAGGTAATAATATATATATTTAAAAATATAAATAAAATGCATGGAAAGAAAACAATTTTCGAAGCGGACGCACTTAAGTTCCATAAATTTGGACATTAAACAAACTCCGCCCTCAAGTACCATTTTCCTTGCTTATTGTTAGCGACTAGAAAGTTTTTGGAATAAGTTTTTCATGGCATTATACAAATTCAATTAGAATTGTAGTACATTATTGAGGCGTATAAACATCATAATGTACGAAATAGAAATATTCACACGTATTATATTATATTTAAGCGTTTAAAAAAAAAAATACGTTTGCAGGTATAAGTGTTTTAGTATTAAACACCAATAAAATATAAATATTAAATAAAAGGATTTATTGATATTTATAAAGTGTAAGCGATATTCATATCAATCACTGATTAAAATAAATTATAAGTTTACTTTCTTTAATCTCCTCTGTCCCGGTGTCGCCTTTAGCAGATGCTAAAGATTTTAAATTAATTTAAATGCTTCTAGAATTATTAAAATTACTTCTAGACTTTTTTACTAAATGCGCGCATATCATAAGAATTGATATATAAACTAATCACCCCCCCCCCCTTCGGGCCATATCCCTCGTGTAGATAATTGCCGTCATAAACAACACCATCAATTAAACCTGTGTTTTTTAAAATGCGTCCCTCCCCCTTTTTCTGAGAGGCTATGTAATGTTGGTTTCATATATACCTTTTTCAAGTTTTAATGTTACTAAATGTTTTACATTGCCTGGATTTAATGTAATAGGTATAGGTTTCTTTACAATTTAACAAAATATTCTTGTATATACAGTATAATTTACTACCCACTATGCCGAAAGCAGAGATTGTTTAAATTTAATAAACACAGATTTAGAGATGATATTTCCGCTTTTTTGCATAAAAGTATTTTCTAAAAGAAAATCTTGTTTTCTTAATTTGCTCTATTTTCTTAATTGTGTTCCTAATAAGTAAAATTATATTTTCTCTAACAAAATATTTGTGTGCAAAAAAGCGGAAATCTCATGCCTGCACAATTTCTTTAGAATGAAAAAATATGCAAGAAATATCAAATAGATTTAAATAAGGATTCATAATAACAAAAAAAAAAAAAAAAAACGAATGTAAGACGAAAATAGGGAGATTTTAAATATAATAAACACAGATTCTTTAGACTGGAAAAATATACAAGAAATATTAAATAGAATTAACTAAGGATTCATAACAAAACCAATGTTCAGATTAGTCAATAATATTTGGTTTTAAACTCATGACCAAGCGCGTGACGGTTAGTCGGCACTTTTTTTTTTTCAAAAAATAAAAATAAATAAAATAATGAAGCTTTTTTTTTTCTTTTTTTGCCTTTAGTAATGAACATTATATTATTGAAATATCATTTCAGAAAGCCGAAATAAAATTTTAATTTATTAAATAATTCGATGCTACAATAAGAGCATAATTATTAAAAAAAAATATATGTAAATTAACATGTCTGTATAGATAATTGTTATTATTGAATATTATTAATGACTTTTATATCTTTGTAGGCATAATAAAAAACATTTTACTTAGTTATTTCAGACTATTAGCTATTTCTTTCGGGTCAAGACTTGAGACTATGTTTAAATTCAATCGAACTCTGGTTATTAGAAAATTTTCCTTGGGTGGATCTTTCTTAATAATATCCGATTATTTGTCAAAATTTGATTCGAATAGAATAAAAATTAGTTCCCTGAGACGATAAAAGACCAAATTATTACAAAAATAAAATAAATTAATTTATTTATTCTATATTATTGATGAACTTTGTTGCTTTGATCTGGTGAAATCAATTTATTTCGTCATTTGCTATCAGTAAATGTATGAAAAACCTAGCTTTCAATAGAATTATTAAATCTTCTCTTCACATATTTCATACAAATATTTAGGATGCTTTTCTTATCCTATTGGAACGTGTGTTCATACAGAGAACTTTTAAATACATACAAATTATATATTTTTAACTATAAAACTCACACCGTAAAATAATAAGAACAAAATAGGTTTTCAATATGAATCTATGTTTTATAACATTGTAAAAATAAATCACATAAGTTAGTTTTAAAAAATCGGCTGTGTAAATGGCCGATACACTGAAATTAAATATCTGATGGCTAACGTTTGCAGGCGCTGGATTAGTGATGGGCGTTCCAGCCAAAGAAATTGAAGGGAAACTTTCATAGATGCAATGTAAATCCCCGACCCTCAGTTAAATAGTGCAAACAGCTAGGCGGTAAAAGTCGCATAAAGGACGAAAGATAACACGGGGGTGCTTGGCGCGCTTTTGCCTGATCGCTAGTAGCGATAATTATCAAAATGAGGAGTAACGCTGTGCTTACCACTGCCCCCTATCCTCGCGAAAGCAGTGCGCTCCCCTCCCCCCTCTTTTCGTGGATGGAGCTTCTCTCCGAGGGAGAAACCCCTTTAGTGGGAGTTAGTTCAAAGATCGTAGAATACGTTAGATAATCTGTAGTTGTTATGTTAGATTTCGAGTGAAAGTAGAACTTTCGATACGTAAAAATTTATTATTTTACAGAGAGCTGTATCACTGAAGATTTTTCCATTGTACGTATTCATCGGCTATCTATTTGCAATACAGAAAATATATCATAACAACAGAAGATGAACAGATCATATTTAAAAATCTGTCCCAATCGCTGTTAAGTCACAAGTCAAACTGACAAAGAAATGTTTTGAATTCTCGCGGGGCGTTGTCGCGAAGGTGTTATCTTAGGTTTACTACAAGAAAATTTGGCGAATTGGTAGATGCAATGAAGAATGCCTATGATTGGATATCCCCTTTGAGTGTGTTTCGCAGCAGAGCTGTTTGCACTGTTTCGGTTAGTTACGGTTTCCAAAGCCTTCCCTTCTTTTCCTCTACGTTCTTTGTTCCTGCTCCTTTTGAAAAACGTAAACGAAGTGTTTCTTCAGAACCTGGAACTGTTCCTTACACTGTTAGACTCCGATATCTGGGCATTTCAAGCGGGGAGACTCGGACGATTCTATTGTGTTTAATCGGTAAAATGTTGTAACGTACAAGGGAGAATGGCATCCATAATTGGCGCGTTAGCCTACATCAGGGTCGGCGAACCTATGGCACGCCAAAGAATAATTTTGGCACGGCGCGACGTTAATTATGTCTCGAAATGAGGATACAGCGATTTTACACAAAATACACGCAACCTATTTCACTCGATTCTAAATTCGATTAATTGCAAATTAAAGAATTTTAATCTTATTCAATATGATTTCGAAAATTTATCAAAGAAAGAAAATATTTGAAAATTATCAAAAAGGAAATATTTTTACTGATGGTAAATTGGGGCAACTTGGAAATTAATTTCAGGACTATCTAAATAAACTGCCTTTTTTTCAGTTTTAATATTTTTTTCTACTTTTCATATCTGTGAGTCATCATTTTCGCAAATTTATAATATAAAGAATCAAATAGAGAGGGGTTGTCATATAAATTCATTTAGCTTGTATTCTGTTGAAATTAACTGAGCATGAACATCATAGGAATGCACCGAATATTCGGTATCCGGCCATACTACCGAATATTCGGTTAGGCCGAATATGAAACTATTCGGTAAACCAAATACATAAAAAGTATTTTTTTTTAATATTTTTTAAAACTTTAAAACAACTTTTATCTTTAGCTGTCAATTAATAAAGATATTTAAAATAATTAGAAATAGAATTACGGGTATTTTTAAGTAAAAGAGAATACTTTCACATTTTTTATTTGATATTTGAAAAGTATCACATAGGAAAATTAACCAATAATGACGATTTTAGTCCCTTCCTGACAAATAAACAGTATATGACTGTTAAAATTTTCTTCCACTTCCTTCGAAATTTCACTTTGATTCTAAAATATTTGTTTTAAAATATAAGAAAATTTTATTCATTTGTTTTAATTCTGAGAGGAATCCATGAAATTTTAGTTTTTATCAATTAAAGAAGCTTTAAAACTCTTCTTAAATAACAATTGAAAGCATAAATTTTCTTTTAAGTGTGAAATTTACTTGTAAAGGGATCTTTTTTATCAGTATGGAAGTATGTGTGTTAAATTCTATGTAAAATTGTTTTAAAATTTAACTTTTTAATACTTTCAAACTCTGAAAATTAAAAGTATTTGGCAAGCCGAATATTCGGTATTTGACCGAATAGTTACTATTCGGATAGCCGAAAATTCGGTTGACCTTTTGGCCGAATATTCGGTATTCGACCAAAATCACTATTCGGTGCATCCCTAGCACATGATATTAATTATTTTTCATCCAAGATACAACAATTAATTACAATCACATTATGTTTTTAATTAATTTCTAAAATATGATTGTTTCTATAATTATTGCAGTGTAATACTTACATGTATGTTACACATTTTAGAAAATATCTTAATAAGTAATTTTCAAGTAGTTTTGACTCATTATATTTCAATCCACTAAATTTGCTTTTTAGTTGGCACGCCAAGGTCAAGTAAAATATCATTTGAAAAAAAATTGGCACGCGACTATAAAAAGGTTCGCCAACCCTGGCCTGCATGTTGACAATCATAAGCAGAAATGTATTTTGTAAAAAAATATTATTTATAAATGCATCGTTTAGCTGTGGTCGTTCCTAACAGCAATACTTTTATTAATAATTATAGTATTTAAAAACTTAAGCTATGATTCTGATAATAAAAATGATGATACTAGTGATCGGAATGAACTGTAAAAGCACATAGCCATATTTTCAACAATGGCAATTCTTTATATATAAAAATTAATGCAGACAATTTCATAACATATTAATGTGAATTTATTAATAATTTTATAATTAAAAAGATGTGTTTGAATTTTTAAAGATACTTAGATTATGTTAGGATTTATTCGTTGTGTATATATATAATATATATATAATATCTTTTGTTTTCTAAATACATTTAAAATATTAGCCCTTTATATAAATTAATAGCTATTACACGTGACTTTAAAGAAGAATAAACACATTAATTAAGTACAAAAATTCACTCATGATAATTAAAAACATATACAATTAACCAAACATATGCAATTAACTCTTTATCCCATTTTATAGTAGATAAAATTTCTGATGATCCAGTTTGCATATTTTTGTTTTTATATATAGCAATATATAAAGACCTTTCAAGAGCTCGAAATTTCATGCACTTTCCCTGAGAATGAATTTATTTCCTTCTATTTCTATTTTATTGTCTCTATTTATTGTATTTTACATTTATTCCGTTCATGCATGCTGTGATATTTTTAATTACAGATTTCGATATTTTAAAGAATTATATAAGTATCAGAAACGGAAAACTGATTACTTTAGGTACTTTTTATTGACTTTTCCATAGTACCTTTAAAAAATAGGGAGGGAGGGAGATAGAATTTTATGTTTAATTAATGATAATGGCTTTGTGAATTTCACACGGCCGATGTCATAAGCTAACCTCAGTTTCCAATAAAAGTTAGATGCTAACAATTTTTACATAGACTTAAATTTTATTCGAATCAGTATTCTGAATGATTGTACGGTAAAAGAATATTAAACTGAAAATTTACGGGAAAGAATCATGTAACGCGTGAAATTTGAAGGAATTGCTATTGAAACACTATGACTTCAAATAGCTTTTTTACATTCTTATAAAAGTATTAAATTTTAACTTAAAATTATTTCTCTCTCTTTCTCATGGCCAGTACCGTGTCTCTAAAATAGGTTCAAAATCAAAACGCTAATTTTGAAATCCCTTTCTGAAATATCCCGCTCTTTTAAAAGAAGGATAAACACTGTTCAATTTTTGCGCCTTTTTGTGCTATTATTATTATTATTATTTCTTTGTTTAATCGGCTGGTGGTACATCGATAGAAATGACTTTGAGCGTCTATCTTATTTTACGCCTAGTGCCGGGCCACCATCAGAACTGCCCTTGCTGTGACTCTGCTTGGTTGCAGCATTAAGTTAAGTGATTTTACAACTGTTTTCTGCAACCGAATATCATATTTTTAGAACAAACACTAGTCGCGCACGAAGAAACTTACACCTTAATGTTAAACCAATGGGAGCATTCACTTTAAATGTCTAGCTTAAATTTTAATACGTTTAAATGATTTTTTTGCATAGAATGGCTGAGATTAATCTCTAACCGGACTAGTTTTTACTTTTTCGATTTAGGTTGCTTTTTTTATGAGGACACTTTTCAGAACCGGTTCCGAAAGTGAAAGTAACATTTCACACACACACACATAAACATATAAACCTAAAAATCTTTATAATATATATAATACAACTTTATAAAAATTGAAAACTAACCCTGTTACAGATCGACTTCAGCTATCCTATGCAAAAACATTTTAAAATGTTAAAATGCAAGCGAGAAATTTCAAAAAAAACAATTCCATATATTTAACGCTAGCTAGTGAGTGTCTTTGCGTGACTAATGAAGTCTCTTAATGACGATTTCAAACCAAGTGAAAGAATAGATGCTCGAAGATAAGAAATATTTTATATAATATTATGAAGAAATTTTCAGAATAAATAAAAGAGAAGGGAGAAGATCTAAAGTAAATAAATGTGTTTTGTGGTTTTTATTTCTTTTAATTTTCGCCCTAAATAGAGCTTAGCCCCCGAAAGGGCTTTTTTAGTCCAGAAACGGGCTATTTTTTTAGTTCAGAAAGAGATTTATCTTTCTAAAACTTGAATTAAAACTTTTCTTACAACATTTCAGTGTCACATATGGTAGAACCAGAGTCATAATTTATGTCGGATTCGGTTGAAGTATCAGTGTCATTTTCATCTCCTACAACAAAACTGATGTTTTCTATCTTTTGCTCTACTATATTGTCTGTTTTCCAATATTCATCTTCTATTTTAATTACTCACTGACAATATTTCGAACATTGATACTTTGCTATGCTCGAAAATGCTTCGAAAGTTAATTTTTTCATTTCAGTTAAACTAAGTTCAGAATTTACATTTCTGTCTCTGATGTGGCGTTTTGTATCAGCTCATGCAAATTCAATGGCATTCAAATCCCAATGATATGGTGATATTCTCAATACATCAAATTTCAAAATTTTTGTATTGTAAGGATCATTGTCCATACAAATAACACTATTAGCTGGGATGTTTCACTATTAGCTGGGACTATTAGCTGGGAAATTCATTTGCCCGTGGTAATCGTCTGAAGCGGTTCCAGATTTGAATACCAAGCTTGCGCCTGGTATAAAACCACCTTCGTTACCGGCATGTACTACGATTAACCGGCTTCCTGCATTTTTTTTAATATATGCTCCATTTTTTTCAAGCTGCCAGCATTTTCCAAAACACATATTACTATCAATCCATGTTTCATCTATATATATAATCGGCCTCTTATTAGTCCTATGTTGCCGTATTTCTCGTAAATATTTAATTAATAATAATAATTAATAAATAATAATAATAAAATTATAAAAAAATTGTCCGCCATAAATCTTGAGCCTAATCCAGTGAATATGGATTTCAAATTTCGCTAAAATCGGTCGGGTAGTTTCCGAGGAAACGGGTCTTAAAACTGGCGTATTATCCCTTGGGTTGCAACCAGTCTTGTTGTCCCTTAACACTAGAACCGCCGGCAAAAACGCATACCTATAACCGCCAAAGCGGTCATTTTGACCGATGTGGATTATCTTGCTCAACTATTGCTTACTTGCCATATTTTTACTCTTAGTATCATTTATTACTATTATTATTATCATTGCACGTATGATAATATGTATTTCATAATTTTTATTATATATTTTTTAATATTTTATTATGTTATAATTATATTATATTGAGATATATATATTATTTATATTTTTTATTTTAAGAATACTTTTATAGTAAAAAATATTTTTTCGTGAGAAATCGAAATTGCTGAATACAAGAATAAACTTTGTGAAAATAAACATTTATATTTATCCCCTGAGCAACACAATATTCAAGGTGGCGAGTGATCAGGGAAAAACACAGTCAAAAAAAAGATGTATCTACCAGTATTTTCTTCTAGAAAATACTACCAATAATATAAAGGGATTAGTGGTATTTAACCTTTAACTGATGTCACAGAAATTGTCACATAACTAGTGTGAAGCGGTCTGTGAGACCGCTCCATCGAAAGGTGAATAAAAGGCACGATTAACTCATCGGATGGTATTTTTGTACTAAACTTTTTGTACAGGACTGTTATAATTAAAATTCCCCTATTCAAAAGTCTCTGGTGATAGTGCTAAAGTTCCAAACGGAGCGAAATTTCGGTAGTGATTGTAGTTAAACAGAAAATTGCAAGTTAAACTATAAAAATTGAAAAAAGCCGCAGTCTGAGAGACCGGTAACATCAGTTAATGGTTAATATCTTTTTCGACTGTGTTTTTCACAATTGATCCCCGCTAGATCAAGAAAATTATAAAACTCTTGTAGAGGTCACCGTCTAGAACTAGTTTTTGTAGAATACTTCTGCTCCATTTGGTCGAGCACTTCGACGCCAAATTTTGTAGAATTATAGAACTTTACAGTTTCTGGTAAGTATTTATCACCAGTTTCAAATGTAGCTGATGGATGTCGAGAACTTAGAATTAAAACACATTTATTTTATTTCCCTTGATAAACTCAACGTAATATCATCGTTGGCAAGAATTTGGCTACTGTACAAAGACTTTTTTTCAGATTTTATGGCCGGTGTGTTTTTCGTCCGCGACTGACTGTGCCAACAATGCTTGTTTTTAGTAATTTTAGCTTTTCTGCAAGGGGCAGATAATTAAAGAAGTTATCTGTGGTAATCTTGTAATCTTTGTTGAACTATGGACTGTTGCGACATCTACTAGATAAAATGTGCATTAAAATTGACGGCGGTCATTTTAACCGTTTCGGCGGCTCTACTTCAGTACTTCATAAATTTTGGTTGACCGCAAAATTTATCACTTGCATATCATAGCTTTTCGAATTACAGGAAAAGTCACGGAAACTGAAAGTTATACTCTAAATAGAAACAAATTGGTACGGCATTGAAGTTTCAAAACGGTCAAAATGACCGCCTTGGCGGTTCTAGTGTTAAGGGGCATGAAAGGTGTTCTTTTATCCTATGGTATTAGAAATTTACGATCCCTTCCAATCCATTTTTTGAGGATAAATGGAAGGCATTTGAATGACATGTCACGTGATATAGTACAATTAAATGTCATTTTGTTTGTATAATTATTATTTTTATTTGCGATTTTTTTTGTTATCAAAATTTTTCATAAGTCAAACAAGAGTCATTTTCATCAGAAAGAAGTCGGATATCAATCTCAAAACTTTATTCTTACTGCATGTTAATACTTCAAAATTCGCCATCACATTGCCAAAATTAAATGACAATCAATGCCCATCATGAGGATTCTGAAGGATCTATTTATGTGAAAGTGTAACATGATATAAGGTTTGATTAAATTCCGTACATTAGTTATTGAGATAGAGTTATCGCGAAAATCATGATAAATTCAGCCTATCAGTGCCACCTATTAGGCGATTTACACCAAAAAATAATCAGCATCAATTTATATCAGGAACTAAGTGAATCTGAATTATTTATGCAAATCTGTGCATTAGTTCTTGAGCTAAAGCTATTGGGGAAAGCGTGAAAAATACAGCATAGCAACGCCACGTGTTGAGCTATTTACACTAAAACATATCTAAACATAAACTAAACTAAAGCATAAACTAAAGCACTATATCATGTCAACGAAACTGAATCTGTAGTTTTATGAAAATCCGTGCATTAGTTCTTGAGATAGAGCTATTGCGTGAAAAAGGAAAAATGCAGCCTGTTAGACGATTTACACTAAAAACTGCACCAACTTATAGCAGAGACTAACTGAATCTAAAGTTTTGTTAAATTTCGTACATTATTTCTTGCGATAGAGCGCCCGCAATATTCGTGTCACAGACAATTTATAAAAAATATGTTTTTCGGGATCTCTTACTCCTAAAACGTATAAATCCGTCGAAAACCGGAATTCGAAAATTTTCACGAATCCAATTCTTTCTTCTTGTAAAGATAAAAGAAAGTAAAAATAATTATTGCATACGTATAGAGAGAGTAAGATTAATTGGTGGCCTTCTTCTCATGATTAGCATGTCAAAATTAGGATGGAAACATAAATTTTGTCACAATTTCATGAAAACTCCTGGCAACCTCTTATCAAAAATTATCTAAACAAAATAATCAAATTTTAAAACTAGTTTCTGTGTTATATTTATTTCAGCAATAGTTGTTACTTGTAACCTGATGAAATAAGTAACAATTTTACTGGTCTGTATTTCTGAAATCTAAAAACAGAGCACTATAAAAATATCCTTATATATCTGATAAAAATAAATTAAATGAACTCAAATAATACATAATTAATAATAAGGCAGAAACAGACATATAATAAGGTACTTGCCTTGTCTTGTGAAATATACTGCCATTTTTTCATTCCTTCTTTTTTTTAATTGCTTGTTAATCAACTCTCTCAAGTCCTGTTCTAGCATAAAACATGACAAGTGAAGGAAAAAAAAAAACATTTACATAAATCCTATTTTCTCCTGAGCAACCATCGCTAACAACAAATAAAAATTACAAATTTAAAAATATTCTTCTTCTTCTTCTTCAAAAAAAAAAAAAAAAAAAAAAAAAAAAAAAAAAAAAAAAGCGATTCCTGCAATAAAACCTACATTACTGCAATGCACTGTAGTTCACTTTAAAACAAGTTTTATTCTACCGCATAAGATTTTATTTATTCCCAAAAACATTAAATGATAATATTTTTTAAATATTTCTAAACAAAAATGTCAAATTACAAAATTCAGTAGGTCAACCTGGTGCGAGAAATACACCCCTCCCCCGGAAGATTTGGAATTTTATTCTTATTAATGGTTTCAAAGTTTAAATTCTCCTGAAACGCCGCAATGAACCTTTCCCATCCCCCACCCCAACACACACACCCTCTACGCACTTGAGCTTCAAAACCTCCTTGAGATAAGTGGTCGAAGTTCAACATTGAACATATTAAAAAACTATTACAATTTCTAAATTATTTAACATAAGAAATGAAAAGATATACGTATACCCATACAGGGTTCGTACGATTCAAGAATTTTCGATGACAAATATCAATATTAGGGATGAGATTTCCGCGTTTTTGCACACCAGTATTTTGTTAGAAAAAATGATATTTCATTTAATCGGAACATTTTTGCGATTTAAAAGAACAACATTTTCTCTAAGAATATACTGGTGTGCAAAAACGCGGAAATCTCATCCCTGATCAGTATTTTCTTTATGGAATAATAAATCTACGCTAAACACGACAAGATTCACCTTATTTAAAGAGAGATCTTCTATTTAAAAAAATACTGGTGGCGAAGAATTTCATGTCCTGTATATTCCAGGACTTATAATAACCCTGATATATCTTACAAATTTTGGATATATATTAAGTTATCAAAACAGGAAACGCCGACATTCAGTTTTCATAATCAAGCATTTCACTTGTTGTAATAATACAACCCTAGTTAATATTACTACATCAAAACATAAATATTTTTATTTACCTATATTTTTAAATAAATATTTAATTTCGGAACAATAAAACGACTACTTGTTCTTTCTCCGTATAATTCGACATTTATTACGACTAAACACTTCTTAGGAAAGAGAAAAAATTAATTGCAATTAGAACTTTTAAAAATAAACACGCATTATTTTTCTTCAACGTCCGTCCTGGAAGCCCATCCTTCCTTTTCCTTTCTCTTTTCATTTTCAATTGAGAGCCAGATAGTAATATTAGACGTGAATTAAATTCAGTTAGCCAAACAAGCAATTACCGGGTGTCCCAAAATTGACTGATGGATTTTAAAATTCAATAACTTGCAAACGGTGACAGATATTTAAAAAATTCTTGCAGGAGTATTATGTAAGATGTCAGGAGATTTTATGCTGTGATTCTCAGATTTAGTTACAAATAGCATCGATAGATGGCGCTGCAAGCAATAACCGCTCAATCCAGGTTCGATTTTTCAACCTTTTTTCTTCTTCCATGCAAAAAAGGAGACTAAAACGTAATGAATGAATCCCGAAGTATCAAAAATTGGGCGTGGACTGAGCTTTTAATGTTCTCAGCGCCATCTATTGTGTGAAATTCGAACTAAAATCAATAATCACTGTAAAAAACTCCTGACATTATACATAACCCTCCTGCAAGAATTTTTTTAATATCTGTCACCGTTTGCAAGTTATTGAATTTTAAAATCCATTAGTCATTTTTGAGACACCCGGTATCTGCCAAACAGATTAAATCTACTAATGCGCTGCAGATTCCTCATTAGGAGCCCATTCGATATTGAGAATCTGGTGTTCGTTCCAAAGAATGTACTAGAGGAGTTTTCCAATAATTAAAGAATTGAACTTTTGAAATCTAACAGTTACTTTGTCTTGTAACGCAGTTGACGACGAAAAGTTCTATGTGCTATGTTACTTCCATTTATATTATCTTGTGATATAAAATCTTAAAATTAATAGAAAAGAATTTCTTAAAAGTTCCGTATGTTATTATAAGCGAACATTAACCCCTTAACAGTGTGGCCCGAACTGGATTCGGGCAAGAACACTTTGCTTGCTTCGTTATTAAAACCATTTTGATACCACTAATTTGTAACTGTAAATTTATCTTTATTGATTGTCAGATATTTTTCGATTAAGTAAGGTAAATGTTTTAGTAAAGCGAAAAAAGCGGTGTCCGGCCCCATTTTTAAGTTTTTTGAAAGAAAACAAATGTCACTGTTAAGGGGCTAAAAGTACTTTGCGAATCAAAAAAGAAAGATTCACTTGTAACATTTCAAATTAAAACTCACACCGGAATTATAATACTTACACCTAAATGCAAGAAGTTTTTAATCAACGAGACCTGAAATGTGTGATGTCGATAGCTGCCCAGCTTTCGAGTAATTTAATTACCCAACCTAATGAAGGTTTGTTTACCCGCTATCTGGCCAAAGAATGTAAGTAGAGGAAAAGATCTCGAAAGGTTCTGCTACAAATGGGGAATCTGAGTCAATAGAATGACGTATAATACAATTTATTTGCAATTTTGCCAATGCTTGCCAATTGCTTCCATATTTCGGAGATTAAAATATACTTTTTATAAAGTGTTGGCAAAATTGCCTCCAGATTTCGGAGATTAAAATATACTTTTATAGATTATTTCCGCAAGTCTAACAAGGAGAGGGCCAACCTTGTTAATCACAGATTTTGATTATTTTAATATATGTTGTAGGGTAGAGACCCCTTAGTCTCAGGTTCAACGGATTTTATACAACGCTCGTTAGTTCTTGAGAAACCGGGGGGGGGGGGGTCTAATATTAGTACACAACTTAAATACTTACTTTGTTACAAAAAGGGCAGGTTGGGTGTAGCTCAGTTGGTACGGCGTTTGTGGCTGATCCGCGGGCCCGGGTTCGATACCCGAACGCGCAACATTTTTTGTCTTTCTCATTTTTTGTTTTATAAATATACTTGTAATTATTATTTAATAATCTCAATTAAAAATTTTAATACCGTACATTAATTATAATGTTAACAAATTTAAATTTAAATTTATCATTTTTTATTTTGAACTATTATTTCTCATCCTTTAAAGACATTTAAAAAGATATTGGATCTATTATTGAATAACAAAAATTCCAAAATCGTTAGAAACCTGTTGTGGTGCCATCTAGTTATGATAAAATAAAAATAAAAGCAGAAAGAAGATAAGGGGGAAAACGAAATATTTGAAAGCGCAAGCATACGTATTACAACTTTAAAAATCTTTAATATGCAAAAAATCCGTTGTAATTTAATTCCGATGCTAATTTTTAATATAATTATGTTTGTTACTTTAAAAACAGAGTATTAGTATCATTGTATTGATTTCCCTTGTTAAAGAAATGAATAAATGATATTTCTTTAAAATCACGAATTGACACAATTGTTCAATATCATTGCATCCATACAGAATATATGAAATACATTTTAAAAGTGATTTTTAAAAATTTATCAGTTTTATGATGTTTTATACAACCAATTAGTTAAAAGTAAAAAAAAAAAAATTAAATAGGTTAAAATTATAATTGAAATACAATATCATAAATTTTAATTGACAATGTGATTATTAAGTTATAATTACAAGTATATTAATAAAACAAAACATAAGAAAAACAAATTTAGAGCTTTCGGGCATCGAACCCGAGCCCGCCGATCAGCTTGCAAACGCCGTACTAACTGAGCTACGCCCAACCTATCCTCATTGTTACAAAGTAAGTATCTAAATCGTATACTAATATTAGACCCCCCGGTTTCTCAAGAACTAACGAGCTTTGTATAAAATCCGTTGAACCTGAGACTAAGGTGTCTATACCCTACAACATATATTAAAATAATCAAAATCTGTGATTAACAAGGTTGGCCCTCTCCTTGTAAGTTAATAGGAAGGAAATAGACATCCAATGATGCTTAGATAATACTAATGAAAGTTACATAATACTCCGTCCATTTTGTTCTAAGAATAAATGTATTTAACCCATTAATTCTCGCTGCCATCAATATCACGGGCTGAAGTGTCGTTCGTTATTTCTCGTGCCCGTCATATTTTCGGCCTGGAGATTTATTGCTGGGAAAACTTCTGAAACCAGAAAAAATTAACTGGCATTTCCGTGTGAAGCCTTTGGATATCAGCGCTTGAATTTATTTTTTTTGCGCTGATTGTTATGTTGAACTTTGTATTGCACGTTTCGAAATATATTGCACTCAAAAAAATTATTAATAATCAAAATTGAGATGAAAATTATCCAAGGCTGATCCTACCTGATATTAGCCGAGAAATTAATTAAAAATCACAACGAAAACTCATCAAAAAAGCATTATCTTTCTGAAAGTAGATCGTATCACTTTTTCTGAACGATCGATAACAGAGAAGAACCGAATGTCGAAAACGTTCCTTTTTTGTGGCGTCTTTCAAAGCCCCCATCGGCCAAATCCTTTAAAAGAAGAGGAAACTAAAAATACACTCTTAAATGTTATACTTTTTAATTTCAAACGACACAGTTCGTTTAAACATACACGAATAGACATTTTCAAAAAGTTCGATTTCGAAAAATATAAAATGCTTACAGAAAAAAAAAATCACCTATCAAATAGCGATTAATTCAAATTTATTTACAGGTTGCAATCTATACGGTTAAAATCTGGGACACAGATTTACATATAAATAATACAAGAATTCAAGACTATGCTGAGAGCTTAATGCTTATCTTTAATCGCTTTCTCGTCGTCAGATGTCAAACATAAAAGAAAAAAAATCATGATAAAATTCTGAATTTATATGTTATGTGTATCTAACATTCCTTAATTGTTGAAATAAGAACCTTGTCCTTTCTTACAAATTAATTATGAACTAACATCTTGAACTAATACAATCTTATCCTATATTTCTCTGATAAACAAATAAAATGTGCCGTTTTCACAAGGTGCCAACTTCTGTGATTTTTTGACTAAAACAAATTTGAAAAGTAATATCCATTGTATTTAGTGTTGCCAGGCGTCCCGCGTAAATTGGGGCTCGAAATGCTCTGGACACCAGTATTTTAAAGCTTTTTTTTTCCTTTGGCCTTATCTAATAAAAGAATTGCCCACGATTAAAAATGGCGGAAAAAAAACTGCAAGAAATTAGTGGTGACCAGAGTATTTTGACTTAGTAGCCCTGATATACACGGGACACCTGGCAAGACTGACTGTATTCACTTGCAAAAACCTGCGATTAAATGATATGCAGATAACTTTCCAGAATTTCTGGTGCCACAAATCGTAGCAGCTGATAACATTGCGGTTTCTACTATGTGTTTATTTATTCATTTACAGTTATTTATTAATTCCTATTAACATTAGCACAGTAAAAATTCAGGATAATTCTTTGATAAATTACTAAATACGTAAGACATATTCCTACGTATAGCATAAAAATGAATATTGGTATTAAATAAAATATTTATTTAATGCCAGTGTATTTAGTTATGAAAGAAAATATTTATTTAATAGATTAATAGGTTTTTCTTTTCTTTTCTTTTTCTTTCTTTTTTTTTTTTTTTTTTTTTTTAATTTGTGAATCCTATAAGAGCAAAAATGAGTATAATTTTCTCTTCATAGTTTGAATTTCATTCTTATTCTTTCCATTAATTATCATTCCGAAATTATGGGGTTTTTTTCACTATTCTGATTATTTAACTATTAACTGTGATTTTGATAACGGCAACAGGGCTATTTTTTTAAGAGATAGAGTACCCAATAAATGATAAAATTATTCATTTCTTTATATTAGTACAAATTATAGATCTAACTTTTTTATGCACTTGGTTGAAATGTCAAAGCTATATATACAATAATATTATACGTGTCATATTTAAAGAAATACCCTTCAAAGATATGTTCTTTTTTTTCAGAAATAAAAGCTTTATTTTATTTTATTTTATTTTATTTTATTGCTTTATTCATCCTGTCTTCGTGTTCATGTTTTAAAAATGCTAACTTTTTCTTAAAGGTGTGTGTGTGTGTGGGGGGGGGGGGGGGTATTTTAGATACATGCTTTTTTTTTTCATGTAATGCACGTAATAAAAAACTGCACAGAATTAGTATTTTGGTTTTAAATTCTTTTTATAGAAAAAAGAAACACACGAAGAACCTTTAGATTTCACCTGCATTACATATGACAGTAATAAAGTTATTTTAAACCTATTACTAAATTTATCTAAAAATGCATGCATAATCCTGTACCATAAATAAATTTTAGTCAAATTAAAAATTATAGCTAAAATACGAGTACATGAAAGGTAGTACATATAGGATTTTTTTAAATCGTAAATTTTTAAAGTATTAAAAAAAAATTAATAAATGTCCAATCATTTTTTTTTTCAAAATGTGCGTTTAGTTAAATATTATAATGTAATGAAATATTTTTTTTTTTAAATCCTAAATCATAAATAAAATAAATATTGAAATATACCGTATCGCCTTTATATGTGTTTCAGGAAAGAAGTATTTACGAGTTCCCTTAAAGAAATAAAAAATAAAACACTCCCTATAAAATCGACATATATTTAGTAACAGTGTCTGCCAGTAATTAATCACTTCAACGGCTGCCCCGAGATAAGTCGGGGGTAAAAGCACTGTTTCCCTATACCCATCGCCGGTGAAGTGGTTAATTATTGAACCGGAAAGTCTTATTTATTCTTAAAAATTCCAAATGGATTACAGTTTCATTTAAATCATTTTGACTTCGCTTTTCTGCGATAAGCAGATATTTAAGCTTATCTCTGTTATACGTTTAATTCCGATACAAATATTTATTTGTTAATTTCAATTAGTTTCTATTATGTAGAAGGACCGGATTGTTCTTTCATAAAGTAATTCTTCAAGTTGTACTTTATAAAATCCATGTCTAGCATGCAAGTTTTAAAATAAGATTGAAATTTTAGGGTTGGGCGGGAGGATTATCTCACTTTAGTATAGTTTCTAAACTTCCTGCCCTCTCACAGCTCAGGGGGCGGTTCTGTGGATTATTTATACAACAATATATTTTTTAAGGTTAACCTCTTTTCGTAAATATATGAGGACTGTTTATTTTAAAGATAACTGAATGTCTTTTTTACAAGTACTAAGTTTAGTACCCATTACTGCGTCCTAGAGCTCCAGGACGCAGTAGTGGCTGTATATCCGTAATAGTAATGAAGTCAAAATAAATTTCGTAAATTTAGGTGTATCACACTTTGTAAACTTGAAGAGAAAAAAAAAAAATTGTAATCTAGTATTTCCACTTGCTATAATACTGCATAAAATAAGTTTTATAAATATTATATGCTACAGCATTTACAAAAGCATTATGTAAAAATATGAACTCTTGGGGATTTCGGAGCTTTGACCGTGTGGTCCGTGTGTTCATGCTTTAATCTGGCCCTGATAGTGAGAGCTTATGCATTTAAATCAATTTGTAAGCATGGAGATGAACGATGAAAAAATCCCTTTTACAGATATTTTATTATATATAGGGTAAACGAAAGAAATAGTACTCCAATCATTTTCCAAATTATACTTGTGAAAGTTATGTAATTCTCCGCCCACTTTGTTCTAAAGATAAACTTTGTACATTTGAGGGATGGGTAGAAACATTTAGGACATAAACTATTGAAATTTTAAGCTGAATCGTAAATCACTCTCCCCTGCACGACGCCAGAATATAAGGCAACAGAGTACAATTTTTTCTTATGTTTGCTTATTTATTAAATATAAATCTTATAGTTATTCGAAAACGCTTGTCAAATTCAGCAGTAATTAGCAGAATGTATTTAATCTGAATATTTATTTGGAAAATCGCCTTTGACAAATTTCATTCTGTTCTGATGCTATGATATTTTTTTTTCAAAACTCTTTTACTCATGGTTGAAACAAAAAAAATATGTCCTTTTCATGTCCACAATTAGATTTTTTTCTGAGCGAAATTCGAACTCTTTTTAATTTTTTGTTTCCATTAAAATAATCAGTAAGGACTTCATTAGAAAAAAATACTTAAAAAGATATATATATATTTAAAGTTAAATCATCCATTTTTATTCACTAATATTTTAACTAATTAGGCCCAAAACACTAAAATATTTATTTTTTAATATTATATTTTAAGATTAAATTTTGTACACTGAAATTGTAACCTCCGTTACTGAAACTTTTCATACCAAGTAAATGACTTCCATTGTTCCCAATAGAGGGTACTATTGAGCTTACTTGTTGGTTAAAGCATTAGAAAAGCTACAGACATTTTGAAGTGCTACATATTTTTAATTTGTACTGCACACATGTGGTCACTCAGTTAAAACATCTGAATTCCAGTTTAGTGTATTTTCTGTTTGTAACCTCTGTTACATAAATTTTAAATTTAACTATTGTCATTTTAATTAAAGTTTTGTTTGTTATATGAAATTAAGTTAATTTAATTTAAATAAATGCAATATTTACATATTTTTATAAAACTATAGAAAATACAATTTTTCTTCTAAAATGTGACATCTGTTACCTATAACTTCTGCTGCTACATATTTGTAACAGATGTAGATAAATTATCAAATATCTAGTTTAAAATTTATATGCACAATAAAAATCCATCAAAGTGCTTTCGTGGTGACATTGTGTTTAGATTAATGTCAACACACTTCTACTGTCTAATTTGAGTTGCTCAATGTAACTTCTGTTACAAAACTGTAACCTCTGTTACTATGTATAATTTCTGTTACTCGCACTTTTTCTCTATATTTTTCTTGTTGTATATGAGTAGCTCTTAAACAATGTTCCCAAAACATCAAAAGGCATATTTTCCTTCAATATACTAAACCTATTTGATAATTTAAAAATATGTTTAGTACAGGGAACTGAAAATTTTAGCTGTAATGTTGAACGCAGTAACAGAGGTTACATATTGTTATATAAATTAATTCCTATTATTGTTTTCTTTTGAATATAAAACTACATATTGAAGTCTAGTACACTAATGATGATATAATACACAACAAATAATATTTTCATAGGAATATAAATGTTGTAAATTGAGTGGATGTTGTGCAGTAACAGAGGTTATAATATTTACGTTTAAGGCATTTTCAGGTGACTGTATTTTTTCATATATGTATATATATATTGGGATAAGGACATAAATTTTTTTCCACACGTACACCATTAGGCTAAAATATCAGTTTAGGAGTGTATAACTTTTAGATGAGTCGCAAATGTTTCTGTTTTTCAACCATTTTGTTATTAAAAATCCAAAGTACCCATAAAGTTGCGTTCTCTCATAAAGTATAATTTTGGACTTTTTATTCATAAAACCTTTCGCAATTTTGTTACAATTGATTTACCGACTTGCGAATAATGTTAATCGATTCACAATAATAATAAAAAAAAAACATAATAAATAATATTCAATTTGACTTAGTTAAAAAAGTTGAGTTCCGCCCAACCGGGTTTTTTACTATTATAACTAAACGAAAAAAATATCACATTAGGATTATAATTTCACGAGATATTATTAAAAATATGAAAATATAATTTAACATTAGACGCTCTAAATGTTGAATGTTTATAATTCAAAAACTTATCATTCAAATGAATTATAATTTTGTTTCTAGACATAGTTTGAACCGAAGACTTGCAATATATCGTCCTAATTGGGTGTTGCCATTAAAAAAAAACAAAATTTGGCCTGTTTTTGATTTGTAGATGGCCACCTAAGCAAATGTTATATACACCGTTTAAAAGTAGACTTTATTTCCAATCGTTTGGTACCAGTAACTTTCTTCTATTGTAATTAGTTGCACAGTTAGTAGGGGTATTCATTTTTTTTCCACGACTTATTCTTTCAGACATAATTTTTATATAAACTCTGCAAACTACATTCAAATTAATATAAAACCTACACCATAAAAAATAACTAAATTATTATTTTTAAATAAAAAAAATAAAACAATTGTAAGAGGAGTGATTATCATAAGTTTGATATACAATCAAGAATATCGGCTGCCACAGGCAACCGATACCAATATAAAAGGCAGCAGGGCTTCATATACATGAACCTAAACCTACTATATTGGCAGTAAAAAAAATAGTCTCATAAAATTGTCAATAAAAAAATTCGACAAAAGCTACCTTATTATTATCCCTTTTTTGTCATGGCACCCCGTTTTTTCCAACGCATTACCTCAAAAACAAATTCACTCATGCAAGAGTATGAGTTATTCGAGCATTCGAAGACTCTTTTTGCTGTAACACCAATCTCGATTTTCTTAAGGTAAGAAAAATCAAATCATTTGTTCAGCTGATTTTATAACACTTCTTTTTAAGATTATTTGTAGTTAGAAAGTAGCGTGGATAGATTTTTAGATGTCAGATTAATGGTGTTCCTAATTTTTTAATTTAATTTTTAATTGACAAATCGATTATTTTTTAGCACGTAAAAGTTATCTTTATTTCTATACGCATGAAGTTTTCTAATATTTTAATTTAAGTGCAAAATAATTTAACCCTTGAGGGGCAGTAGGATATATTTTATCCCACCTACGATTAGTGAAGATTTGCACCGGAAAAAATTTATTAAATTGGCTTTTCTAACTTTGGTGGAAAAAAGTTGGAAAATCGCCTTTTGTTATTTTGAAGCAAAACTTTTCGATTTTTCCGGTGTGAAATCAACATTAGAGAAACGTAACTGCATGCCCCTCGAAGGGTTAACACACACATGCATATGTATACATGTTATTTTCTTATAAATTACATTATACTGTATTGCTACCTTGTGATCACCTTTTCATCTTAGACATGATCCAAATATCGTTATAAAATATCAAATTCACAGCATTTTCTGAAAAATACTTTGCATTTAATAAGAGAGCCAAATTCAATTGAAATCTGAATAAGAATAGCTTCATATATTAAGTTTTTGCGGATGAAACTGTTTTCTTGAATGTATAGAGCAATAAAGGGTGAACCAAAAGTCTTGCTCTGATTATAAATATTTATTATTAAACTATTATAATTAGGTATATGTTCGTTTGGATACATTGTAAGTACTGTTATATTTTTTTTGAGAAGACCACGTACCTCAGTAAATTTCAACGTGTGCCCTCTTGGTAGCTCAGGGAATGTCTAAGCGGTATTTTAGTTCCCGCCAAGTGTTCTTTAACATGTCTTCTGTTACACTACACACAGCAGCTTGTATCCTAGTCTTCAATTCTTCGACGTCAGCAGTTGGTGTGGCAGAGGCTCTGTCTTGTATATAGATCCAAAAGAAAAAATCCAGAGGATAAATATCTGGAGAGCGCGGAGGCCAGGGTGCTGGTGCATCCCTTCAAATCCACAGATACGGGAAACTACTAAAACTGAACTATCCAATGATACAACAAATTACATTACTATACAAATGGTTAATTTGTAATGAATTATTATAATCAGGACAAGACTTTTGGTTCACTCGTTACATTTAAATTTGAATCCGAGAATTAGATATCTCACTGATGAGCATCCTTAAAACAGCAAAAAATAGTTGGATGTGATAATCCCAAAACTTTCTTCTATCTCATACTTTTAATATTTCAAAAAAGAGTTACAAATGTTAATACTCCAATATTATTTATTCAATACTATACCAACTTTGATTTTCGTGTTAAATTTCTTCTTTAGTCAGTTAATCGGAGAAAAAACGAGGTATTCTCAAGGATGAAATTTATTAAAATCAATAGTTTTTCGTTATTCTGTTGTACGTCAGCTGTTTGCGAATAGCTGGTTTAGAAGAATGCGAAGTTTCCGTCGCTTCACGACCCGCAGATGTACAGTAGCACTACGAAAATGAAAATTATACGAAAATCGTTGTTACAGTTCCCCCTTCAGATGGAATATTTCGAAATTGAAGGAGGACCTATTGGCCATAGCCAAAAACATACGCAAGAAAATTAGTTCAATTCCATGCATAACTTCATACATTTTTCGATGGTACAATAATGAAATTAGCACAAAAATCGCTATTAAAGTGCCCCTTCTGGCAGAATATTTCCAAATTGTAGGAGGACCTGCTGGGCATAGCCAAAAACCTACAGAAAAATTTTGGTCCAATTCTGTGCGTAACTTCGTAAACTTTTCGATGGTACAATGGCGACACACGGACAGATGGACACACTGACATTTTGTATAAACATATTTTTGGGGATCTCTGCCCCCTAACACGTATAAATCCATCGTAAACCGGAAGTCGAAAAAAAATTCGATTGCAATACTTTCTTCTATTGAGGATAGAAGAAAGTAATAAATAAAGGGAAGGGATGTCGAAGCGTGGTTCCATCAAATCCCGCCACTTCAAATAGCACGATGCAAATTCGTTCTTTGTAATACTTTTAATATGAGTGGTGGTGGTGGTGGTGGGAGGGGGGGCATTGAAATTCATATTACATTCTGCATCATTTTGCGCGAAATCTTCCGACGGAGAGGTAAATGAGTGTAATAAACAATTTTTTTTTCCTTTTCAGAGAAATACAAGAGAATTAAAAAGTTCTTCCATTCAAAGTCCGACTAAGAAAACTTCATGTATTAAGTAATATGTATAATGCCCGTACACGGATCGACATGCGGGTCGGCAAAATGAAGGCAAACTTTCGACCGAACCGGGCCGGAAGAATTAGCACAGTTTTTTAAAGGGCCAGGCTGGCAAAAAAATTTAAACGGGCTAGTGTGCCAACCGACCCGATATAAAAATATAAATGAAGCCAATAAAATATGAATGATTTTCAACGGATATGACTTTCGCGAGAATAAGTATAAATGTGGTGCACGAGCCGGTGTCAGTTCGACAAAATTAATGCAGAGCTATAACTTGTCCAGCGTAGGGCTCAGCATCGGCATCGTGTCTGAGATCGAGCTTGATTCTTTTAGTAAATTCGGGCCGGGCCGGGATCAGGTTTACATATTTTTCTACATGGTCGAGCCGGGTCGGAACTGCACTTAATTGTTCCGAGGGTGAGTCGGGCAGGCAATTTCTGTTGAAAAAATAGTAGTAGCTCCCACGCATAGTAGGGCTCCCACATGTGTATTTTAAACAATTCTTTCTAAGTGAGCCCCTATTTAGGTTGGAGGTGTGAAATTTTGCATACCTATAGCTGAACACCTCACATCAAACGACAAACCATAAAATTTTGAAAAAGTTGTACATTTAACCCTTTGGGCTCCCACATGTGTATTTTAAACAATTCTTTCTAAGTGAGCCCCTATTTAGAGGAGGCGTGAAATTTTGCATACTTATAGCTGTGCTTCTCACATCAAATGACAAATCATAAAATTTTGAAAAAGTACATTTAGCCTTTTGGGCTCCCACATGTGTATTTTAAACAATTCTTTGTAAGTGACACCCTTTTTAGGTTGGAGGTATGAAATTTTGCATACTTATAGCTGAACACCTCACATCAAATGACAACCACTAAAATTTAATAGGAATTTTTGTCTTATTTCGTCTTCAGTATCCGTTAGACTTCGGCGATTGTTTAAGGGAAAATTTACTATTAAATTTTAGTGGTGTGAAAAATCCGTACAAGTTGGCAGCTATGCTTCAGTGACGGGAGAACATGGAGACCCCCCCCCCCAACCTCCCTTAGAAAAAAAA
Source organism: Maratus speciosus (assembly GCA_963932465.1). Lineage (NCBI taxonomy): Eukaryota > Metazoa > Arthropoda > Arachnida > Araneae > Salticidae > Maratus > Maratus speciosus. The sequence continues at coordinate 102,522,942 of OZ010798.1, read as the reverse complement.
ATTCTGTCAAATTTTAGTTTAAAGTTAATTTATATTAGGATTCGTTTAAAAAATATATCAGATATTTCGCCCCCTCCCTCCCACTCTGAAAAATATTATGGCTACGCCATTGTTTTACTTGAATGCATATTTAATAGCAGAGTTCTATTTATTTGCTTGTGTCCTCCCTCTCTTCTTGCACATTCCTGAGTAGTTTTAATGGTGCAGGAATTTTTGTTTGAGCAATTTAAAAAAATGCAAAAGGTAAGATTTATTCATAAATTAGATGGGATTGTTTAAATTTCGTTATTTTTATGTTTTTGAAAAATTCCAGGGAAAAAAGTTTTAAAGGGGAGGAGTTTTCGTATTTCGAGAGGACCCGAAATCTAGAAAATGCCAAAATCCAGAAAGCCTTCGGTCCCGGGGATTCTGGATAATAGGTCCTGCATTGTAAAAGCGAAAGTTTTCAGTTCAGTCCAGTATTGAATGATGTCCTAGTACTGTAAAATATCACAAAACACGGTGAAATTAAGAAAAAAATCTTCGAAAAATAATGGACATTAGAAATAATCTTTAGATATTGTCCATGAGGTGAAAAATACTTATGTTAAAGATATGGTATTTATATGGCAAACTTAGTATTTAATTCCATACACGCAGAGATGTTTAAGGAAGTTTCTCTTAGTCATTTAAGAGGCTAATTCAGTTAGGGGAAAATACCTGTTCTCTGATGTTAATCCAATGGGAGAAATTTTTAATAATATCTCGTTTGCATTTCAATATTTTTAAATGATTAATTTTTCTTTGGATAACTACGATTGATCTCTACATCGGCCGATTTTTACGTTTGCGATTTTGCTTCCAGGTATTTTTAACTAGGACACTTTTACTTTCGGAACTGGCTTCGAAAGTGAAAGCATCCTCATAAAAAATACCCGAAAACAAAATCAACAAAGTAAAAAATGGCCGATGTACAGATTGATCTCAGTTATCCAATGCAAATAAATAAATAAAAATAATTTAAAAATGTAAAACTGCAAACGAGATATCTTAAAAATATTCTCCCATTGAATTAACATTAGCAAACAGGTGTTTTCGCATGACTGAACTCTTAACTATTATTGTTTGACCTATATCAGGGAAACATTATTTCATAATAATTGTCTTAAAATTATTCAAATACAAGTAGATGATAGTGATTCATCTTGCAAAAAAAAAAGGGGGGGGGGTTGTAAAGAATTTTAATCTTTTGACAGTGGCGTAAGTGATTTACACATACAAAGAGTTACAAATATTTTCATATAAAACTTTTAGATAGAATATATTTATTAACACATTTTTTAAAAGCCTTCCATCAAAAATTTCACAAATTAATTAATGTGTGTGGAATTTTTCAAAAATAATATGTAAATATTCAACAAAAATATCTAACAAAAATAAATATCTAATAATTTCTAAAATATATATATCATGAGCGGTAAAAAATGAAAAGAAAAAAGAAATTTTAATGAGATGAGCTAAACTCAATATATTTATTATTTTGAATTCACATATATTCACCCTTTGCACACCGTTGTCGCCGCTACGGCGACATGGTAAGACAAGTGTTCTCGCCGCTTTTGCGCCAAAGTATGCCAGCATCTAGAGCCAATATTGTATCTTGTGTGTAACTCTCTGAAGATGTTTTGGCACAAGCTTAGTGCCCTGCAGTGATGGTAAATTGTAGGAAATTTCCCATATTCGAGGGAATAACGGAGCTCTGCTGGAAAAAGGGAAATTCCTTGACTTTGTTGGGAATTTTGTGTACTTTCATTATTGCATCTACATAATGCATTTTTACCAAAATTAGCATATTTGCCTGCAAAACTTCAAATTATTTTCCATTTTGGAGGTCTTGGGCGGTCATTTCTTCTGTTAAAAGAAAAGTTGAATGTGGAAATTTCTTGTTATGCGGATGTTACATAGGGTAAAGCTGTGAGCGGGGTAAAGATAGAAAACGGTCCAAAACACGGCAGATGTCGAAGTATTGATATCGTATAATGGATAGAAATAAATATACAAACAAAATGATGCATGCTTTTGTCCCCGTCATGGCTGCATTTCTAGAGCCCAAGTCTCCTATAATAAATCGGTATTTCTGGTCTGAGATCTAGTTTTCGATGTTATTCTAGAAAAGAAAGACAGTCAAACGGGATTTTTATTAACACGTTCACGCCGGCGCGGTGGGTCACACTCGACTGTCTCAGAGTTGTCAAGTCTCCGGCTTTTTGCACACCACTGTTATTTTAGAGAAAATGTTATTCCTTTAAATCGCCCAATTGTTCTAATTAAATAAAACAACATTTTCTGTATTAAATTACTGGTATCCGAAGAGCCGGAGACTTGGCAGCTCTGAGACAGTCGAGTGTGACCCACTGCGCCGGCATGAACGTGTTAATATTTTTCCGTGAAAAAGCGGAAAGTAAAATTGGCACCGGGCATAAATGTAATTTTGATTAACAGAGCAAATGTCCTTTTCCAAGGTTTTACAGAGAAGATGGAAGCAACTGTATGACGACGATAATTTCACTAGAGATATTTAAAACAATATACAGATAATCTGCACTACAGGAATACTTAAAAGAACAGCGGTTGATGAAAATATTTAAAATGTTCTTAATAAAATCTTACACAAAAAAAATAAAAATTCTCTGTTATAATGTAGGTATGTTAAAAAAAATAAAACTAAAAAAATGTTAAATTGATCCTTGGGTCAATCCATTTCAAAGCACCAAGGTGGTGTCCCTCGACATTTTTAATTTTTCTAATCTTTTACCAAATTTTCTCTGTTTAAAAACATGATTAAAATTTTTTTTGGTCATATATTTTTTTGGAGGTGGCCATTTTAACAAGCTATACCGCCATTTTTAGGCGAAAAACGTGTTTTACGGAAAATGCTGTAACTGCTTTATTTTTATGCCTGTCAAGATGAATGAAAACCAAACTGTTCAGCATAAAATTTTTTGAGGAAAAATTATTAAATCTGGTTAATTTTAAATGTCGGATGCGTTATGTCGACGATACTTTTGTTTTAGTTGATAATCCTTTTGATATTTCTACCATTCTTCATACTGTCAATTCTATCGACCCACATATTCAGTTTACTTTTGAATTAGAAAATTGTAATAAACTTCCTTTCCTTGATGTTTTAGTTACCAAATGCGATTCTTCTTTCAAAACTTGTGTTTATAGGAAACCTTTTTCTGTTTCTAACCCACCTCATGCTCTCTCAAATCATCCTGTCAACCAAAAAATCGGTGTTTTTTACACGTATGTAAATCGTGCTCTCAAAATTTGTTCCGATTCTGTATCCCTTAAGGAAGAGCTTAATTACTTAAAAACCGTTGCTGTCAAAAGAGGTTTTAATCCTTCTGTTATCAATAATGCTGTGAAGAAATTCAATAGACCATCTAATAGATCTACTCTTTCCAATTATGTCAAAAGCAAACCCGATAATTTGGTTGTCCTCCCCTTTTATCCTCCTTTATGTTTCAAGTTAGCTAAAGTTTTATGTCGTTTCAATTTAAACATTATCTTTAAACCTGTCAGTAAATTAAAATTCCCCTCCACTAATTCTCCTGTTCCTGATCTTCGTAAATGGGGAATTTATAAAGTTCCTTGTAATGGTTGTGATTTATCTTATATTGGTCAAACTAAAAGGAATCTCGAAATCCGCTTAAAAGAACACTCGCGTTATGTAATCAATCAAGAATTTTCTAAATCTTCTATTGCCAAGCACTCTTGGGATTCCGGCCATAGTTTTAATTTTCAAAATGCTAAAATTATCTCTAATGCCAATAGTATCTCTGAATTGGACTTTCTTGAAAATTTAGCTATTTATCTTAATCGTGATGATATTGTTAATGATAAATCTGATCCCACAATGCTCTCTGCAGCTTGGAAAAACCTTTTCAGTACTACCATTTAATTTATTTTTGTATTATTATTATTAGTCTGTTTTATATATATATATATATATATATATTATTCATTTATTTATTCATTTTTAATTTCATGTGTTCCCATTTTGTATTATATGTATTTTTCCCCCTCCCATTTTTTGCTCCTCCTACTCTGTGTTCTTTTGTTTTGATTATTCTCTTCTGTGATTGGCTGTTGTCTTCTACTTTCCTATTGGCTGTTGATTTCTAACTTCCTATTGCCTGTTTCTTCAGCTTGTTTCCTTTCCCTTATCTCTCATTTCAGTCTTGCCTCTGCTTTCATAGTAGAAGGACGTCTTCTTTGCGCCTGATGAAGAAAGACTCAGATCTTTCGAAAGGCCTAGCGCATTTACAAATTTTTGATGGTGTTTTAAGAAGATTTTTTGTACTCAGCATAAAATTGTCTACATTTTATGTAATTATAAAATTTTCATTTGACTTAAGGTATCCGCACACCTTTGGAAGGGATTTTTTTAAATTTTTTAAATTTTCTCTTGTTACCCATTTCTTATTATGACATTTACTTTAAAATTTTGAAAAAAATATAAAAATTTTAGCAATTACTCAGAAATAATTTTTTTACAGTGAAAGACAGTCAAAATTAAGTCAAAAATTGACATTTCGCAAAACGCGATAACTAAAAAATGAAACAATATATTGACATTTTGTCAGTTGCATAATAGACAGAATAATTTTCTCTAGGACTTAGACTACACACATTATAATCGCATCTCTATCTCAGATGATATGGCAGTTAAAGTACTAATGTAATGAAAAATTCGTAAAATTTGTCTCAAGTTTGTCATTTATACAGGTGCAAATATAAAACTATTTAATATATAATCATGAATGTAGTCTATTTCCCTCTAAAGACATTTGTAAAAGAAGTACAGAAAATTTCGTGGCATTTCATTCATAGTTTTTTTGTTTTAGGATGTTTTGCGTATAGTAAAAATCTGAAAAACTTCATTTTGAGAAAAAGCTAAAAATAACTTTTAAACACAGTTCAAAAGCTGTAATAGCTATAAATTTAAACGGTTGTAACTCGAGTTCTATTTTAGATACAGACAAAATTTAAACAGATTTCGAAAGTTAAAAGATTAAATTTTAATATTATTGCACAAATGAAAAATTGCTATTTTGATCGAAAATTACGTTTTAAAGGTGTTCGGATACCTTAAGGATGTAGTTCAAAAACATGCTTGAAAACCGGAGAAATTAAAAGATCAAACAACACAATTTCGCTGCCATTATTTTTTATGAAAGAGATCAGACTCGCCTTAAATATTTTTTTCTTACACAGACCTGTTATAGGATTACTTATTTTTATAGCCTAAGTACTCGTTAAGAAGCTCCTTCACACAAGCGAAAACACCAGCTCCCTAATGAAATTTTATAAAATATCTCGGTTGCATACGCCCCGCCCCGCCTCTTGCCTTACCCTTTGCCAAGTATCATATTAGCTCTTTTGATTTTTGAAAATACACCTTTTACTCGAATCAGCGAAATTCACATTTTTTCTATAAGTATTCTTCGTCTTCTTCTCCTTTTAACGTTGCGATAAATATTTATTGTAACAGAATTAATTTAATTGCATATCAAATAGCACTGAGAGCCTATTTTACGAACTTAGCCCTTCATTCCCAAAATTCATTTTACCAATACATCATAATGTTTTTTATTTAGAATGTTCTGTACATTTTTTAGAGTATTTGAACATTCTTTAGTCTTATATTTACTAAGCAAGAATGCGTAAAATTTATCTTTATCGTCATTGTGAACGTATTTAAGCAGAAAGTACCTGTAATGGTATGTATCTGGAAGAAGAAAAAATGGAAAGGGGGCGGAGTTTTTGGTATATTTTTAGTGAACTGTTATTCAAAATCCAGTTAGCCTCAAACATAAAATTTACAATTTAACTTTACATTACAAAGATGTTTATTATCCTAAATTTTCAGAAATTTTTATTCAGTCCCTTTTGAGATTAGCGAAAATGGCCAAAATCAGACATAACGCAGTTTTTGATGAGCTGTACAAAAAAAAAAAAAAAAAAAAAAAAAAAGGAAAAGGTTTTCAGGATTGAAAATTTAAAAATAAGTATTCCTATAACAGGTCTGTGCGAGAAAAAATTATTTAAGGTGAGTCTGATCTCCTTCGTAAAAAATAATGACAGCGAAATTGCGTTGTTTGATCTTTTATTTCTCCGGCTTTTAAACATGTTTTTGACCTACATCCTTAAGTCAAATGAAAATTGTATAGTTGCATAAAATGTACACAATTTTATGCTGAACATTTTGGTTTTTCATTAATCTTGACAAGTGTAAAAATAAAGCAGTTACAGCATTTTCCGTAAAACACGTTTTTCGCCCAAAAATGGCTGTATAGCTTGTTAAAAATGGCCACCCGCAATAAACTATATGACCAAAAAAATTTTTAATCATGTTTTTGAACTCGGAAAACTATAAAGAAAATTTGGTTAAAAGATTAGAAAAATTAAAAACGCCGAGCGACACCGCCTTTGTGATTTGAAATGGATTGAAATGGATTTCAATTCATTTACTTGGGTTATTTTTGTTGAGGGTGGGCGTGTTATTTGTATTGATTTTACATATTTGTGTCTGATTTCATTATGTCTCCTTAATTTTTTTTTCTTCTATGCAATGTTTTTAAATTTAATAATCACCCAACTTTTTATTTGCTTACTATTTCTCATATTTTATTTAAAATTAATTTCTTATTTATAACTAAAAAAGGGGCGGGGTGACAGTAAGAATCATGAAACATAACAAGCATGAAATGCGTTAGGTCTACCGGGAAGTTCTGTCCGATAATGTTATTTCACGGCTACTTTTTAAAAATTCAGATTTCAAACGCGCTTGCAATAATGTAAACACTCACGGAGTAGTTGTTAGCTTATCAGGGCTGACACAGGTGACTATTTTTTAATTCTATTTCGCACTACTGTTTCAAAACAAAAGTCTGCAATATATGCTCTCACAACATATGCAAGAGAATTTTTTTTTTTTAATAGTGGTTCAAACAGAATATAAAAAGAGTCACCTATGGCTGTACTGCTCATTCACCCGGAGTGCGATGCATAGGCGTAGAGTTATATGGGCCCGTGGGGCTCGGGCCCCTCCAATAATTTTTTCAGACGGGCTATATTTTTTTACGCCAACTGACATAGAAAAAAACTCAGATTTTGTAATTTTATATAATTTACAAAAGTGTTTAGCGTATAATGTTTTCGATGGATAATTGTTCTCTCTAAATTCGCTGTTTACTATTATTCTTAGTAAACAAGTAAACTGAAAAATTTTAGCGTGGCGTATGGGGAATAACTAAGCACTCTCTATGGTGGGGTTTTCTTCCTTCTTTGGACACTGGGCATGGACAGACTTTCTGGGAAGAATTTCTTTTTCTGATTCGGCGTCATAGACATAGGGCAATAAATTCACATTTTTAATGGACAACAAATGGTGTCCGATATGATCTGATTAGAGCACAGATAAGATGGTTCGCCGTTTTCCGGACCTACAAAGAAACCGACTCCAATTTACGAGCTTTAAAGAACTCGGGAGGGAGGGGGGAGAGGATTTAAGTTTTGTTGCAAGTGATGAAACTAGAAGCCAGGAAGAATTACCAGTGTCTCTAAAGCATAGAATATAAAGGGAGAAATTATTTGTCTCTAAATCATGCATAAAGATCATATTTACTAAACTAGTCCAAACCTATCAAGCGGTTTCTCTGTATAGCAAATGACGATTCACCAGGATCTGGTAACAATAAACATTACATATTCAGTTCTTATTCAGGCCGAGCAAGAAACCCTTTCTCGGGCCGTTTTCTTTCATTACTATCAGGCTGAGTAGGGACCGGGTCTAATTTTTTTCTGTAAACCCGGGCCATTCTTAAACTTAATTTTTTTCATGTCGTTTCGGACTGACAATTGATTCGATTTTCGTGATATTTTCAAACTTTTCGATGTTCATATAAAAGTATCTATCTGTACATGCGCATTCATAGCAAACACAGCAGGGCCACTTTTCCGTGCGCAACCCTGTAGTATTTATATTATGCATTTATACACTAACTAGCTGACATGCCCGGCGTCGTCCGGTCCATCAAAAAATAGTACAAAATACGAAAAAAACTGAAAAAATCGCGAAAAATTAAAAAAAAAGCTGCACGAATTCCAAATAAATTTAAATGAAAAGAAACAAAATTTACTATTTTAGGCTAAAAGATAACCGAATTCCTTTTACTAATTTGGAAAAATCGTAGCGAATCGCGAAAAAACTCCAAAAATTCAAAAAATCGCAGAGGGCAAAATTTTGTTATGGGCTAAAACCTTAAAACAGGATTCCTTTTACGAATGTAGAAAAATCACCGCGGAATGCGAAAAATCTCTTAACAATGCATAAAAATTAGCAAAAAATTCAAAAATCGCTGTACGAATTTCGAATAAACTTTATTGAAAATATAACAAAATTTATTATATTGGGCTAAAAGTTTGACACCCAATTCCTTTTACGAATGTCAAAAGATAGCAGCGGAACGCTAAACATCGCATTAAAAATCGATAAAAATCAAAAATCGCAGAGGAAAAAAATTACAACAGCGTGTTACAAGTTTGAAACGAATTTCTTTTATAAATGTAAAAAAAGGTACGGAACGCGTAAAAACGCTAAAAATCGTGTTGAGATGAGGAAACTTTTTTTTTCAGAAATCGCGGAAAAGAAAATTTGCTATATTAAGCTGAAAGTTTGAAACCGCAAAAATATTATGCATGCCAAAAAATCGCTACAGAATAAGAAAAAAAAAACGCAAACAAACGCAGAAAAGAGCATTAAAAATTCAAAAATCGCTGAGAACACAATTCACTATAGTGGACTAAAACATTAACGGGAATTTTTTCAAGAATGTCAAAAAATCTCCACGGAATGCAAAAAATCGCAATAAAAATCTCTCAAAGTGAACAAAATTTACTACATTAGGCTAAAAGTTTAAAACCGAATTCCTTTTACCAATGTAAAAAAGTCACTGCGGAACGCGAAAAACCGCTGAAGATTGCATTAAAAAGCGCTAAAAATTCCAAAAGTCACAAAGTCCAAAAATTACTACAAGTACTCTAAAACATTTTAACCGGAATTCTTTCACAAGTGTCAAAACTCGTTGCAAAAATCGTAAAAACTCGCATTAAAAATCGAATAAAAAATTCAAAAATTTTGGAGGACAAAATTTACTGTATAATGCTAAAAATTTGAAACCGAATTCCTTTTATCAATATAAAAAAACCGCTGCGAAACACGAAATAACGCTAAAAATCGCAAACAAATATTAGCGAAAAATTCAAAAATCGCTGTACGAATTCCGAATAAACCTTTTTGAAAAGGACAAAATTTACTATATTATACGCTAAAAGATTGAAATCGGATTTATTTTAATAATTTAAAAAAAAATCGCCTCAAACCGTGAAAAAGCGTTAAAAATTGCATCAAAAATTATATTGAAAAAGTCTATTCAAAAAGTTCAAGGTGCTTTGGGGTGCTTAACTAAATACATAGAGGTACCTTCATACCAAATTTTGTGGTTCTGCGTGCAGCAGTTTTTTCAGAACATAGCCGACAGACAGACAAACTTCTTTCCTTATTATTATAGACTAGTTGACCCGCGCGGCGTTCCCCGGGCCCGTGATAATAACCTTTAATAAAGCGCAAATTTGTGTGATTTTATGCCTTTAATCCGATTTTGTCCGAATTTATATTTTTAAACGAAAAAAAAAAATCTCCAAAAAATATTGACTTTTAATGGTAAAAGCGTTCGGAAGAAGTCATTTTCTGTTTTTCACGCACGGTCGTTTCATATTTTTTTTTTTTTTTAAATAGTTTATTTTGGTCTGAACTCTTTAAAATTTTTATCGTTATAAATATAACCGTTTCTCAGACCGTGTAAAATTTTCGTGATAAAAATATTGATATCTAATTCTAAAAGACATGTTTTCGTCTGCCTTTTTACTTTGCAAGAAGAAAGTATTGGATTCAAGAAAATTTTCGAGTTCCGGTTTTCGACGGATTTACACTTTTTAGCGGTCACAGATCCCGAAAAGCATGTTTTTACAAAATGACTGTCTGCGAATCTGTGTGAGTTTGTCTGTGGCATAATTTTTTTGGACGCTCTATCTCAAGAACTAACGCACGGAATTTAATAAAACTTTAGGTTGAATTAGTCCCTGATTTAAATTGGTGCTGAATAGTTGTTGGTTTAAATCGCATTATATCTCAAAAATTAATGCACAGATTTTCATAAAACATCATATTCTGTTAGTCCTTGATATTGTTTGGTGCCGATTAATTTTTGGTGTAAATTCCTCAATAGGTGGCGCTGCTATGATGCATTATTCACGATTTCCGCAATAGCTATACCTCAAGAACTAATGCTCGTCAGATTTTCATCAAACTTTATGATTCAGTTCTATCTTGATATTATTTCGTGCTGATTACGTTTTCGTGTAAATCGTCCAACAGGTTTCGCTGCTATCTGCATTTTTCACGATTTCTACAATAGTTTTTTCTCAAGAACTAATGTACATACGTTCATCAAACTTCAGATTAGGTTAGTCTGTGATATAAAATGGTGCTGATTACTTTTTGGTGCAAATTGGCCAGCAGGTGACGCTGCGATACTGAATTTTTCATGATTTTCGTAATAGTAAAAACTTAAAAACTAATGCACAAATTTTCATTATACTTCAAATTCAGTTAGATGTTGATGTATGTTGTTCTTTATTATGTTTCGGTGTCAATCGCGCAATAGGTGGCGATGCTGTGCTCCGTTTTTTACGATTTCCGTAATTGTGCTGTCTCAAAAACTAATTTAATCAGACTTCATATTCTGTTGCACTTTCACATAAATGGATCTTTTTTTAGGCTTGGATGTACAGTGCGACATGTTTCGCTTTTATGCTCTTTGAGCTAAGAATTTTTCTTGCAGACATCTAAGAGGGTGGATGCCAAAATTCAATTGTTTGTTTCAAAGATGCGATGCTTATATCTCCTTTTAAAAGGCTCACAATTTAATGAACCTATATCTTTAGAATCCTTATGATTAAGATGAGCATAGATTGTCATTTAATTTTGGCACTGTGATAACGAATTTTGAAGTATTAACATGTATGAGATAGAAGAAAGTTTTGGGATCGTCACATTCGACTTGTTTTTCTTGTTTTCGTGTCGGGTTCTTTAACATAACAACAACAAAAAAAAAATAGTTTTCGTCGTCCGATATGTCCGAAATCATGCACGAGCGCGTCTCCGCCAATTTTCAAGAAAAGATATTTTTTATGAGTTTTTAATTAGTATCTCGGCCAATTATCAAAAAATTAAAAGTGTGAGCCCCTGGGGCATCCATACCTGCAATGAAATATTCTCATATAAATTTTCAGATCTCTGCGGGCAATAAATTTTCCTAGCCATCGGCAATAAACACACAAACAGCGATCTTGTCTTTTATTAGACATATAGATATTTATGATATATGTAGAGTAAAACCTGTCAAAACGGAACCTGTCTATGGCATAATCCTGTCTTAAATAGAAACTTTTCATGCTCCAGAAGGAAAGATTGCCATAGAATTTTACTTAATTAGCCAGAAACCTGTCTTAAAAGGAATATTGTTTCGGTCGCTTACGATTGCTTTTTCAAAAGGTTTTACTGTATGGATATGGATATATAGTTAGCCTGTGTAAACGGAACCTGTCTATTATGAAATCTTGTCTAATGGCAAACATTTCATGATCCATCGAAAGGAACTCTTTGAAATATTTTCCTGCTAAGGCAGACGAAAACCTGTATAAAACGGAAACTTTCAGCGGTTATTTGTAATTTTGTCTTAGCAGGTTTTACTATTTTTGTAATCATTACTTAGTAAATTTAATCCCTGTTCCAGGGGGCGGTATACCCCCCCCCCTTGCCTGCGTCACTGGCTGAGCCCCTCCAGTAATTTTGAAAACTTTACGCCTATGGTGCGATGATGCCGAGTTTCTGATTGCCCACAGTCAAAATTTCACGGAGTTGCTGGTAGCCTATACTCAAAAGGACGCGGAGTGCAAAGGGTTAACAATTGACGAGAAGTCTGTGAACTAAATAAACAAATGTTTTAAAATGAATTACATTTATTTAATGTAATTCATTACATCAAACCCTACGTTTCATATTTATACTCATACCACTAATATTTAAGGTTTTGTTTATGTAAATTTTAATTGTATCACGATACTGCAATTATATCTTTAGAAAAATTTTCACGCTGACATTTGCACGAGTTGAATGCTCTGTGCAAATGAGTGTGATCGAAGTCCGAATGTAGTTGATGGGAAGCTCAGCTCTCCAACAATGAGTCACAGTGAACCATGGATGGAGGCTCTGCCCACAGTTCGCCACGAGAGTCTGGGGAGCGAACGACTGCTAACACTGGAAATTTGAAAAAATTCTCCTTCCCTTTCACTTGTGGAGAAAAGGGAAAAACTACTGCGTTCTTCCCTCAGCCTTATGTAGCTTTCCCTTTTCGCTTGCATTTGTTATTCGATTGTGTAAATTGTTAAAATTATAAACAGCGAAGAATGTCGAATCTTATAATTTGAACAAACAACAACAACAACAAAAAAAAAACAAGCATCGAATTTGCAAAAAATGAAATGTTTTCAAAAGGAAATAATTAAAAAAAATGAGAATGGCTGTTATTTATCTGAAAATCTTTTGTTAGATAAATCTGAAAAAAGCATTTTTATAGCTTCATATTTTATTATTATTATATTTTTGTAACAGACTTAAAAAAGTAAGTAGTCTTGTCAATTCTGCAGTATTTTTAAAGATAATATATTTATGCGAAAAATACTTATCATATCCTATTATTTTTCTTTTGTGTGTGAGGGGGGGGGGACGCTTATGTAAAATTTTACAGTTAAAGGATTTTTGTAACTTTTGTACTTTTTTAAAAAGATATTTTATAATATCTTACTGGCGCATTATTAAATGGTTTCATGAAGGAAAATGACTTAATAAAGGAAAAGTTTAATTATTGCAATAAGATTTGAAAAGTTAATTTAAAAATTATTAAGAAGATTTTAAAACAACACTTCTTTTTAATTTCTTACAACATTCTCTTTCATATTTTTAATTCTATGTGTGCTCTGTAGCTGTAAAGGCCAGACATCGGAATAATTAATTATTTAACCCTTTATGCCCGACGCTACTTTAAAGTACCATTAAAATAACTTGATGTAAAATATGCATTGATTAGTAGTAGTACATTTTAGAATGAGTTATAGGTACTTTACGTTATCTTATTCCAAAAGCATTATTGGTTGAACAAAACAAAAATATTTTTAAGAGAATGTTTTTTTTTTCTTTTCTTTTCATTTGCATCTCTTCAGCTTTCTTGACGTTGAAAGTTCGAGGGTGAAAAGTTTCAGTTCGGAATTTTTCCTATATTTCTATTGTAAGAGTATTATACCTGTACTTTTCCTAATTCTATAAAATACTAAAAAAAATATTTAAAATAAAAGATTTGATTGAAGATACAAATATTGCACAAAATTCCTATAAATACAAATTTAATTAATTGACTTTAAATGTCAAAATCCTTCTAAAATTTATTAAATGATTGTGTAAATCTTCTAATGTAGTTTCAAAAATTCCCAAAAAATATTTTAGAAGATGAAATTTTCATGAATTCATAATTTGGGACATAAAGGGTTAAAAAAAATAAACGAAATGTCATGACTGTTGTAAAAATAATGTACAAATGACTATTTGCTTAATATTTTTATTTTAAAAAAATACTAAGCAAATACTCATCAACAGTCAATTTATATTAAGGAAAATCCTGTCTTTAATTTTATGAACCATGAGGATTGTCCATTTAAAATCGAGTTAATTGAAAAATATGTCGAAGTTTTAGCATTTTAATCACACTGATATATATATATATATATAATCTATAATTAATGAAAAAATTATTGCACAACTGGCGCTAATAGCAGCTCATATCAAATGCAACAAAGATATATTTCATTACTTTAAAATGTAAAAACACCATAACTCAGAAAAGAAGGTATATATCTGCAATATTTAACTACAAAAAACTTTTAAAAAACAAGTAAAAAGACAGGTAAAAAACAAAAACACAGGCAAAAAGTTAGGTTAAGTCTGTCCTCCCACTGTAGAAGAACAGACTGTTTTTTGCCTGTGTTTTTGTTTTTTACCTGTCTTTTTACTTGTTTTTTAAAAGTTTTTTATAGTTAAATATTGAAGATATACACCTTCTTTTCTGAGTTATGGTGTTTTTACATTTTAAAGTAATGAAATATATATATATATATATATATATATGTGTGTGTGTGTGTGTGCGTGTATGTGATTTTATATCCAACCATGAGTTCAAACAATTAATAAAATATGGTACTAAATTTAGATTAAACAAGAAGATGAAGTTAAAAAAATCTTTCAATCTATTCAAATCTGAATTACATATGTTTATACTCAATTTAAATTACAAATTCAATAAACCTATCCCCCTTTTCAATGAATGGAAATTTTAAATTTTGGATGATTTTAAATCATTTCAAATAAAATATATGAATGGTTCTTCTAATTACACTTACCATAGAATAAATGCAAATTTAGAGAAGGAAATATCGAAATTGAAAAAATACCTTTGTTTTTTGTTCAGTCGATAAAGCATCTAACAGTTTCGCAGTTATTTGAAAAAGCTATTATGCTAATATGATATTTACTGAGCTTAACAATAATGTCACCTACAGTTTGTATAAATCTACTATTCAGACACTGATTAAGAAACCCATCTGGCCTTTTCAAAAAAGGTTAATATTTCTCTGCCTAAAGTAGAAAAATTGTCATTTCCTTTTCTTTTCGTAACACCTAAATTTCATTAGATACCAATTAAGTACAGATTTATTTGCAGTAATGTAAACAGCATTGGAAACGGGTTTAATCGCAAATTTGAGGAAATGTTAAAAAAGAATTTGAATATCCTAAAATTTAAGTATAAAGATAATAATATGTATTGGATTATTTTGAACAGTTATGAGATCAGGAATGAATTAATTAAAGATGATATACGAAGTGTCCAGACATATGACTTTGAGAATCTTTTCACAAATATTCCTATTGCAGGGTTAAAAGATGTCCTTTTAAAAGTTGTCGATTTAATTATAGCTGACACCGATTTAGATTTTAATTTATTTAAATTATTATGCAATTTTTGTTTATATAACAACTATGTTTATACAGGTTCAAATATTTATTTACAGAATAATGGAATAGGAATGGGAACAAGTTATTCTTCAACGGCAGCTAACTTATTTTTATTTTATTATGAATTTAGAATTTTGTAGTGTGTACGATGTTAATTTTCTGGCTTTCAGATATATCGATGATTTGATAATTTTGAACTGTGATCGCGATTTTTGGGGGATATCATGCAACATTTATCCTGATATGCTGGTTTTGAAAAAAAAAAAAACAAATGAAAATAATAGTGCTGCTGATTATCTTGATTTGAAAATAAACATTTCAAACGGTATACGCATATCAATCTATAATAAACGGGATAACTTTAATTTTGAAGTTAACCATTTAGTTAATTGGAGTTCAAATATCCATAAACGCGTTTACGTCAATACCGTAATAGGTCAGTTTTTTCGCTACTATAAACTCTGCTCGAATAAAAAATTATTTTTTAAAGAACTTTTTAATTTAACCAGCATTTTGTATTATAAAAATAATATACCTTTGAATTTCATTAATAAATATACTAGTTTTACAGACAGTCTTCATTTTTGAGGAGTGTCTATGCGATTGACAGTTAATGATTTGTATAACTTAAAGCCTTTTTTTTAACGGTTTTACAAGGATGTCTGCAATTGTGTGGCAACAGACATGGAACGTGCATGGACAGATTATGGATCACTGGAATTTGGTTCATGTTTTTTTTTTTTTTTTTTTTTTTTTTTTGTGGCTATGTGGCTCGGATTTGGGTAAAATAATTTTATTGTTTCAGTATATATTACACATACGTTCTGAATCAGTTGTATCTTCGAGATGCACTGTTTATTGTGGCGTCGGGTCCGGTGGGGGAGTGTTCGCGATATGCTTTCAATTGTTTTTATGCATTTGATTTATGCTTTGCGACACTCTGGCCGAAACCCACTGCCACTACTGAATAATAGTTTGTTGTAAATTGTAATTAGTCTGAAATATTGCTGTGCTTTTTAAAATGTCCACCGCTGAAGAGGCCACAGCCTTTTGTTGTTTTTCTTGTTCAGGTTATATCTGTTTAAATTTCTTGGATGTTTTATGGTTATACTTAGTTTATTTATGGTGCAGAATTCTGGGTCTGACAAATGCATTTAACACATGCTATATATATATACATATATATAAGAAAAGAAAAAAAGAACTTATAAAGACTGAAATTCTGGAAGGGAAATTTTGTTTAAGGTCAAATAGATGCAGTAAATTAAACGGGAAAATTTATATTTTCGTCCTTATGTAAGTTAAAAAATTTAACCCCCCCCCCCCTTCCTCCTTCCTACTTAATCTGCTAAACGTAATCGTTAAAAAATATATTATCTCATACCTCCTACATAAAATCCTTTAATGATAAATAAAAAAAGTCATTGTAAAATATTCAAATCGAATTCCCCAAACTGGAAATTTTGACATAAGCTTGCGAAAAAGAAAAAAAAAGTAGAATACGATGTAGTCCAGGGGAAATGTACATTTTACCTTGCAGAAGGTTGGGTAGAAGATTTTATTTTTCTGAATTGTTTATAATGATGCCAACATGGAAAAACCAAGTTTTCTAACAAAATTTCTTAAGGCTAACTTTTCTGTGGCCAAAAAACAACAAAATTTTGGGACTTTTTTGATTTTTTTTTTTTTAAATATCTCGAGACCCGTTGCCGTAGCATATTATATGTCAATTACAATGTTAAAGAAGATAAAATGCTCTACAACTTTCATACTTACAACTTTTTTATACACTCAACAGCAAGCGCAGTACTTCATTTAAAAAAAAAAGGCTTTTTTTTTTTTCAATTTCTTAAAAATTGCGAAAAACGTAGTTTTGCCCCGATTATTCAAATATTCCCCGCGGATTTAATCGTGTATGTCGACTTCTAAAAATAGGTAGCAGTGAATTATCTATTATTTGCACACACTTGTCTTTATTTGTATCTCAACAGACATTTTATATTCAATAAATTTATATAATTTTAAAAGTAGGGCAGAGTGTAGATGAATGAGACAATTTTCATATTTAGACAGTAACTTTAAGTGTATACAATGTTAACTTTAAAGCTTTGTTTAAAAGACTACTTCAATATTTAGTAACTTATTGGCACGATAGTTTCAATTAAGAAAGAATTTTTGTTTAATTTTAATAATTTTTATAATTTTAATAACTTGCATAATGCATGCATATTTCTCCAGGTATCAATTGGATAGGTTTGAAAATTTGTGAAAAACATATTTTATTCCACACTGCAATGGTATATTTTATTTACAAATTATTGATAATATATGTTTTAATGTTTTACTGTTTTAAAGATAGTAAAGATTGGATTGTAGTTCCACATAAAAGGGAGGGGGGCGCAAAAAAGAAATATCTTTTATATAAGAAATATATCTTATAGCTACAATAAAAATGACAACAGATTATTTCATTAACTAATGTTATGCATTTATCTCTTGTAAAATTTAAAAATTCTTACAATAAAATATTTGAGATCACTTGTTTCATAACAATATTTAAAAGATTAGTTTTAAAAAATATTGTCAAATTTTTTCCCCACTTATAACAATAAATATAACAAGAGATTATATAATTTTAGCATGCAAAAATATATAAAACTTTAAGATTATCTATTAATTGCTTTAAGGCTCAAACAGAAAAACTTACTTTGGTTGCTGAAAAATATGCTTTGTGGAATATTCTAATCTTCTTTATTATGTACTGTTAAGAAACTATATCTGTTTAACAATCTTAGTGATACCATTTATCAGATGAAATACCAATTTATTTATGATTGTAGGCCATATAAACATTTTTGTTTTCGCATTTATCTCCTGACTCATTCAATTCCACTTTCCGTACACAAAGTAAGGTACGCAATAGGACTGCATAAGCTAAAGGGAAAAAAAATTATTTTAATAATAATAATTTCTACAGTCTATTTAACAATATTTTTTTCTCTTTGATGGCACTATTGTAGGATTATTAGCATCCCGTTTCAAAGGAATATCCTTATCATGAATAAAACAGATATCTGGATCATCTAGAGGTGTAAAGCCTAATACTTCCCATTTATCAGCATTTCCCTGCACTTTCTTCCACTTTCTTCTCGTGACTACTGTAGTCTCAAGCGAAAATATTTGCACGCTAATGTTAAACCTATGGGAGCATTCTTTTCAGAATTCTTGCTTGAATTTCAATATTTAATTTTTTTTTTTTTCCATGTGATACCTGAGGTCGATATCTAACGTTGTACGTTTTTAATTTTTACAATTTGGTTGCATTTTTTAATGAAGATACTTTAAATTTCCGAACGGGATCCAAACCGTTTTTCAAAAATGAAATTGTCCGAACATTAAAAAAGAATGCAAGCAAACCCGAAAAAGAACAAAAGCACAACATTAGATATTGATCTCAGGTACACCACGAAAAAACATTGTTTAAAAGTAATAAAATGGAAGCGAGATATTTGTCAAGAACGCTTCCATAGGTTTAATGATACCTTACGAATGTCTTCATGTGACTAATTTAGCCTCATAATTCATATAACTGTGACTTTAAACGCCTCAATACAACAACTACCGTAAAATCTTTGAAAATAAAATCTGTATATACGGAATGCGGTCTTTAAAGAAAAAAAAAATATATTTTTTGAAAGAATATGAACAATTATACCTGCTAAGATGGGAACCTGTTTAAAGCGGAATATAATTTCGGTTTATTTCGGTTCGGTTTTCAAGGTTTTAACGAATCAATATTTTACAAAGCTGATTACGTATTTAATGATTACACACTTAAAATTTTCAAAGTCCGGCTATTAGATATTTATTCAAATTCTCCTGTTAAATTTTCTTTTAAGGCGGGGGGATGGGGCGCCAAAATCCATGTTTGCCACTGGTGCAAAAAAAGGCTAGTTTTTGCCCTGAAACATGTAATTTACTGCTACCAATATACAGAAGTTGACATACAAGATTAAATCTGTGGGAAACATTTAAATAATCGGGGCAGAACTACGTTTTTCATGGTTTTTAAGAAAATTGAAAAAAATTGTCCTATTTTTGAAATGGCGTACTGTGCTTGCTATTGGGTGTATAAAAAAGTTGTAAATATGAAAGTTGTAGAGAATTTTATCTTCTTTAATATTGTAATTAACAAATAATATGCTACGGCAACGGGTCTCGAGATATTTAAAAAAAATCAAAATAAGTCCCAAAATTTTGTTGTTATTTGGCCACAGAAAATTTAGCCTTAAGAAATTTTGTTAGAAAACTTGGTTTTTCTATGTTTGCATCATTATAAACAATTCAGAAAAAAAACTCTACCCGACCTTTTGCAAGGTAACACCCTTTTTTTGGTACATTTCTCCTGGACTAATGAGGTTTGTGCTAATCTTAACAAAATATTAAACATTTACTACAATTGGCCTTATTTAAAAAAATAATAGGTAAACACACAGAAAGTTAAATCATTAATATATAAAACTTAATAAAAAATTAATACTGTAAAAATGAATTTTCCGAGGTGAAAAAGAAAAAAAACAGTATTTCGTGGACACAGATTTTTGAATATAGTTATATATAATATTAATTGCCAAATAACTATATTATATATAAATATAATGCAGAATTGACAAATCTACTTATTTTTTTTAAATATGTTAACATATATATATATATATATATATATATATATATATATATATATGTGTGTGTGTGTGTGTGTGTGCGTGTGTGTATATAAAAAAAAATATTATAATATTAAAATAAAAAGCCATAATTATAAAAATAATTTTTACAGATTTATACATAAAAGGTTTTTATATAAGTAAGAGACATTCTTCTTATTTATTTATTTCCTTTTAAAATGATATTTATTTTTGAAAAAAAAAAAAAAAAAAAAAAAAAAAACTTTTTTTTCTGAGAATTAAGTTATAAAATTCAACATTCGACATTTTTTATTTATAATTTTAATGTTCCGATAATAAATGCAAGCGAAAAAGGAAAGTTACACAAGGATGAGGGAAGAACGCAGACTGTTTTCTCCCTTTCTTCCTTGTTGAAATGCAGCCGAATTTTATTTAAGTGCTACTATTAGAAGTCGTTCTCTCCCCAGACGCTCGTGAATTTCCTTATCTTTCGCTACTCTCCCTACTCTACTCGTGTGTTTTTTTTTAGGTATAACTTGAATGAAAGTGCGATTTTTGATTTCTTTATTTACTATTAAATGGTTCATTGCTGTGTTCCATATAGTCATGAATTGATATATCCGAGACTAATAAAAAACCCTTTGTGGGAATGTGACTTAAACGAGCATATAATAACATAAATATGTGCAAAATTTTTGCCCATTATTTTAAAAAATATGGCAAAGAACTTTACAAATGAGGCAAATTCATCTTCATTTAAGAATTCTTTATCAAGAAAATTTTTAAAGTTTACTTAATTTTAATTTTATAATTTTTATTGTATATTTTATTGTAAAAATTCTCAATGTTTGAAATATAACCAAGAAATTGAACGTGCATATATCTACAGATACATTTATTTATATGAGTATAGTAAATAGATTTACGAATTAATATTTTTAAATTCTGAAAAAAATATTCTGTAATTTCTAACCAGTGTTCTAAACATTCTTCAAAAGCTATTGTGGGATGAATGGAATATATAATGTTAAAAGAAGAAAAAAACGACTTATTGATTCTGTAAGTAATGAAACCTGTAAAAATTATTTATTTATTTATTTTTTTTTTCCTTGTATTTCATGATCTGAAAATCATTAGCAACGTATAGATATATATATATTGTTAATAATAAATATTTATGTAAATATCCATGTTTTGGAAAAAAAAATCCATATAATTTGATTGCCGGATATTGGCGAAAAGGCTTAATTATTTTGTTGATATTATGAAGCATGTAAATATATTTTTATTTTTATTTTTATCATATACTTTAATACCATGACTGTCCGAAGTTAAAATATTTAATTTTATATGTATAGTTTCTATACATATATGCTTGTAATTTCAATCAACACATATTATGGCAAATGCCAAATTTATTGAAAATTGTTTGAAAAGTACAAATATCTATATATTTTAAATAATTAAGAGTCGTGTAAGTTTCCATTATATATATATATATATATATATATATATATATATGATTTCTTGCCGGATATTGGCGAAAAGGTTTGCTTACTTGTTTATATTATGAAACATGTAAATATATTTTTATCGTATACTTTAATACAATGACTGTCCAGATTTAAAATATTTAATTTTATATGTAAGTTTGTTATTTTTCTATATGCTTGTATATTTCACATCAACACATATAATGGCCAAAATTATTGAAAATTGTTTGCAAAATACATATATCTATATTTTTTAAATAATTAAGAATCGTGCAAATAATCGATGTACTGAATATTGTGTAGATATTTAAAAAAAAAAAAAGTATTATATTTTTTATACTATGACCGTCCAGAATTCGAATATTTTATTTTACAATTTCCCTTAAAATAAAATTATTATTTTATTTTTTTCCTAAACATAATATCTATAATAATAATTATTTTTCTATTTCCTAATACACTTCATCTTCTGTACTTCCAATGTTTAAAATTATTGAAACAATTGTTCGCAATCAACTTTATATACCTATATTTTCCATCCGAAGTATGGTGAAAAAATAATTAAATGTTTTAAAAAGTTATCCTGATTTGAGTAGAGTTTGGTTTTTTGAAAAAGTTTTGGTTAATTTTCTATTTTGAAACTAATAAATATTATTAAAAAAATTTTTTTTACTGTGTATTTTACGGTCAGAATTCTCAATGTTTCAAATAATCAAGAATTTAAATGCAAATAAAAGTAAAAATGTACTTATAATTTTTGTTTTTGATGTTATAGTAGAGTGTTAATTAAAATATTTTTAATTGCTTAAAGCATTGGATTTATTTATCTCTAAATCTTTTAGTTTTTCCTACTTATAGTATAAAGAATGCCGAGGGAAAGTATACATATAATACATATCTTTCATAACGCATATAGAGCGAGGTTTTTCGTATTTTTATATGTAAAAGTAACATTTAATAAGCATTATTTACAGTAGAGAAAATCTATTTACAGTTTGTATTCACGCCATCTGCCGGAGAGAGTAGAGCATTAATGATTCCGAAACTAAGGGGAATTGTGAAGGCCGTATAAGGCAGGCGACCGAGTTTGGCACTGGACTGGCAACTTCTGTAACAAGGTATTGCACGCATTGACTGCAACGTAGTCGAGTTACTATGTCGACACCTCAGAGTGAGTTGAGATGCATTCCTATTGAACAGTCTAAATATTATAATCGGCCAGTGGGCCGACTTTCACGATAGTTATACGAACGACAATCCGCATTGCAAAAATGGTCTGTTAATATGTAAAATTATTT
This sequence comes from Maratus speciosus, assembly GCA_963932465.1. NCBI lineage: Eukaryota > Metazoa > Arthropoda > Arachnida > Araneae > Salticidae > Maratus > Maratus speciosus. The sequence goes on along the minus strand of OZ010798.1, from coordinate 102,500,231 downwards.
TTGAAAATACTCTCTGGTGTGAGTTTTTTATTTAAAATTTCATTTTAAGGTCTATTTTAAGTTACATCTTATACAGTCATGTATCCAAATACGCACAATATACAAGTAAAGGCTGTCTATATTGAACTTAAAAACTGATAATCTGAAGGAGGCGAACTTTATTTGTTTTTTCAGATTAATATAAGTAGAAGATGTTCTAATAACTTCAATTATATGATCAAGCTTCTTTCACTATATTATAGTAAAACAATACAAAAAATGTTTGTTTGAAGAAATATTTATTTTTTTAAACTTGATAATAGAGTTTCTAAAAAATTACACCTACAATTAATTCCTTTTGAAGATCCGATAATTGTAAGCATAAGGAACATAATGAAAAATATACTATACCAACACATATCTAAATGTCTAAATGTTGCTATTTTTATTTTGAAAGTTTCTAGTACTTTCATTGCATTATTTAATTTTCTGATAAACAAAAAAAGGTAGTAAACTTTTTCTTAGTTAAATATGCCACAAAGAAAATAAAATCACTGTTAAAGTTAAAAATTCATTCACGGGTATCCTTTATTTTTGTTCGAAAAACTTTATTATTTACCTCTGATTGAAATATAAAAGAAGAAAAATCTATTTTTTCGTGTAGTCTTGTAATAATAATGACAAATTTTACGCATCACTAACATACATAATGTTAACTAACTGTTTACACAATCGTTACGTAAAATGCCGTTAATATTAAATGCCAGTACATAATAGGGACATTAATATTCTGAATAAATACGAGGTACCGCAATTTCCCGCATATCCACCGCAGCTTAATTAAGTCTTTTTCAAACCAGAAATTTTATTGAAAAAAAAAGAAGTCAAATAAGTGCTAAGCAGAAGTAAGTCGCATTTGCGGGATGCAGCGCGGCAGAGGAGTAAAGTTCTTATTAGAATAGACTTTTTCGTGGTGTTGTTGTTCTATAAAGCGAGTGGTGGTGATTTTTTCAAAATGGCGTCTGAGGCTAGTACCCAGACAATTAGTGATATTATACAGAGTATAGTGGATCATACTGCTGATCCGAACTTTTCTAAGAAATTTCAAGGACTGAGCGCCCATTATGAAGAAAACGTTAAACAATGTATGCTTGAATTCTTTGCCTATCTTGATGACTACATCCACTCAACCAGGAGTAAAAAGAATTACGCAACATCGTCTCCTGACCATCAGGAGGTGAGTGTTGTTTGCCAAGAGGCTTTTTCTTTAATTAGGGAGCCTATCTCATACAAGAACTTACATAATTCAACTTATTTTGATATTTTTTGCTTTTCAAAGTATAGATGTTCGGCAAATAAAATTTTAGCTGGATTTGGTCTTAACGACTTTATTCTAGCCAAAAAAGGTACGAAACGTACCCTTGAAGAGGAACACTCACAACTCCCCTTGCATAACAAGTATTCTAACCTTGCTAAGGATACCTTAGATATCCAAATGATTGAAAATGATCCGTCGACCACTGACGTCGCCGATAACGCGTCGGGAAGTTGCAAAAGCAGGATAAATCCGTTCTATATTGAATTGGAAGGTAATTGGACAATTTTGGCCAAAGAAATAGCTGATATAAATCAGGAAAAACCTAACATTGCACTTAAAGGTGAGCGCCTGATGGTGCTTTGTAAAAATGATAATGACTTCTGGAAAACCCAAAGTTTTCTCGACCAACACGCCAAAAAATATACAACCTTGAACCCAAAGGACCAGCGTCCAAAGAAAATTTGTATTAGAGGCTTACCGTGTTATACCGAAAATAGTGTTATTGTAGATAGTCTTAAAGAATATGGATATACGGTTACTAGGGCTGCCATGCTCAAAAACAGGAAAACGGGCAATCCTATGCCGCTATATATGGTTAATGACTTGCTAATCCCAACTAAAAACTTTGAAGAAATTTATAAGATTAAAGAAATTTCGTACATATCAGTTACTATTGAGGCTTTCAGGAGTCAAAATCAGGTAAAACAATGCTATTGCTGTCAGGGCTATGGTCACGCCAGTGAGGTATGTGGGTTTACTGAAAAAGCTGCAAATATGGTGAACAACATCTTACACCTAACTATACTCATAAAGCACGCATAACGCCTAAGTGTGCGAGCTACGGGCTGGCGCATCCAGCCACGTGCCGCGGTTGCATTAAAAACCCCTACAAGAGGGAAAATAACAATCAGAACAATAAAAATAAAGGCAACTCAGCTAGATATACTGATAGGAAGGTTTCTCAGCAGGCCCAACAACTGGGAGAAATCTTCAAAGATTTCATTTATACTAAAACCATACCTCAGGATAAGACTAATTCGGAATCAAATGCTTCCGCTTCTAATAATGTTGAATCCCCTGTTGAGGATGCCTCTTCTTCACAATCTTCTGAAAATACTAACTCTGCTAATTCTGAAAAAACTAAAAATACTCCATCCCAGTCAACCAAAATTCCTCCCAGGTACAGTAATGCTAGAGAGGAAATGTTTAGTACTTTCCAAGACATAAAAGAAATTTTGCAAATATCCAAATTCATTAAATGTTTAAAAAATATTTCTACTCTAGCAAAAAAATATAACAATCCCATGGAAAAAAAATTATTGTTTTTATTCAAGAGTTTGACAAATTAGCTAATGATTTCTCCTCCCCCAACCATGTCTAGTCTTCATCTTAAATCTCTTATTGTGTTATCCTCGAACTGTTCTACTTTAAAAAATAAAATTGACGAACTTCGTGCTTTTATCTCTAACCACCCTAATATTGATATAATTCTTCTTCAAGAAGTGCACAAACCTAATAAAAATCAAAATTTCTGGTTATAAGCTCTACCATACCCCCCGTCCTGGATCCGTTCAGGGCGGAACTGCCACATACCACACTACCCTACCCAACAAACTACATACTCTAGTCTTGACTATATGGGAATTGTTGTACAATTGCCACGGGTTAATATTAACTTTGTTTCTTTATACGCTAGACACTCACCTTTATCCCCAGTCAATGACCTAACACAGCTTTTCTCACAAAATACGCACTGTTTCATCGCAGGTGATTATAATGCGCACAACCAGCGATGGAACTGTCATTCAACCACCTGTCGTGGCAGTGCACTACACAACCTAATCACTCACCTAGGACTTAGCTTACATGCACCCAACACCCCTACACGTAATGGGCTTGGTAGAGGTCGCCCCTCCATTATTGACTTTGCAATTTCTAAAAATTTGGTTTTTCCTATTAGTTCTACAGTTATTAATGATTTAAGTTCTGATCACCTTCCTGTTGTTTTTAAAATTGATTGTGTTGACACTCCCCCTCCCCCCCTTCTGTGGCTGTGGATTGGAGTAAATTTAAAACCTTTCTCTCCAACTCTGATCTAATTTTCCCTAATATTACTAACACTGATGAAATTGATAATGCTGTTGATAACATTCAAAATATTATTATTAATACTCAAAAGCAAGCTACTTATCAATATACTAAAAATAATAACTCTTTTACCCTGCCTAACTCTATCCATAATGTATGTAAGCAACGTAAATGACATCCGACAGCTGTATCAAAGTACTAGGGATCCTACTTTAAAGCCCATGATTAATAGGCTTAATAATAAAATTAAAAACCTCATTTCTAAAGAAAAGCAAAAAAGCTGGAGCAATTTTCTTCACTCCCTCTCCCCCTGAAGATAACTCTCTCTGAAAAATAAAGAAAAAACTTTTTTAAGTTTTTTCTTTATTTTAAGAGAATTGGTAGAGAATTGGTTTTATTAGGCTTGGCTTTAGAAGCCGTGGTAGAATTGACTTTATTTTAAGAGAATTGGTTTAAGAGATGGTAGAATAACTATTCTACCATCCCCCCTTAACTGCCTTTAATAACACGGCATACACGGACAAAGACAAGGCGGAAATTCTCGCCAGGTCCTATGCTGAGCAGTTTTCCCCTAACCCTTACCTTGCCAGCCCTAATCATTATTTTGAAGTCAATGAAGCTGTTGAAAATTTCTTAGCTACCCCTCCCGCGGACCCACTCCCGGAAATTCAACCAATTGTTATTTCTAATATCATCAAAAATCTTAAAAATAGAAAAGCTCCAGGATAGGATAATATAACTAATTATGCTCTTAAAAATCTTCCTTGCAACTGTATTATTTATCTTACTAAACTTACTAATGCTATCCTTCAGTTCTATTACTTCCCTAAAGCATGGAAGACTTCTATTATTGCACCTATTCCTAAACCTCAGTGTAATCTTTAAGATCCGACTAACTATCGTCCCATCTCTCTTTTACCTTCTATCAGCAAAGCTGTTGAGCGAGTCATCAGGTCCCAGCTACATGACATATTATACACACAAAACATACTCATTCCTGAGCAATTCGGCTTCAGAGCTAAACAATCCACATTGCATCAACTCCTTCGTGTTGTAGAGTTCTTGAGTGAGAAACTAAACACGAATACACCAGCTGCAGCTGTCTTTCTTGATGTCGTTAAGGCATTTGATAAGGTCTGGCATATTGGCCTGATATACAAATTAATTAAGCTTGGTATTAATGCTAGACTTATCTTTCTCATACATTCTTACCTTAGCGACCACACCTTTCGCGTCCGCCTTAATAAAATACTTTCCACTCTCTACCGTATTCTCCCAGGTATTTTGCAAGGGTCGGTCCTCGTCCCTACATTATTTAACATATTTTTTAACGATATCCCAGGAACATTGAGGACTTATCTTGCCCTGTACGTGGACGACACGGCAATGTATGCCTCTGCACGTCATCCACTCACTTTATACAAAATACTACAAAAACACATTGATAAATTCCTTAGCTGGTGTAATCTATGGCGTGTTAAGCTCAACGAGCAAAAAACAGCTGCTGTCTTTTTTTCTAGAAAATTAACTTTTCCTAATCGCATTATCATTAACAATACTACCATTCCATGGACTAACGACGCTGAGTATCTGGGGTTACCTTGATAGAAGACTAACCAGGAAAAAGCACTTTATTAACATTCGAGGCAAAGTTGCTGGTAGCTCTCCCAACCCCTCTCTCCTCTTCTCAAAAGTAACACTCTCTCTATTCCCCATAAACTTATCTTGTACAATGCATGTATGAGATCTATTCTTACCTATGCTTGTCCGATCTGGGAATTAGCATGCAAAACTATTATGGACTACCTGTACCGTGCTCATAACAAAAATCTTCGTTATATCCATAATGGTCATCATTATCTTCGTAATTCAACTATCCGAAAGGATCTTAAAACCACCTCCTTAACCCTTTCAGGGGCAAGGCATTTTTGATCAAAACATTTTCAAATAATTAATTCGCACCGCAATTAACAAACAAATTTATTTGAAAATAACCAACAGCATTTTTTCACGTATATTATGAATTCGAAATTGTACTAAAAATTTACTGGTGTCATTTGTCAATTTAGGCATTAAAATTAACCGTTTGCAGACTGCAAACGGCGCCCCTCAAAGGGTTAAAGCAGCGTATTCATAAACTTTCTAACAATTTTTATAAGTCTGTCTACAGTCTTCCTAACCAAATTATAGCGGAACTACTCGACTACGAGGTATCCGACCCCACTAATAGAAAGCGCCCTAAATACTCGCTTTTACTTAATGATGAAGACTGAGTTTCCGTCATCTTCTGCTACACTTAACCTTTCTGTTTGTTCTGTCCTGTTTATAGTATTAAAAAAATTTTTGCTTTTTTACTATAAATATAGCATTTAATTATATATTTTTCTAATGTATGGTCTCGGAATAGAGTCTTTTTTTATGGGGCACGCCCCGGTCGCTTTTTCGTCTATTCCTTTCCTTTTTTTGTGTGGGGGGGGGGGACTAATGGAATTTTTCTCTTTCAAAATTTTTTTATTTTTTTTATTTTGTTTTTTGTTTTTTTTCTTTATTATATCATGTTATATTAGTACTTAAGTACATTTTTATTTTTTGTTAATCCTTTCTTAACTTTTTTAGTTAATTTTTTGATTGTGGCTACCAGCCACGTCTAAACATTATTTTTTTTTTCTAAGGCTCCCTAATGTCCTTGCAACACAATCACCTTTCCACTGGATGTAAAGTTGCTGCGCAACTAGGTAGTCCATAAAGATGATTACATTGTTCCACTTATTTACACGATATATACAAGCAGATACTATTTACATAATTATTAATGCCTTTTAATATTTTCTTCGTCACACATCTATCTCACTTTTTAACACGTCTCTCTCGAACACTCTTCTGCGTACCCCCTCATTCGTCGCCAAAACATAGTCTAACGTTCTTTCTTTCCCCCGCTCACTTCAGTTCCTGCTCGCAAATGAGCGTCTATCGTACCGAAGGTTAGCTTTAACGCGCATGCGTTGCCGCTGTATCTTTAGCTAGAGTATCTTTAGATGGCAGAGTTGTGATCTCCAATCACTCCTGGCGGCGCTTTGTTAGCTAGCGCTGTGGCGCCTTGGACAAGATGCAATCCTACAATATTTATAAACAATAAACTACAAATACTGTAAAAGATTAACACTAGAAAGACGGCGAGCGCTCTTTCTGATCGCTACCAAATGAATATATTTAGACTCGAACCAGAAATTTCTTTATAAAACTAAATTAAATAATACAAAGAAAAAAAAACTAGTTAAATGAATAAGTTAAATTTTTAAATTAAAAATTCTGGTGAAAAATATTTTTACAAAATTTGAGTAAAATTCCCCGTTTTTCTAGTGTTAAAAGAAGAATTTAAAATATTGAAGGCATAACTTAAAATTTTCAAAATTAATTTAAAATGTTAGCCATTCTTGAGTTTTTCCTTAAGGGACACCATTAATAAATTGATTTTTCATAACACTATTTCTAGAATTTATTGATACCAGTAGCGCCAACTTTTCAATAATATCGGGTGGGCTCAAAAAGTTTGAGTAAAATAACAGACATAATTTTTTTTTCTCTTAGTGTGTATGTGTGTGCAGAGAGACGGGGAAGGAGCGAAAATGACTAAAAATGGTAATTAGAAATTAAATTACTTTTTTAATAGTCCAAGAGCTGTTAAACATTTTAGGGAAGGTATTTGAGGCACCCTGAAAATTTGTGCAACACTTCTTTTGTAATGGCTGAATACAAAATCGAATGTCTGGCTGAAGGATCGTGGCCCAAAAACTGTGCCAGACACGTGTCAAGTGCCATTTTTTGACTACCCCCCCCCCCAAAAAAAAAAGGTATTTGAGGCACGCTGAGATTGAGACAGAATAATATTTATACTTAGAAAAAAATATTTTGAAAACGACAGACACTTTAGTCGGCCCAAAAACTGTGCCAGACACGTGTCAAGTGCCATTTTTTGACTACCCAAAAAAGGTATTTGAGGCACGCTGAGATTGAGGCAGAATAATATTTATGCTTAGAAAAAAATATTTTGAAAATGACAGACACTTTAGTCGGCACAAAAACTGTGCCAGACACGTGTCAAGTGCCAAATGGCACTTGACACGTGTCTGGCACAGTTTTTGGGCCACGATCCTTCAGCCAGACATTCGATTTTGTATTCAGGCATTACAAAAGAAGTGTTGCACAAATTTTCAGGGTGCCTCAAATACCTACTCAAAAATGTTGAACAGCTCTCCTACTATAAGTCATAGCTGCTAACTTTTACACTTTCTTCTTACCACTAAAATTTTACAGTAAATATTGTCTTATTTAATCATCGAAATCTCTCTATTAAACAAGGTAAAAATCTCTATAAAGTTTTAGTGGTATTAAAAAGGCGTAAAAGTTGGCAGCTATGTAAGTAAATTTTTAAATTATTATAATTTTATAAATAATTTTATTAGATTATATTTTTATGAGTTCTTCCTTAAAACTGCATTAATATTTATTTTAAATAACGTTGGAATTACTAACAATTGTAAGTGCAAAAAACTAAATGTCAAAAAAAAAGCATACATTTTAGTCACCTAAGTTCTTTATCAATTCAAGACATCAAAACTGATGACAAAATAGGCAGGAAATTTGTTTTCAGAAGAAATTAAACTATTACATCCGCTGAAGGTTTTTTCAGTGCTCCTGTAAGTCTAATGGATGTCCTTACTATTTTTCCAACGAAATTAGTTTTAGGACTGAGGGATTTCACAGAACACAGTCAAATACATTTACTTCGAATCAGAAATATGTCACGTCAATTCAAATAAATGATATGCGGAACAATGTTATCTATTCATGATAAATCAACAGAACGATTTTTACTCATTGAAAGTAAATCAGTACTCAAATAATTAAAAGCTAGAAGCATTGAATATTAATATATTTACTATTATTACCAAGCAATCCTGGTTCAGATCTCATATAGCGGAGATCGCTCGCTTCAGAATTTAAATTACATCTACCAAAATAAACAAACTGAAAAATATTAAAGTAAAAAATAGGGTTACCATAATTCTTGGCGGTGAATAATTTTCGCCAAGTCAAACAGAAAGAAAGGGTATTTTAACACACTGCCCCCGGATGAACAATTACTATTGTTCATCATTCAAACTAAATTTTTATCAAAGATTTCAAATTACATTAATAAGACAATTAAAAGTTAGAACATACTTACAATAATGAGACATACAATTAATTCAATTTTCACAGGAACAACTACTGAAACTAAAATATACAAAATAATGAATTAGAAAAAGTTAAAAAATGAAAATGTAAACAAAATTTTCGTAAAAGTGAAATGTTCAATGTTAGTCCATAATGTCAAGCTCCAGTTTATGAATGAGTTGGACCGGTCTTTTTATCAATCCAGATTCAGTTTGTATTGCACAAGATCTAACTTTCGAATCTCTTCCTAAAAAGAGCTCTGTAATTCTGCCGCATTTCCACATGTGCTTTGGAGTTTTATCTTCATTAATTAACACAACGTCACCAATTTCGAATTTAGTCGGAGCTTTGACAGGAACTGAAAAATTGGCAGAACGCAGTTCTTGCAAATATTCCTGCCTCCAACGTTTCCACAAATGGTTTAAAACTTGCTCTCGATATTTCAATATTTTTGTTAACGTTATTCTATTCGATTTAGGTTCGGTAACACAATGAAAATCTGGTAGAGAATTTATTCGCTTGCCGATCAGGAAATGTGAAGGAGTAAGTGGAAGCGGTTCACTGTTTTCTTCATAAACGCAAGTTAAAGGGCGACCATTAATCATTGCTTCGATTTCAGTTAAAGTGGTTTGTATTTCTTCATATGAGAGACAAGATCTTCCGAGAACTTTCTTCAAAGGAGTTTTCACCGAACGTACCATGCGTTCCCAAAAACCGCCCCACCAACTGGCTCTTGAAATAATGAATTTCCATATGATTCTATTTTTATTAAAATATCGTAAAACTTCCTCTTTCGATATTCGGCTCCAAACTTCTCTAAGAAGATTATCAGCTTTGATAAATGTTTTCGCATTATCACTGTAGATCGTTCGACAAATTCCTCTACGAGAGATAAATCTTTTAAATGATAAAAGGAAAGTTTCTGTCGTTAAATTGGTACATAATTCGAGGTGCACAGCTCTAGTGACTGCGCACGTGAAAAGAACTATATAGGCCTTTTCTTGGCGTCTTTGCTTTGACATAAATAGGTCTTGCAAAATCTACAGCACAGGTATAGAAGGGTGGTGATTCAATAACACGATCTTTAGGTAATGGTGCAATTTCTTGCTTCCCAGGAGAAGCTTTAAATTTTGTGCAAGTAAGACAGTTTTTCAGTACAGATTTTATCATTTTTCGTCCTCTAATTATAAAATAATTTTCTCGTAAGTGTGCTAAAGTTGTTGCAATTCCATAATGGAAAACCTTTTCATGGGCATTTCGAATCAACAATTTGGTGTAAGCACTCCCATATGGAAGTATAAAAGGGTGCTTTTCCCTTTCAGATAATTCTGAAAATTGTAATCTTCCAGATAAAATTAACAAATCATTCTCATCCAATTTTGGATTCAGACTATACAAGGTTGAATCTTTATCGATGGGCTTTCCCCTTTTTAGTAACTCAATTTCACGATTGAAGACAGATAACTGGGTTTGTTTTAACCAGTAAAATTCTGCCTTTTCAATTTCTTGAGCTGTGAGTTCACCTGAAATTTTAGGTTTCAATTTATTGATATTATTTATAAATCTTAAGATCCAGGCTGTGATATTAAGTAATTTGGAGACAGAGCTAAAATTTTCTAATTTTAACAAAGACACTGGACGTACAACACCTACTGTACAAGATAATTGAGCAGAACTCAAATTTGTTGATTTTCTTTCGTTCAAAATATTTTCATTAAAATGTATCTTTTCAGGTTTCGGCCAACTGTCCTTTGGTAATGACAACCATTCAGGACCGTAATACCATAATTTATTTTCTATGAGGTTATGTAAATTTTCGCCTCGAGTAAGAAGATCACTAGGATTATCCTTACCCGGGATATATTTCCATATTCTAGGATCAGTTAAAGATTGTATTTCTACAACCCTATTAGCCACAAAGGGCTTCCAATCCATGGCTGATCCCTTGATCCAATGTAACGTAATTGTGGAATCTGACCAGTTATGAATTTCCAAATTTTGAAAATTAAATGCACTTTTCAGATATTTAGACATCCTTGCAGCTATTAATGCCCCCATTAATTCAAGCCGAGGAATTGTCAAACATTTAATCGGGGCGACTCGACATTTTGCCCAAATAAGACTAGTCATAATTTTATTATCACTTGTGGTACATCGAAAATAAGCTACGGCCCCATAAGCCTTAGGACTAGCATCTGAAAATATATGAATTTCGATTGGGACCGAAAAGTCTAAACTCTGTGGAAAATATTTGCGGGTACCTCAAATTTATGTAAATGTTCGATTTCTACACACCAATTTTCCCATTCAATTTTTAAATCATTAGGGAATTTTTCATCCCATTCCAAACCCCTTTTCCATGTTTCCTGTAGCAAACTTTTCATACGAATAGAAAATGGTGCAATAAATCCAATAGGATCAAAGAATTTTAACATGGCTTTAAGAACAACGCGTTTCGATGGATTAAATTTCCAATCATGAGGAAAGGATTGTACGTCAAAACGTAATATATCCCAATTAGTATCCCATAATAATCCCAAAATTTTTAAAGAATTATTCAAATTTTCTTCTGAGTCACATAATTTATTTTCCTTCCATAATTTTCTAAGTTTGACAGAATTAGTATTGAATTTTCGCAAATTCATGCTAGCTTCTTTAAAAATATGCGAAGCTGTTGAGGATAGATAATAAGCGTCTTCATCAGATTTTGACCCCGTAATCAAATCATCTACATAAAAAGAAGAGTCCAAAATCTTAACAACTTCAGGATGATCAACATATTTACGTATATGGGATTTAATCGTTGCAGCCAAAAGAAAGGGACTGCAAGTTACCCCAAAAGCAGCTCGTGTAAATCTCAAAAATTTTAAATCATCCTTTTCGTCACCAAATTACAAACATTTTAAATAATCCAGATCTTCCTCTGTTATCCCAATTTGCAAAAACGCTTTCTCTAAGTCAGCGCTAAATACAACATTAAATTTTCTGAAATTAAATATTACATTAAGAATGTTCGGGTTAAGGTTAGGTCCTGGATATAAACAATCATTTAAAGAATTTAAATGTTTTTCGTTAGAAGAAGCATCGAAAACCATTCTTACCTTAGTAGTTAATTTATCATCTCTTAAAACCGGCCTGTGCGGCATAAAATAACCACTTTCTGTTATTTTATCAGGACATTCTTCTACGATTCCAGCAGTTAATTGTTCTAATATAATATCTTTATAATTTTTACATAAGTCATTATCCTTCTCGAGTTTACGATTTAATTCCTCAAAGCGACTTCTAGCTATTCTAAAATTATTCCCGACTTTATTTTTGTCATACTTCCACAATAAACCCGTTTCATATCTATTATTTACGAATTTTAAGTTATTCTCAAATTTATTCACAATTTCCTTATCTGCATCAGAAATATTATCATTTGATTGCGTAATACCCAAAGATTCAATATCCCATAAAAAAGTCAAATCTTCCCCAACTGGAGTTGAAACACACAGATTTAAAATAGAAGCGCTTTCCATTTTTTTTCTTTTTTCATCTTCATAAAAACCACTAAGCGAATATCCAAATAAACTATCACATAAAAAGAGAGATTTAGTTATTTTTTTTATTTCTCTAACGTAACAGATTTGGTAAAAATAATCCGCTCCAATAAGAACATTTACATTAGAATGGGATGATGCAACAGCATTTGTTAATTTAAAAGGTGCCAGTTTATTTTTTATCTGTCTGGAGAGAAGGGGCGGAAAAATCCTAACGTTTGAAATTACATCTGTGACTAAAGCCTCGATAAATATGAAACGCGATTTGTTTTCAACATGGCATAATTTTAATTGCACAACATCAAATGTTTTTATTTGTGGTTTAACAGCTGCAAAAGAATAAATTTGAAGTTTTTCTTGACGAATAATTCGGGGATTTAATTTTGATACTAATTGCTCTGTGACGAATGACCTTTGACTCCCCAAATCATATAAGCATAATGCAAGCTCAGAGTTTTTTCAGATTCCACATTTACGCAATATGTTTGTAATATAACCTCTTTAAAAGAATTTTCATTTTCATTTTTACAATAAGATATTGAACTAATAATTGTGTCAGCTGATTCGATTACTTTGGGAATTGTCGGTTGAGATTTTTCTAAACAAATCGAATAATGATGAAAATTTCCATTACAAAATTTACATGGTTCTAAAATAGATTTACATTTAGCCGAGACGTGGAATTTTTTGATACAAGTGAAACAACGTCCTTGCATGCGTAATTTATCCCGTTTTTGAGGAATAGTACACACTTTACAAAATTTTGAATCGTGATCATTATCACAAAATAAACAAACATTTATTAGATTGGTAGTCAATGCAGAGGCTGAAGAAATGTCGCATTTATAGTTGCTAAAATGTTTATAACTGTTATTGTATTTATTCTTTTCTTTTTTAGCACTAAAACTATTTTCAGAGCTCTGGAGTGCCATAGTAGATTCTCGCGATTGTACTTCGTTTTTAATGAAAGAAAGAAGCTCTTCGACTTCCATTTTTTTACCATCGGTTCTTTTACGATTAAAATCTAACGCCATTTCAGCAGGTATCAACTTTAATAAAATAGGGCATAGGAGATGACCATAACTTCCTGCTGTAACTCCGAGAGAATTTAAATTTCTAATTTGTATTTCACAACTGTCATACAGTTCCCGAAGTTCTCTAACATTAGAAGCATTCTTTACCTGTCTTAAATTTAACAGTTTATTCATATGTGCGTTGATGACAAGGTCGTCACGACCGTAGCGAGCCTTTAATAAATCAACTGCAGCTTTAAAGTTTTCCTCGGAAAGCGAAAATCCTGCAACGACATTATATGCACTACCTCCAAGAAGAGATTTCAAGTAGACAAATTTGTCAATAGGAGTTAAATTGGAATTATTTTCAATTGCATTAGAAAATTGCCCCCAAAATTCTAACCAGGAACAGCTGTCACCAAAAAATTTATTTATAGTGAGCTTTGGAAATTTCATAGATCGCTCTAAATTTCCGTTTTGAGAACCGGATTCATTTTTCATAAAATTTTGAAAAGTATTATTCTGATTTTGGGAGTTATGTTCATTTAAGAACTTCGTTATTTTATAACCAGACTCAATTATTTTCTCACTATAGGTTTCGGAACTTTCGATTTCTTTCTCAAAATCGTCATCAGGTATAATATCCTGGATATCAGAGTTTAATTTTTTTAATAATTCATATTTGTCATTTAACTGGTCCTTACAAATATTTAATAAATCTAGTTTATTTTCTAATGTCAGTGAATCATCTTCAAGAGTTGTGCTTATTTTTGTACACAATTTTGTCGTTTGTGTACGTAAGCCAGATCTTTTCTTTTTTAAAGTTTCAATGTTCGACATATTTATTTTTCACTGAATCAACAATAAAAAAAATAGCTTACCTCAAGCTTTCAGAATCAGAAGTAATATTCCATCGTCAGTCCAGTCATCCTGACGCGGTTAGCCAGCATGAGGGATTTCACAGAACACAGTCAAATATATTTACTTCGAATCAGAAATATGTCACGTCAATTCAAATAAATGATATGCGGAACAATTTTATCTATTCATGATAAATCAACAGAACGATTTTTACTCATTGAAAGTAAATCAGCACTCAAATAATTAAAAGTTCGAAGCATTGAATATTAATATATTTATTATTATTACCAGGCAATCCTGGTTCAGATCTCATATAGCGGAGATCGCTCGCTTCAGAATTTAAATTACATCTACCAAAATAAACAAACTGAAAAATATTAAAGTAAAAAATAGGGTTACCATAATTCTTGGCGGTGATTAATTTTCGCCAAGTCAAACAGAAAGAAAGGGGGATTTTAACAAGGACGCTAAGAAAACCAAATTTCATTTCATCGATTAAATAATTAAAAAATAAATTACGAATTAAGTCAATTGAAATTGGACGGGCGGAGAGATCTAATTATTGGGTGGGCTCACGTCCCATGGACACATATAAATTGACGCCACAGATTGGTATATTCTTTTTAACACTTTCCAACAAAGTTGAAAAGTGTTTATGACTTCGGTTTGTCTGACCATCTGTCCACGCTGTAACTCTCGTAAATATGCTCAGATCGTTCTGCAATTTTTGGATGTTAGTGACCTCTATCATAGCACGTTCCCTATTTCAAATGAAGTTTGTAGCAGGTTTAGTTCATTTACAGGAACAGTCAAAAGTTTTCCGTTACATTACGGCCAACGGGAAAACATCGTTTCAAATGATTTTTAATGGTGTTACACTCTTTCAAACATAGTAAAATTGATATTCATTTATGAAGTTCACTAAAATATGCATTCTGTTGAATATGCGGTGCAAAGAATAGTTATTGTTCATTTACAGGGCCAAACAAAGGAATTTCGTTCATAAGGGTATAGGGGAAATTGTTTGCTGTGTATTTGAAAAGATTTCAGATACTATATTGTATCCGAATTACTGTATATTAGTAATGATTGCTCGAAATGCATTTTTAATTATGATATGCGCTCTTTTAGGGTTTCGTTCATCTGACGAAACCCTATTCGTCTCGCTCCTCTTTCTGTATGTGCGTCTGTCACAGAGCTCGTTCTCTGAAACTATACATGTTGGAGACTTGAAATTTTGCACACTTATAGCTGAATTATGAGCTATATCACATCATACGACAAATCATAAAATTTTGAAAAAGTCGTAAATTTAACCCTTTGGGCTCCGACATGTGTATTTTAAACAATTCTTTCTAAGTGAGCCCTAATTAGGTTGGAGGCGTGAAATTTTGCATACTTATAGCTGAAAACCTCACATCAAATGACAAACCATAAAAGTTTGAAAAAGTCGTACATTTAACCCTTTGGGCTCCCACATGTGTATTTTAAACAATTCTTTCTAAGTGAGCCCTTAATTAGGTTGGAGGCGTGAAATTTGGCATACTTATAGCTGAACACCTCGCATCAAATGACAAATCATAAAATTTTGAAAAATATCGTACATTTAGCCCTGTGGGCTCCGACATGCGTATTTTAAGCGATTCTTTCTAACTGAGCCCCTTATTAAATTGGAGATTTGAAATTTTGCATATTTATAGCAGAACACCTGAGGCCAGGCGACAAATAATAAAATCTTGAAAAAGTCTTACGTTTAACCCTTTGACTACCACATATGTATTTTAAGAAATTCTTTTTAAGAGAGGCCCTAATTAAGTTAAAGACATAAATTTTTGCATACGTATAACTGAATACCCCAGACCACACGGCAAATCATAAAATTTTCAAAAAGTCTTATATTATTTACTCATCCGGGCTCTAACTTGTGCATTTTAAGCAATTTTTCTAACCTCCGTCTTTTTCACCCTGGTAGCAGTTTTCCAACTTTTGCCGGCACCCCTTTGACCATTCTTTCGTATTATGCACCATAGCCTTACATATTTTAGTTTCACTTTTTACCGCCAGGGGCGCCTACTTATCTCGGGATCTATGGGCTCAATCCTCTCGATTAATATATCTACGGATAGTATGTAAAACGGAGTTTCGTTCGGATAGAGGTTTGTTTAGAATAGAGTGCACCCCTGGTTGCGAAATGTGGAACTAACAGATTTTTCAAAAGCATAAAGTGTTTTGAAATTAATATTAAACGAAACCCTCTGTGCGATCTGTGATCACACTTACCTACTTGTTCACTATATTTATGCATACTATAAAGTGCGTATAAATGCTGTAGTTCATATACAGAGCTACAGAAATGAATTCGTAAAGGTTACTGAGTATGAGCATAAATTGCTTAAAAGTGGGTTTTAAAGGAGTTATGCATTTTTACGCTGAACTGAAGTTAGTGTACTAAGAAACATTTGTAGAATATAGATAAAATGATATACAGGGCCACGTAAAGAGTTGGATACATGGCCGTTTATGGGGGATAATTTCTGGAAATGTAATTTCAGTAGTTTTAAGCGTGTTTTAGTTTGAATTAAATTTAGCTAAATAGTGGCATGTAATAAAGGTACTAGGTAAACTACAGGGCTGTACAAATGTATTCAGGTATGTTTCTATCTATTAGTATAAATTTGCTGAAAGATGAATTTCCTGTTATGCATCTTCTTGCTAATCAAAAATTTCCCGTTATATAGTATATATGTCAACATACAGATCGAATACAGGGCTGTTCAAAAGAATTGGAATACATATTTGGCTATGGGTGGTAACTACTGATATCAGATTTTTAAATGTTTACTTAGTTACCTTATTTACCTTATTTCCCTAAGTAACGAAGCTTCGTTAAAGCTTTCAGGGAGTGTTGGAAAGTATTTCATAATCTATGCTGTGCGCATGATTTTTCTTACTTGTTTAAAATACAGTGGAAAGCCGATTATCTGGACTGGTCGGGACCGAGGCCGATCCGGTTAATGAAAAATCCGGATAATGGGACAACTTTAAATATCGGCTATGGCAATATTTTTAGATAACTTCCCTTCACACTTTTTCCAGACTGACGACTGGCAATTGTAGTAGTGCACATTTTAGCATATCACATATGACGTGTTTAGACGCTATTTTTTAAAACTTTTTTAAATTTCATTTTCTTCAAAATTGGTACAAAGTTGTACATAGAAGTACACATAAAATTTATTGCATGTATATATGCATACACAGTACGAACAATTGCGAGCGGAGAGAGGGGAATCCCTTTTTCCGAGAGCACATAGGGACAAAAGAAGCAATTTCCCGATCCCTTCAGAAAATCTGAAGATAAAGAAAGGTGTTCATGGGGGGGGGGGGGGGGGGATATGCGTGGGACTCTCGCGTGTTGGAAGTGAAACTTCGTAGGTTCTAGAAACAGTTAATTTTATGTATTGCTCTCTTTGTATTCGTTAGCGTTTTACAGGGTTCGCACACTTTTACCACTAAATTTTAACAATATTTTCAAAGTATTTCACTGCAGGAAAATATTGCAAAATCTGTGAACAAAGGCGGGGTTTGCGAATTTTGTGTTTTAAAAATTAAATGTAAATTTTCTTATCATTAATAGTGGTGCCAGAGTCCTTGGAAATTCCAAGGAGTGTGCGAACCTTGGTTTTATTATTTCACTCTTAGGAAATGATTATTTAATAGTTAATTTTCGTGACATCCTGCCGAATTTACACTACCGCACCTAAAGAAGTTTACTTCAAAAATCTTGGAGAAGCTGGGAAAAGAACGTATGGTCCTTGATCAAACCGGTTCCTGTTAATCCGCAATGTACTGTATAATATTGAAAAAAATAATAATTAGTAGATTACTACAAGGAATAGATAAAACTCATTTCTATAATATAAAAAAATATATATTTAATTGACAGACACTCATTTTAAAAACAATAATTATGAAATTTAATATATATATATATATATATATATATATGTGACATTCCAGCGACACTCCTATATATCGAGGTAAGTGTAGTATACTAATCAATGCCAAAAGCTTTGCCAGCCCTCCGTTATTCATGAGAACAACTGGAGCGAATTCGTGGTGGCGAATAGAAGGCAGACTGAAGAAACATTGGAAGAATTTCCCGTTCAATAAATAATAGAGGCATCGTAAATTTAAACGTAGTTTGTTTGGCAGACACTCATTATGTCAATTCCAGTAGACTAGCCATCTGCTCTCGAAATACAGCTGTATCACTTCATAATAAATTATATGATGTTAAACAGTAATAGAATCTCACAAATTAAAAGTAATTCACCCCAAGTGACGGCTTGTTATTAAACAAACGAAAAACATAAAAATCTGGGCTCCTAGCCGATGCCACAGTATAAATACTCAAAGAAACAGAGTACGAACGGATACCTAACGAGTGAAAAAACAAACACCATTGAAAGAGCCGGAGGGACAGGCTACGATAAGACGAGCTCCAAGAGGAGGGGTAGTACGTTGAGTAGATGAATGGACTTAATATTCACTGCGTCAGATTTATAGTGTAAATAGAATGTTGGCGGGAATCTGGCAAGGAATTATGGCATATGGAACATCATAGAACAAAAATATTAAAAATATTGACAGAAAAAGAATTTAGTCTCAGAATAAAATGAAAGAAAGTAATTTAGTGGTTTTATAAGAAGTAAGTTACGAACGGATTAAGGTTTTTAGAATAATTATTAAAGAATACGCAGGTTTAAAGGCTTGAAATGAAAGACAAAAGATATTTAAGATATTATTAAAGATAGGTAAAAAAGGATAGATATTAAGAATTTTGAATAGTTTTACTAAGACAAAAGGGCGAAATTTTTTTATTATTACATATGTATATATATACATATATATATATATGTGTGTGTGTTTATATATATATAACCATTATATAATATTACAATTCATTATCTTTTTTAAAAATAAAAAATCATAAATTGAGTATCAATATATTACACTGGCATTATACATAATAAAGCTGGATCAACTATTGTTAATTTAACAAATCATTAATGAACTTTTTTAATAAACTTATATCCTAATCACCAATATATGAAGTATTAAAAATTAAAACATTCAAAATTTGCAAAAGGAAAAACAACAGGATGTCGAATTCATAAAAAGAACAAGTAAATAATGAAATATATGAAGGAAATATAAATATTTGAAATATTTTCTAAAACTATTTGTAACTAAATCAATTTAACCAATGAAAAAAGACCTGAAATAATGAATCATTGTCAGCATCAACAAATCCTTTGCACGAAATGTATGATCTCAAATTTGAAAATTCATTAATCCAAAAAGAAAAACCACAAAATGTACTTAAGATGAGAGCGCAATTATGAATAAAATTGGAACTGATGATTCGTAACTTGTTTTCAAGGGCAATATTACGAAATCATTAGTAATAAGCGGTTAATTTCTGAGGGAGAAATAATAAGCTACAGCTTAAATGTTTCTTCCATTGCCCAATTATCCAAACCATGAAAAAATGAAAGAAATATATAACTAATCAAATACAGAAAATAGAAATAAAAATGAAGCATGTGAGTTAAAAACTTACTCAGCAATGGAATCATGCAATGTTTTAAAATACCATATTGAATCGTAATCATGCTTATCACAATAACAGCAAAAACCCCGCTATATATATATATATATACATGTATTTAGTAGATCTGAAAACACTCATTTCTATAATAAAAATATTAAAATATATTTAATGAAGATAACTTTAAAAAAAGAGTTGTAAAATAATATTTGTACATTTTTCTATACAAAAGAAGAATTGAAACGCTTAAAAGCAGGTTGGGAATAAAATATATACATCTTTTCTTTTCTTTTTTTTTCTTTCTAATTATTTCTTCTTCGGTACTGGGATATCTAATACTAACACTGCAGAAAAAAATCGCCGTGAAAAAAATAATTACAGTACACCCTGTCAAAAGCGAAGTCTGTATAAGTGTTAAATCTGTCTCACTCAACCAGAGGCACCATTTCAGAACTCTCTTTCGTTGAAGCGGATTGGGGAGGAAGGGGGGGGGGATTTCCTTTGACCTCTTTGTGCACATTTCAGAAGCAATTTATAGCTTTATTCTCCGATGTATTTTTTAAATAAACCAAAGAACTCATTAAGGTTAAAAAATTAATCATTAAGAACTTATTATCGGTCAGGACTCTTAAAATTAAAAAAAAAAAAAGAAAAAAAAAAAGAAAAAAAAAAGACAATTTCAACATTTAATATCTTAAAATGTATATGATTTTAAAACACAATTTTGAGGGGTATGAAATATATATGTTCTTTCACTTCACATATTTGAAAATTTACAAGATGCAGAATTAATATTTATAGGGGCTTCAAACTATCAGATATTTGTCGAGCAGAAAATGGGTATGACAACTTACGCGCAGGATTACAAAATTAATTTTGCAACTAGAATGAAAACGTTGGTGCCTAATTACACTTCAGATTGAAGTAATTACTCTGAACCTAAATAAATTTCTATTTAAAGCATTTTTATATTTTTAATACAAAGTTGTATTCAGCTAATACAAAATTTTGAAAATTTCAACAGTGTAATCTCCTAAAAAAATGTATTTTTTTGAACAGTAAAAAGGAAATTTTAGGTTCGATTTATGCAGACTAACATGAAAAATAATTTTGTGAAAAAACAATCATGAAAAAATATTGAGAAGTTTTTCAGGTATCATGCGATTTATGTGCAAAAACGTCATTTTGAGAAAAATCACTTAAAGTTTCGGAGACGCCGCTTCAGCTATTCAGCGGCTATAATTCTAAAAGCCATAACTTCTGCTCTACTGGGAATTTCAAAGAAACAGTTACATCAAAATGTTCAGAAAAGTTAGACTTTTAACATCTAAAAAATTTAAAATTTCGAAAATTTTAAAGCCTTAAGAGTGCTGAGATCCCTCAATGATAAATGCACCAAGAGAATCTAGCAATAGCAAATCTTTGGCAAATACTATTGCTAAATATATTAATTTTTGTACTTAAAGTGTTTATTTAACGATAATGGTTTTATATTAATCAAATATAACGGTGGTGGAAAATTGGCGCAGAGGTGGAGACTATTGACACCACTAAATTTTTATGGTATTCAGTTTAATAAAAACTCAGAAATTTGATCGTTAGTTAAGAGGCAAAATGCTACTATAATTTAGTGGTGTCAATAGGCTCCACCTCTGCGCCAATTTTCCACCACTGAATATAACAATCAATTTTAGCTTCTGTGCAGTTTCTAAATTTTCTGTTTCAGTTGAAGCTCTGACGACTTATTACAGACTTAAAAATTAGATCCCTTTTCCACCTCAGTCTCTCCAAAACAGTGCTACTGACTCCGGCGAAACATAGGCATATAGCAAAGTTTGTTTAAAGCTGAATATTGCTTACGACGGAAAATATTTTCTATTCCGATTGATTCCGCCCTTGACTCTGTTTACTGCATTACTGCAGATACATTTGAATGAAACCATTGAAAATAAGCATGGACAGTTTTTATCTACCCTATCTATATTATAAAGGACAAACATATCTGTGCGTAACGCATACGTCATTCTGCGAATGGCAACACTTTGAAATTTGAAATGAAATTTTGGTTTTGCAATTTTCGCTACTGCAAATTTTTAAACTTCTAAACATCGCACAGTTTCAAATTTTACACCGTCGTATAGGGGAAAAAATATGCTTTTAAATGCAATTTGTTTGAAAGCTCTATCTCAATTTATTTTTGAGATATTAATTTTTTTATAGCTTTTAGTACCAATTTTGTAATTGTGGCAACTGAAGTACTCCATTTCTATTAAAAGTTAAGCGAAAATAGTCATGGTTTATTTATTTTCATTGATTATATCTTTATTGATGCCATTTTCACATTACAAATAAAAGTAACTTTTTTCTAATTTTTGAACAGAAAATGACGTCAGATATTAAAATAACACGCATTCTTCTTCATGAATCAAAAGATTGAAGAAGATATTTCAATATTTTTACATTACGCTGATACAGAATTGGCCAATACTATGGCAACTAAAGGCAAATTTCTGAATGGTAAATTTTCGCGGGTACTGAGATTAGAACTTAAATTTTATGCGAATGTTCACATGAAAAGTTTTATCGGACAAACGTGACTTTAAGTTTGGAAATACATTCATTAATAACACAGGCCTACAAAAAAAAATTTTTTTTTTGGTGCCTATGATTTTACAGCTGATTTTAGATATTTTTGGGACACTGAATCCAAATATGAAATCAGTTTTTCTCTATCAGCTCCACTTTTTTAGATATACAAAGAGAACTAAAGATTTTTTAGAACTGAAGTGACCTTCAACGCTTAAACTGGCTTTTGACACATGGGCCTGTCGCAACGCTCAAAGCGATTTGGGAGGCACTGAAATTTCAGAAGACCTTGAAAAAAACAGATGTGCAAGTAAAACTGAGGTTCTGCGCATGCTTATGATTTCGTGCCGCTCATCCATAAAGCCAAATGGAAAAGCCGCAAAGAGATAAGGTTAGTTTGTGAGTTTTCTCCGTGGAGGGTAGACGTTGTTGACCTTTTGCGATATTTGTGTTTAGTATAGAATTCTTATAAAGTTAATTTAAAACGTACTGTATTGTACATTGTTGTATTTGTGTTGTTGAATGTAATTTAAATGAGTTCAAGTAGAAGAAGTTGTGTAAATCATCCTGATGTGTTTTGCTACATATGCGGAGAATACGTGTTAAAAGAGAACAGAAAAAATGTTACTGACTTTGTAAAGAGAGCTTATCTTGGACACTTTGGTGTTAAACTTGGTGATCAGGATAAAACCTGGGCACCGCATCAGGTCTGTAAAACTTGCACAGAACACTTACGACAGTGGACTAACAGGAAAAGAAAAAGTCTCAAATTTGGTTTACCGATGCTTTGGAGAGAACCCCAAAACCACTTCGATGATTGTTATTTCTGCTTAGTAAATATTAATGGAATTAATCGAAAGAAACATAGTAAGTGTACTTATCCTGATTTAGTCTCTGCAAGACACCCGGTTCCTCACTCAGAGGAAGTAAGTGCCGATCCCAACGTTTTACCAGCTACCAGAGCTCTGAGAGGATGAATACTGCCCCTCTGATCATCCTTCCGATACTTATGAAGGTGACAGTGATTATGAGGAGATGTCATCAATGCCTCAACGTTTCAACCAGGATGAGTTAAATGATCTCACCAGAGATCTCAACCTGTCAAAAGAAGCTTCTGAATTACTGGCTTCAAGATTGAAGGACAAAACTTTACTGGAACAAGGAACCAAAATTACCTTTTACCGCACAAGAGAAAAGGGTCTATTACCCTTCTTCTTGTAGACAGCTTAAAGCGGAGTTTAAAATGTGTCCTTCTACACATTGGGAACAAATATGGTTCATTACCAATTGCTCACTCAACGAAAATGAAAGAAGAATATAACACAATAGCTTTGGTATTTGACAAGATAAAGTATCATGAACATCAATGGATGATTTGTATTCATTTAAAAATGGTAAACTTTCTCCTTGGACAGCAAAGCGGTTACACCAAATATCCTTGCTTCTTGTGTCTTTGGGATAGCAGGGATAAAACACACCACTGGGTTAGAAACGAGTGGCCTAAGAGAGAAAACATGGATGTTGGAGAAAGGAATATCATTAATAACACCCTTAGTTGGTGAGACAAAATCATACTTCCTCCACTGCATATCAAGCTCGGCCTTATGAAGCAGTTTGTAAAGGCTCTTGATAAGAACGGGTCATGCTTTGCATATGTAGAAGAGAAAATGCCCCAATTGAGTTATGAAAAAATTAAATCAGGAATATTTGACGGGCGACAAATAAAACAACTTATTAGGGATCCTGCCTTTGTAAATTCGATGAATGAGACTGAGGGAAAAGCCTGGACTTCTTTTGTTGCAGTTGTCGAAAACTTTCTGGGCAAACACAAAGCAGAAAACTATGTAGAACTGGTAAACGAAATGCTTAATAGTTTTAAATCTCTTGGGTGCAATATGAGAATTAAGGGGCACTATTTACACAGCCACTTAGAGTATTTTGCTGAAAATGTAGGAGACATCAGTGAGGAACAGGGCGGAAGATTTCACCAGGATATTAAGACTATGTAGGACCACTACCAAGGAAGATGGGATACGCAGATGATGGCAGATTACTGTTGGAGTTTAAAAAGGGTTTGTTAAAAAATAAATTCAATAATGTCATGGAAAAGAAGCTTCCGAAATGTTCAGTGAGAATTGGTCTCATCGATGAATTTTTCCTCGATCTTTGTGAGTAAATATATTTGTACAATATAATTCTTAAAAATATTATTTGAATATATGTATATTATAATAATGAAAATTAACATTTGTATATTATTAAAAAAAATTCTGTTTATTTATTTTATTTTTGTTTAATTCATGGATTTAACTTAAAATAGTGTAACATATATTTCACAAAAAGTTCAATATCTTAAATATTTGAGCTCCCAGGCAAAATTGAATGCCATATTTGAATTCAGGACATCGAATTCATATAAAATCAGCTCCAAAAACCTAGGCACCAAAACAGCTGTTGACTTGTGTAATGTATTGTGCGTTAAAATACTTATAAATTGTGAATTTGAGTGCTGCGTATATAAATTTTGAGAATGCGAAAATAACGCATAGTTTAGATTTTATGGGGAAAAATTTTATCATGTGACAAAGCAAAATCCTTTTTACTGATTTTTCATCCCGTAAAAACAAACGTAAGAGCCTCAATCGATAACTTCAACATAATTACTCATCTTGATTACGTATTTAATACAGTTTAATTTTTCAATAATTTAAGCAGTTGAAGTTTTTGGAAATAATATTTTGGTAATTTTAGGTTAAAAGCATTATTTGTTTTAAAAGTTAGATAACCAATACAAGATTAATATTTTATTGTAATTATTTTTGTAGGTTTATTATAAATTCGATCTAACAGTTTCATTCTAAACATTTTAATTCGTCGAATTTCGACGGGTTCCAACTCGTATATATAAAATCCTAATGAAACGCATTTTATGAAACGGAAGTATGTAAGGGAAGTATGAAACGCAAGTATGAATCGACTGATTAAACAACTGATTATATTTCACGACGATTTCTCCTAAAATATGGAATACTTTGCGATGAAATTAACACCAAAAATCAATATTGATCCGCAGATTTCAAAACTGGTATTAGAATTTTTAAATTCGAATTAGTTTTCGAAATATTAATTTTTTTTCTAATTTTTTATACATTTTTCTAATGATGGCAACTCAAATTTTAATCATAACTGATATTTCTTTTCGTATTTCAGAAAGGGTTATTATTTTTAATTAATCTGTGACCAGTTTGGCCTCACTTAATCTATGCTAAGTACAATGTTTTTTGTTTTTTTCTTTCATTATCATTTTATTTAATACAAAGCTTTCATTTCAAACTGAAAAACTTAAAATCAATGGCTTTAACTTCTTTCTTTTTTTAAAACGAAACGAAAAGAAAAATATGGCATATACGCACCGGGTTACCTAAATAGCGCCAAAGGGCGTTGTTTTGCCTGACATGGTAACCCGGCTACTGTTGCTTATTTATTTACCTTTATTTGGTTTTTATTTAAAACAAAAAAAAATATAAATTGCTTTGTTCTATAGTTATTAATTAATTATTTTTATTTATTATTAGTTCATTTTAAAAATAATAGAAAATAATTTAAAAATACATATACATATGTAACTGGTATTCGAAAACGAGGTTTTCGCCAAATTGTCGTAAAAAAAACCACGCCAAACCCGATTAAATATTGCAAGAAATCCTGACATTTAATTTCAAATTCAAAGCAATGTTTTAAATGTACTCTTAGTTATCCAGTCGACCAATTTCGCCAAATTATATAAATCGCCAAAGCACTCACCAAATTATACAAATTGAAGTAATTTTTATTTTAAATTACGAAAGAACAAATAAAGGCACAGATGTCATATACGCCCCATATTGGCGCGGTTTTTTCTGACGCCGATGTCGTAACCCTTAACCGGAATCGTGGGTCCATTTTGACCGGACAACGACAAAAAAAACCCGTTTAATTTCGAAACGCGCGCATCAACTCTTAAAGAACTAAATTTTAAAAAAATGCATAATTCCAAGATATATATGAATAAAAGTTGATTTATATAGTACATGAAACTTTTTTCAATGCGCCTATAACCCATCTAAGTGGTAATTTCATATTCATTAGAAAATAACTTGGATTTTAATTAAAGGGTCCTTTTGGACATAAGATTCCACTAATGTGGAACAATTTAGCGATTCCGGTTAAAGGTTAACTGACGCCAAAGTATAGTTATTTTGCTTGATATGGTAATACGGATGTTGTTTATGGTGGTGATGTTTTCGCTAAAATGGCGTCGGAAAAAAACCGCGCCAATATGGGAAGTATATGACATCTGTGCCAAAATAAATTAGTATAGCATTGGGCACAGATGTCATATACGCCCCATATTGGCGCGATTTTTTTTCTGACGCCAATGTCATATATGCAACGGGTACTTAACTGGCGCCAAAGTGTCGTTATTTTGCTTGATATGGTAACCCGGACGTTGTTGTTTATGCTGTTGATGTTTTCGCCAAATTGCCGTCGGAAAAAAGTCGCGCCAATATGGGGCGTATATGACATCTGTGCCTAGCATTGATAAAAATAAAAATAAAACGTCGAAATAAAAATCCCTTGGTGGCGTAAACACGTGTAACTTCCTTACAGTCAAGTGAATGTGACATTTACGATCAACCATTATCGGCATTTAATCTTATATTCTGGCGATAGATTTTTGGTCGATGGGATAACCAAGTAGTACCGTTTTAATTTACCACTCGAAAAATAAAAAAATGCTAACTGGCGAGTTAAAAAAAGCTATTGGCGAGATTTTCACCCGGCTAACATAAAAGTATCAAGAATTCTTTGTAATCATGACATCTTTTATGTAGTTTTATTCGAAAAAATAACTTTGATTCTTTAATCAAAATGGAAACCTTTCTCAGGAAAAGCGAAGTGTTGTAATTGTTTATGGCAGTTACATGACTTGGAGTATTGTAATATAAGTGAAATCATGGCGATAGAATAATATTTGGCGACTTATCGCCTGTGTTTGGCTAACATTAAAGTACCAAAATGACCGCCTGGAATATAAAAAGCGAAGAAATCCGCCCAGAATTGTTGATAATAGTCACATGATTTAGGATATTAGTATAGAGATTTTTTTCAATTCTAAAAACAGCGCAAAGAATAATATTTCCTAACGATTAAAAATTTATTTACACGTGACTATTAAAAACAGATAAAAACCCCTTTAAAATTACTATTAAATGAGTACGTGTTACAAGCAGGAAAATATTGAAAATTGTATTTACATGTGAATATTAAAATAGAAAGGAAACTTTAAAATAATAAATACATTAATATGCATTTAACTCTTTCAGGGGCAAGGTACTTCTATTCGTAAAATGTTGAAATCAGTAAATGGCACCAGAATTTACAAACAAATTTCGAAATACGAAAATGCTTTTGTTCACTTAATAATAAAAGGAAAATTTTTATTCCAATATTCTGGTGCATTTAAGAATTAAAATTAAGTGGTCCAAAAATGAACTACCGCCGTTGAAGGGGTTAAAGCTGTAAATTGTAGTAATGGTAGTAAATTGTATTATGTCAATCGTTTTACAACGCTGTTAAAAAATACCGGGAGGCAAAGACTCTGTTTACTTAATTCATTTTATTTTAGCTTCCTTTCAAATGTTTAACTGGTCTTCTTTAATCAAACACGAAAACAACCGTTGGATGTCATAATAGCAAATGATTCGGCCTTAAATTTTTGCAATCAAACGGAATTGAATGGAAACCCGTTTACAGGGAGATCGCTATAGGTTTTTTCAATTATAATTCAATCTTCTCTAATCTTTTTAAAACCGATCAAATTAGCGTGCTTTTAGATACCGCGGTGTCTGAATGGGGGTTGGCGAGCGTAGCTTGCAAGGGGCAGAGCCCCCTAGTGTATGTATAATTACAAAACTTTCCCGTTTAATAACATCAAATTTGGTATCTTAAAAATATATATATTAGGCTTGGAATCGAAACAAGAAGTCGAATTGCAGTATTTACTGGAAATTTTATGTTTATTATTTTTTTAATATAAAGACGACCCCTAAACTTATTCCATTCAAAAATAATTATAAAAGACATAAGTCACAGTCAAAGGGTAACATTTTTGACTTTTTTTTTTTTGTCAAGTTGTCTCGATTTCCGTTAAAGGAAGGTTTCCTTTTAGCAGGTTTCACCCTGTTCAGTAAATAGTGAGCAGCTATCCTAAGGAAATATCGTTTAGTGGTTTTTTATTCATTTATAACTTATTTATTATTATATTTCATTATTTATCGTTTAATTGAAACTTTCGTTATAGGCATTGTTCCATATTCACAGATTTTACTGTATAACACAAATAATAAACATTAACAAAAAATAATAGTATTTTAGTCACATACTTGTTACTTATTTATACAGTTTTTTAAAAGAATTTCTTTTTTAACACTGGATTCAATTGAACCTAGGTTTCGCCCTCTCACAGTTTACGGAATTTAATAAATAATATTTATATGTTTTTAACATAACTGTTTAAAATATTCATTTATTCATTTCATTAACTGTTAATATATTTATCATTCTATTTATTCATTTTATATTTATTTATCGTTACAGGCAGGATTTCTTTATTGAGAGGTGTATCTTAACAGTTTTTGCTGTTTTTATGAAAAATCAGAATTTATCTTAATTCCAAATTTAATAGCGTTTTATTCATTTATTTAATATAATGAATTACCATTTTCCACTTTATGTTATAAAGAGCTTATTTTATAGTGAGGGAACTTAGAATATTCATCACAGGCTTAAGCTGAAAGAATTGAAACAATTTCCAGCTTTTCCCTACTTAATGCCGACCCCTTCCCTCTTTAGTCACTGGGTTACTATGGAGTGGGCTAATATTTTGCAAAAATAAAAATATAGGGTTCCTTTTCATTATTGCATGGTCAATAATGTAATAATGAAAATGAAAGTTAGCAGAAACGTTTATAATGTTGTTTTTTTTTTATATATATACTAGGGGGCTCTGCCCCCTACGAGCTACGCTCGCCAACCCCCGTTCACGGACACCAATATCCAAAAAGCACGCTAATTTGATCGGCTTTAAAAATATTGAATTAAAATTAAAAAAAAAACAGTAGCGATCTCTCTGTAAACGGGTTTACATTCGTTTTTCTTGGATTGGGGATTTTTAAGACCATATCTGCTGCTGTTAAAAGATACAATGGCTGTTTTCGTATTTAATTAAAAAAATTAGTTAAACATTCGAAAATAAGCTAATGTAAAATGAATTAAGTAAACAGTGTCATTGTCTCCCGGTATTTTTTAACAGCGCTATAAGATAGTTCTTTCAAATAATACATTTTAAATGTATCGTTTTAAATCTGACGTAATTTACACCAAAGTTTTATTTCTCTTATTAATATTCACGTGGAAATACTTTTGTTGTTAGTATGAATTATTTTTTGCGCTGTCTTCGAATTCACGATAATAGTTGAAAATATTATCTCAAAATATCAAGTAAATGTCTCGCGCAGATATATTTTTTTAATTTAAATTGTTTTGCCATATTTTTTGGCCATTTTAAGTGTGACGTAATTTCCTCCATTTACAGGTTTTAACGCATAGTAATGATTTTTTTATTTTAACATTTTGTTTCTCTTTTAAAATTCCAGTGTAAATATGGTTCTTATGACGCAATTTTCCTGCTTTTAACATGTAATCATTTAATTCTAATTTAATTTTTTTTTCTGTTTACAATAGTACCGTGTAAATAAATTTTTAATTTGAAGTAAACATTATTATTTGCGCTGTTTATACAGTTGGCAACAGTTTAAATTAATAATATTTTTTAAATTTGTAAAAAATATCTCTCGAAATACTGAAAATTTGAATTTAAAATAGAAATAAAACCTCAAAAATAGTCAAATAAAAAAATAATAAATGCAATCTGCACACCGGGAACTTATAACCTATAAAATGATCTAAAAATGATTAAATTCTCATGTATAGTTTTTGCTCCAATAAAACTTTTTTAATGGAACGATTTTGTCCAACTTTAGCATTAAATATCTCTGAAAGTAATTCTTCGATTTGAAAACTGTATGCATCAGCGTGTTTATCAAATATTTCTTTATAATACCACTGATTTTGCATATTTTTGTATACGACAGTTTTTTTAATATTAACGAAGAAAGGCCATGCTCAAGGCATACTTAGATACTACTACAGGCAGACTGATTTGCGTTTAATGTATGAAGTCGTTCGCCAGAGGACTCTGATACCCTGCCCAAAATTGAAATTTGACTCTGACCGTAACTGAAACAACCTGGGAACGGTAGATATGTAAACAAACACCAAAATTACGTCATGTCGCCATTGTTACGTTTACAATTCTGCTGCCATTCCAATCAAGCTTAAAAATGACAGCTAATTCGAATACAGCTTTTAAGGGTTATTATAAACTGTCCATATCAATGTAAATGTAAAGTTCTATTTATTTAAGTGACTAATATAATGTGTTTCCCTTTAAAACTGTTAAACCAACACACATAAAAATATATAAATAAAAAACACATGCTTAGTCTAAAACATCAATGTCACAAATTTATTTGGTACAACTTAGTTATCCCGTCGACCCATTTCGCCAAATTATATAAATCGCTAAAACACTCGCCAAATTATACAAATTGACATAATTTTTATTTTAAATAACGAAAGAACAAATAAATTAGTATAATATTAATAAATATACAAATAAAACGTCGAAATAAAAATCACTTGATGACATAAACACGTGTAACTG
Organism: Maratus speciosus; assembly: GCA_963932465.1. Classification (NCBI taxonomy): domain Eukaryota; kingdom Metazoa; phylum Arthropoda; class Arachnida; order Araneae; family Salticidae; genus Maratus; species Maratus speciosus. The sequence continues at coordinate 102,469,183 of OZ010798.1, read as the reverse complement.
GCTTACAGTTAAGTGAATGTGACATTTACGATCAAGCACTATTGGCATTTAATCTTATAGTTTGGCGATAGATTTTTGGTCGACGGGATAACTAAGTACCATTTATTTACTATTTTCACTGCTGAAACAATAAAACTGATGGAAATTTTTTTTAATATATTGAAATACTCATAAAATTCCTTTTAATAATTAATAAATGTAATTTATTAAGTAACAAATACTCTTACATGATTTAATCAAAATTGCTTGGATAACATAGAATATTGCAACGATATTTAAATCCGTAATCACCATTTCTTTCTCTGATTAAAAATAAGAATATTTAATGTTTAAGGAAGATCGGCTTTTATTTTTCTTCTTCTTCTTCTTTGTTCGGGCGATATTAAAAACAAATATTTTACCGGTAACAGTAAATTAATCAAAAATAGCTGCTTCAAGTCAGTTATGAGAACTGTAGTTTGATAAAAATCAAATTTTAATTTTAAAACGTGTATATGAAACCAAGCTATTTTTATATAAATACGGGACATTCAAAAAAGAATAACAGAACCGGCATTTTTCATGAATGAACCAAACGATCAAGGTAAATAATAAATAATTTAGCTAATCTTAAAAGTATGTGTAACACTAAAATGCTACAATTTGTGTAAAATAGCCTTTTAAATCGAAGGAAATTGAAGAATATAAATATTTAATTTATTACATGAAAATACGAACAATGATTCTGAAACCTCGACGATGAGAAACAAGCTTCTATCTGGGCAGGGTATAAATGTAAACAAAGAGCACGTTGTGAAGTTTTGGTTCAGGGTTTGAAGTTGGATCCGACTTCACTTTTTCGGCGAAATGCGTGGGCCGTTATATATCATAGTAGGCTATAGCCATGCTTAAGCCAAGACTCCCTTATCATAAAACAGACTTGACGATCCGGAGAAAGTCTATGGGTGAAAATGTCCCCGATAATTGCCAACTTATTAGCTGACTTTGTCCCGTAAGTTACGCCACCTGGTGTATACTCCTGGTAATACTCCATAAACAAATGCATAGTAAAAAATTGAAAATGTTGTGTTATTGGCAAAATTGTATAAAATATTTTTCGAATCCCAGTAAAATAAAGGCGTAAAAAAAATATTTCGCCCAATTATGTTCTGGCTTTAAAAAATGAAACATATCAAAACTGAAGATTTAAATATAAGATTTATTGATATTTTTTCAGGGTACTTGTTAGTTATCCCGTCGACCAATTTCGCCAAATTATATAAATCGCCAAACTACTCGCCAAGTTCTACAAATTGACACAATTTTTTATTTTAAATAACGAAAAAAGAAATAAATTAGTATAACATTAATAAAAATACAAATAAAACGTCGAAATATTGGTTTTATTGGCCATTATTGGCATTTAATCTTAAAATTAATTAATTTATGGCAAACCATTATTGGCATTTAATCTTACAAATTGGCGACAGTAATTTGGTTGACGGTATAACTAACAAGTACCATTTTCAGTATATAGGACTTTGCGGGTTATTTTTTTTAAAAATCTTGGCACAATTTGGGCATCGGAAAGAGCGATTTGTTGCCGATTGATATAAACAGTTATGAAAACAAAACTTATGAACTGTCAGCTTGTTTTATAAGAATTTACGGCACAGATGTCATACGCGATTTTTTTCCGACGCCAATTTTGCGAAAACCTCGTTACCATATCATCTATATCCGGATAACCTTATCAAGCAAAATAACGACACTTTGGTGCCAGTTAAGTATCCGGTGCGTATATGACATTGGCGTTAGAAAAAAATAGCGCCAATATGACATTTGTGCCGAATTTACATGTATAAATTTAGTGTCTAGATATTATTATTGTTTTTTATATACGATTTGTTTATATTTGTATATAAAATAGTTAAATGCCTTTTTATATTAAATAAATTGTACAAATATTGGAAAATATTGCTTCTTTATGTGAAACAGTGAATATGCTTCCAGAAATTACGTTGCCAAATTTTCTTCTCTAGCCAAAGCCCCTATACTTGAAAAATACCGATTTATTATTATATAATGTAGTATTAGCTAATGTTCTGTAATCTGTTCCACAGTCAAAGTTGACTGCAAAAACGTGGTATCAAGTATACTGTTTAAAAATAAAAATTTTGCGCCAAACTACACTTACGCCAATTGGCTCTAGGTCTGATTAAGGAAGAATACTCAAATTAAGATTTACAAACACCAAAATCGTAGCATGACAAGAATATGGTATTTGCGGAAAGTTGAGAGACATGTATAAATTTAAGTGATTATTAAACTTTATTTTTCCAATTTTTTAAGTGTTTATGACTTCAGTCTGCTTTTTTGTGTATCTATGCGTGTTTTAGCTTTCCTAAAATACTTTGATACATTTTAGTAAAACTTACATAACATATGTGAGTTAAAACAAGAAAATTAATTACGCACCAAACTATGCCCGCCAAGATATGCCAATTGGCTGTGGAATATAAAAAATAAATCACATATTTGAAAATATAAGAGAGAAAATGAAATATTTAACATTTTCCGGATCTAGATGCTATCCATTTATTTCAATAACTAATATCACTGAGAAATTCATGGTAAAATAATTTTCTTTCCTGATTATTATTATTATTATCATTTATTTACATAACGGAATACAGCAGTAAACATTTTTTGTTTAACAGTAAAATAAGTTCATTTTTTAAATAAAATGTCTAGAACATATGAAAATTTTAAGATTAACAACTATCATTTGCAAACTACAAAGCACATCGTAAAGAAAATGGTAAAAGACAAATGGGAAACAAATTAAAAAATATTTCTGTTTTTCACGTTAGATGGCGCTAGTCACGGGAAACCATGTGGTTTCTAACCATATGTACAGCGGACAAAGGAAACTTAGCGATTGCGAGGCCTGTTATTTGGATAAGGAGGCCTTGGCTTAAGCATTTAAATTGGATGAGTTCTACCCGGAATATCTAAGCAGATTTTCATTGGTCCATTTCCAAATCAAAACTTTTTTTTATATATATAGAAGGATAATAATAAAGAAAGAAGTTTGTGTGTGAGTGAGTGAGTGTGTCGACGGTGTTCTGAAGAGACCGTTGCACGTAGAGCTACCAAATTTGGGGAAAAGGTACGTCTATATATGAAGTTTTGCACCTCGAAGCCCGATTTTCGATTTTACTATTAGATTTTTTTAATTTAATTTTTTATGCGATTTTTAGCACTTTTTTAAGTTTCGAGGCGATTTTTTCCATATAAGTGAGAAGACTATGGTTTCTTTCTTTTAACCCAAAATAGTAAATTTTGTTCCCTTTTCAAAAAAGTTTATTCGGAATTCATGCAGCGATTTTTGAATTTTTAGCGAATTTTTAATGCAATTATTGAACACCATTTAATGCATATCCATATCTATAAGGAGGTTACCTTAGAGGGACACAGAATTGTCGCCAAACGCAGCCAAGTTTGTCGCCAACTTGGCGGTATATCGCCAAATTTGGCGACCAAAATGAGTCGCCAAAAGTGACGCCAACTTGGCGATATCTCTTATATTTCGTCAAATTCCCATAGACTTCCATTGTAAACCAATATGGATTACTCGCTTACAGAAAATCAACAAATTGAAATATTTTAATGCAACAAAAACTAATATTAACTTAAGGGATTATATTAATTATATTTAAGGGAATCCAACTAAATTAAATTGTCAATAAAAGTAACATGATACAATGCTTAGATTATTGTATTTTATTGATATTTTTGACGAAAGGGTTGCCAGTGGTCATTTAGGCGAAAATTATAGTTGATAAATGAATTGAAATGGCTATATCATTTAGGAAATAATGTAAACAACTCGCAAATTAAAAGAAAATAACTGTTATTTGTTTAATTTAAAAAAAAGAATCAAAAACCTTTTTAATGCGAGATAAAATTTATAAAATGAAAATATTTAATTTAACTATGAAAGGAATGTTTATAAAACTTAAATAAATTAGTGTGAAAGAAGCAATTGATACATTATTTGGCGATTTTTCGCTTCGCCATGTTAATAAAAATGTGCCTGAAAAAACTTGAAGAAATAAAATTTAAGTAACAGTCTTTTAGTCCTTCTTTTTTTTTTAAATTAATTTAATTATCATTTTTATGTAATTTTCCCATCGTATGTCTTTTATTTGTGAGTTACATGCTACTTAATTATTACCTTGGTCGCCAAACAATGCAATTTTAAGCCACAAAGGCAGAAGCGTGAAATAAGCCAGGCGAAGGTCGCAATATTTTTTTTAAGTATAGGAGAACATTTTGGAGTAAATCTTTATATTCAAATGTAAATTATATGGAAAGGAGTTAAAATTATAACTATGCAGTCAAGTATTTAAATTTTAGTGTAAAAATGTGCCATATACACACATATTTTATAATCTTCGATAATCAAGCCACTACCAAATGACATATTAACTATATTATTGAAAGTTTTGTTGGCACAGGTGACATATACGCTCCATGGTACATAATGGCTCCAAAATGGCGTTATTTTGCCTGACATGCTAACTCGGCTATTGGTGTTTATTTATTAATAAATTGTTTATTTACCTTTATTTTCTTTTTTACAGTTATATAAACTGTCTTGTTCTATAGATATTAATTAAACTTTTTATTTTTTATTGCTATTTCCTTTTAAAATAATAGAAAATAATTTATATATATATCTGTAACTGGTATTCGAAAACGATGTTTTCACAAAATTGGCCTGAAAAAAAATCGCGCCAAACCCGGCACAAACCCGGTACTGGACACCCTGTATATATATATATATATATATATATATATATATATATATATATATATATAATAGGACCTTGATTTCAAAATTAAATATCTCAAAAACAAAGATCAATAGAATTATGCGGTAAACGGTTTGTTTATTAGCTAAGCTGTAAAAATGTTATACAAAAGTTTCAAAATTTAGTTGCAAAACCGTTAACAGAGGGCGCAGTAATCGCAATACTTGTAAACTGTGCTTCGAAGTCCAGAGCACTAGCGTCTCTTTCCCAGATGGCTCCCTACGGAAGAACGAATATTGGGAAAGTCCACTTTTTTATTGGGGTGATGTGCAGAAGTGGAGACATCTGGTCACAGAATTATTGCATCAGCTTTAATTAAAAAAATTTCAATTAATAGAATTTTCAATAAAATGTTTAGAAATCATTATATAAAAACTTATTAAAATATTTTATTAAATTCAATTTTTAATGCCATATAATTATTTAAATCAAAATGCATATATTTAGAAAAATAATTTTTTACTTTTTATTTATTTTTTATATTTTTAAATCACGGCATAATATTTTGGTATTATTGTTTATACCTGAATTATTATAAATAAAAAAGTAATCTTGCACTTTTCATTTATTTTTTGGTCACGGCATAATACTGTAGTTTTAGCACAACACATATATTTCTTTTCTTTGTATACAAAGTTTCAGAGAAAGAAATTATGCAGTAAATTATTTCTTTTTTAAAAGGAACTGATGATAAGTCATATGATCAACGTCAAAGCAAAAGTATTTTGGATCCTGCATTCCTTTGCAACACTTTGGATCCTATCGCTAGAAGCTGCAACATATTTCTGCGCTCAATGATAAAAAAAAAAAAATGAAAACGAATTTTTAAAATAAAATTATTTTTTTAACTTAATTAAGTTTTTAAAAATAGAAACTTTGTATTTTTTCATTCACTAGGGGGCTCAGCCCCCTACGAGCTACGCTCGTCAACCCCCGTCCAGATTCCGCAGACTCTAAATGCACGCTAATTTGATCGGCTTTAAAAAGATTTCGAAACATTGAATTATAATTTAAAAAACAGTGGCAATCTCCCTATAAACGGATTTCTATTCATTTCTCTTTGATTGGGGAATTTTAACGCCAAATCCGCTGCGGTACTACTTGATTATCCAGTCGACCAGTTTCGCCAAATTATATAAATCGCCAAACCACTCGCCAAATTATACAAATTGACATAATTTTTATTTTAAATAACGAAAGAATAAACAAATTAGTACAACATTAATAAAAATACAAATAAAACGTCGAAATAAAACTAACTTGATGACGTAGACACGTGTAACAACATTTCAAAATAAGCTAATATAAAAGGAATTAAGTAAACAGTCTTTGTCTCCTGGTATTTTTTAACAAAGCGAAAAGAAACTTCTTTTAAATGAGACATTTTAAATTAATCGTTTTTAATCTGACGTAATTTTGACCAAGCTATTCTTTCTCTTTTAAATACTCACGTGAAAATACTTTTGTTAGAAATGAAATATTATTTGCGCTTTCCTAACAAAAGTAGTTGAAAAGATACTCTCAAAATATCAAATAAATGTCTAGCGCAATTTCTAAATTTAAACCGTTTTGCAATATTTTATGTTCATTTTATGTAATAACTGTAATGTGACGTAAATATGACGTAATTTCTCCTATTTAAGACTTCTAACGCATGTTAATGAATTTATGATTTTGCAATATCCTTTCTCTTTTAAAATTCACGTGTATACTTTTTATGACGTAATTTTTAATAAGTTCCTGCTTTTTGTACATAATTATTTAATTCTAATTCCAAATGATTTTTTCTGTTTATAATAGTCACGTGTAAATAAATTTTTAATTTGAAGCAAACATTATTGTTTGCGCTGTTTATATATTTGGCAACAGTATAAATTAATACCATCTCTCTATTCTAAAAAAAGTAACTACCGCTGTCACCGCCGCTGCCGCCGCCGCCGGTTTTGATTTTTTTGTGACCGGAGGCCTTTCTTCGTTAATATTAACAAAAATAATACATACAAAAATATGAAAATCGGTGGTTTTATACAGAAATGTTTGATAAACACGCTGATGCAGACAGTTTTCAAATCGAAGAATTATTTTAAGAGTTATTTAATGCTAAAGTTGGACAAAATCGTTTCACTAAAAAAGTTTTATAGCAGCAAAAACTATACATGGCAGTGTAATCATTTTTAGATCATTTTATGCGTTAGAATTTGCCGGAGTGCAGATTGCATTAATTTTTTTATTTTGACTCATTTTTTCAGGTTTTATTTCTATTTTAAATTCAAATTTTCAGCATTTCTAGAGATATTTTTTACAGATTTCAGAAAATTGTACTAATTTAAACTGTTGCCAACTGTATAAAATGCGCAAGCAATAATGTTTGCTTCAAATTAAAAATTTATTCACACGTAACTATTATAAACAGGAAAAAAACTTTCAAATTAGAATTAAATAATTACGTATAAAAAGCAGGAACTTATTAAAAATTACGTCATAAAAAGTATACACGTGAATTTTAAAAGAGAAAGGATATTGTAAAATAATAAATTCATTAACATGCGTTAGAAGTCTTAGGAGAAATTACGTCATATTTACGTCACATTATAGTTATTACATAAAATGAACACAAAATAATATTGCAAAAAAGTTTAAATTTAGAAATTGCGCTAGACATTTATTTGATATTTTGAGAATTAAATTAAAATGTCTCATTTAAAAGAACTTTCTTTTCGCTTTGTTAAAAAATACCAGGAGACAAAGGCTCTCTTTACTTAATTCCTTTTATATTAGCTTATTTTGAAATGTTGTTACACGTGTATACGTCATCAAGTTATTTTTATTTCGACGTTTTATTTGTGTTTTTATTAATGTTGTACGAATTTATTTGTTCTTTCGTTATTTAAAATAAAAATTATATCAATTTGTATAATTTGGCGAGTGGTTTGGCGATTTATATAATTTGGCAAAATTGGTCGACAGGATAATGAAGTAGTACCGCAGCGGATTTGGCGTTAAAATTCCCCAATCATAGAGAAATGAATAGAAATTCGTTTATAGGGAGATCGCCACTGTTTTTTAAATTATAATTCAATCTTTCGAAATCTTTTTAAAGCCCATCAAATTAGCGTGCATTTAGAGTCTGCGGTGTCTGGACGGGGGTTGGCGAGCGTAGCTCGTAGGGGGCCGAGCCCCCTAGTTTTCTAAAATAATGTAAAAAATATCTCTCAAAATGCTGAAAATTTGAATTTAAAATAGAAATAAAACCTCCAAAAATGAGTCAAATTAAAAAAATTAATGCAATCGGCACACCGGCAAATTCTAACGCATAAAATGATCTAAAAATGATTACATTCCCATGTATAGTTTTTGCTGCTATAAAACTTTTTTAATGGAACGATTTTGTCCAACTTTAGCATTAAATATCTCTTAAAATAATTCTTCGTTTTAAAGACTGTCTACATTGGCGTGTTTATCAAACCTTTCTCTATAATACCACCGATTTTCATATTTTTGTACGCAATACTTTTCTTAATATTAACGAAGAAAGACCTTCTGTCACAAAAAATTCAAAACCGGCGGTGGTGGCGGCGGCGGTGACAGCGGTAGTTACTTTTTTACTTTTTTTTAGAATAGAGAGAAACTATTCACTACAATTAAAAAAAAATCATTTATGAATCATTATTATAAATGCTCAATAATTTTAAAAAAAACGGGGTCTTTTTAGCTTAATTAAATTTTAAAACCAGAAACCTTGGATTTTTTTATTCAAACTTTTTCACAGTTTAAATAAATATTATAAAGTAAAGATTTCCATTTTTTCAAATCCTCCTCTACCTGGATTCGATTCCACGATCTACCAATTAGGAGAGAAAAGACATACCACAGAGATACTGGCATCCGGACCGAAGTAGCTTATAACAAAATTTGAAACAAATCTCAATTCTGTCAACACATGGCTCCGCTTCTGCACATTTGAAACAAATCTCAATTCTGTCAACACATGGCTCCGCTTCTGCATATTACCCAAATAAAATATTTTAATGTAATTCTTATATTCTTATGTAAATATTCTTATGTAATGATTGCTAAACATTTTATTGAAAATTCTATTAATTGAAATTCTCTAAAATTGAAGCTGATGCAATAATTCTGTGGCCAGATGTCACCACTTCTGCACATCACCCCTATGAAAAAGTGGTCTTTCCCAGTTTTCGTTCTTCCATAGGAAGGAAGCCATCTAGGAATAGACGCTAGTGCTCTGGACTTCAAAACACAATTTATAAGCATTGCGATTACAACGCCATCTGTTAGCGGTTTTTGAAACTAATTTTTGAAACTTCTGTATAATATTTTTACAGCTTAGCTAATAAACAAACCGTTTACCGCATAATTCTATTGATCTTTGTTTTGGAGATATTTAATTTTGAAATCAGGATCTTATTTGCTGGACACCCTGCATATGTGTGTGTATGTATGTATGTACTAAATTTTATCCGCACGATAAAAGTCGCAATTATGCACGGATCTTCTTCAAATTCGCCAACAACTTTGATATGGTTAATATCTCGGCGGAGATTGAAAATGGACAAAATCGGCCCAAGGGAATGGAAATGGGGAGGGCTCAAAATTTTGAATACCGTCTTAACATGATTCTGATAAAACCAGCTCTTACACAACAATGACAGGAAAAAATAAATATTTTTCGTTATAGCAGTTGCCAACAATAAAAAAAGCAATAAAATTCTCACCACAACAATTGCTTTTCTATTGCAAGATTTCACGTGAAAAATTAAATTAAATAAACAGTTTGACGAATTGAAAACAAATTGAATATTACGTCATAAGTTTTCTAGAGCAAGATTTCGGCATGAAAACTCAAAATTAAATAAATAGTTTGACGAATTAAAAAAATATATATATATTGCGTCATATTGGACATATAATGGACCTCAGCAGGTGAATATGTAACGTCATGTGAGTTTGAAGAAACGTATTATAACATAATAAAAACCCGACTATGGAAATATTAATATATTTTACCACTTTGAGGTTCTCTGAATTTGCTTTAGCCATTTTAAAACCTATTCCATATACATGCGTGTGTGTATTCGTGTATATTAGTATTTTCACAAAATGTTTAGCTCCCTTAGAGGTCATTCTTTGTGAAGGAACTGGGTTTATCTCTAATCTTGATTAAAGTTTTGTTGGTGAATTTAGCACTTAACTTCGAAATCTACCTCCGCCTGTAGGCCCGAGCCGGCAGGGATTTTTAATATATGGGCTTTGGTGAGTTAGAAAAAATGACCTTGGCGAGTGAAGTGAATTTTGGGTATATTTACTGCAAACTAATTACTTTTCATATTTCATATACGTATAAGCATTTTTTTTTCAATATTTATTTTATTTATTTATATAAAGAAGAGCTATTTATCTACTTTTAAATACGAACAGAAATAATTTGTGGTTCTACCTGATTATCCCGTAGACCAAAAAAATATCGCCAAACTATGAGATTAAATGCCAATAATGGGTGATCGTAAATGTCAAATTTACTTGACATTAAACACTTTACACGTGTTTGTTACGTCATCAGGTGATTTTTAATTCGATACTTACGTTTCTTCGCGATCTGCTGCAATTTTTTGACATTCCATTTTTGACCTATAATACTAAAATAATTTCTACCTTCATTTCAATAAAGTTTATTCGGATTTCGTGTAACAATTTTCGAATTTTTCGGGTATTTTGTATGTGATTTTTAGTGTAGTTTAGCGATTTTCTTCCATTTTTCCACATTAGTGAAAGACGTTGATAGAAGTTGAATCAACTTTCAATCTTCGAACACAATATATAACTTTTTTTTTTCTCTTTTCAAAATTTGTGCAGCGATTTAAAATTTTTTCGCGATATCTTATTGTGATTTTCTGAGGTTCGTGCTGTTTTTTTACGTACCCGGGCAACGCCGGGCAAGTTAGCTAGCGAATAATATTTAAATATTAGTCGCAATACATCAGATTTTATAAAAGCTTCTCAACGAAACCCTGCATGTTTTGCTTAGCTAGTTGATATAGAGCTTTGGCGAATAGAGTTTCCTGAAAATTCCTCACACCAGATTTTTATCTATTTGCTCTAATCATTTATTCAATTTTTTTAATATAAAAATGAATATAGATATAGTCAAAATATATTTCAAAACATTTTCTGAAAAAGAAATTGCTTTAAATTTCGTAAATAATATATGAATTATAAATATGCGTTCGGGGATGGGAACGGAATGGATTATACTCAGTAGTGTAGTCGTAAAAAAAAATTGAAGCAAATCGGATATTTCTATCAAGAGTTATCGCGTTACGTATGTACGTACATACATACAGACACTGCGGGCACATTAGCTCTCAGGCTTTGATAGCATGTGAGCTAAAAACCAGAGGGTATACGCTGTTGCCAGAGGGTATTTCCTTAAGGCAGATATATCTATCCAAAATTCCTGAATTATATCTTTTTGTATCTAATAATTTCTTTTTTCTACTAGTTTCGTTATGTAAAAAGACTATGGAAGGCACTGGTTTTATTGTATTATACGGCAGGTGTCAAGTTGGAAATTTTTTTAATAAGAAAATTTAATAAAAAGTTGCGGCAGTTGTTTTTTCTGGTAGCGAGGAAAAAAAGTTTAAAATTACTTTTTTACGTTCTTTTAACAAAGATTTATTATCAACTTTTATTATTAAGTTTGTTAGAAATTTTGTAATAAATTATTTTAAACCTGGTAAAAAAAAAATTATTGCAATCAAGAAATTTGAAAGCTATATATATTAAAAATCATGAATTTCACCTGTGCAAAACTGTAAAGAAAGTTTTTAACAACACCCATATTTTTCTTCGTAAGAAATTAAAACATACTATTTTATAACATACTTTTTTATTAATTTTAAGTTATAAATATTTCTACATTTCCGCAAAAATTGATCCACTGCATGCAAGCATAGCGGCCACCATCTTACGGTTTTTCTGTACCACAAAAATTTTGTAATAAATTTTACATTTTTAAATCGACGTAATGCGCTGATTAATTAAGCCAAAAAATGTTATTAAATTTTTGTGGTACAAAAAAGCAGAAGAGTTGGCAGCCATGCATGCAAGTTAACACGAGCATAAATTAGCCGTATAAGGATCTTTTTATTTTTGTATAAGGTTAGTTGGGGCAACTGGGCCATGATTTTCCAATGTGACTCTGGAGCTTCTGATAATACGGCTTCAAAAAGCTAATGTCCATTTGAATTAAATTCTGAACTTCTGTAAATGTTTTCAGCTAGGTTCCTTCTATTAGACAGAAAGGCTCAAAATTATATTTTAATATTTAAAAATATAAAAATATGCATGTTTCATCTTTCTTTCCTCATGGGACCAGTTCCCCCATAAAAATGGGATAAGTGGACCAGGAGGGTCTATGTTCCAAACGCGTCTATATTTTTTCATATGGAATATCAGGTCTTGTTTGAAAAAGTGTAAACAACTTTAAAAAATTTAAACCAGGCAGATCATATAAATTATATGTCAATAAAGAGTGTTGTAAGGGAAACCTTTGCTGTCAATGTGTCTAAAAAAAGCACTAAAGGTGAAAATATTAGATTTATTTATACCAAAAACATAAAAATTAAGTAAGTACTTATGTACTTTAGTATAGGTAATAAGTTAAAAATCACATGGGTATTTTAAGGGAAAAAAATATCTAGGTAAATCTATGAAGAAACGGCTACGTAAGTACTTAAGTCCTTTATCTGTATCTAGGGGTCGCATTATATAGGGAAAATTTTATTGTTCCTACCAGAACCCTTAATGAATTACCTTCATGATCATTTTATTTAACATATTCTAAAGAAAGGTGTGATGAAGATATTATTTTCAAAATAGTGGTAGGAACAATAAAAGTTTCCCTATAGAATGCGACCTGTGTATGGTACAATTTCAAGGCTTGGCTATCTCGCTTTCAAGGTCAAGGTACTTGCATCCGTAAAATGTTGAAATAATTTAGTGACACCAGTATTTACAAGAGAATCTATTTGAAAACAAGTAAAAGTATATTTTCGCGTACTTAATAAAGGTGAAATTTCCATTATAAAATTCCGGTGCAAATGTGGCAATTAGGAATTAAAATTATGTGATGCCATAACGGCATCATCGCCTCTCAAAGGGTCAAGGAATCTGGTTTGATACTAATCAATATGCTTTTTTAAAATATTGTTACGTAGTTTTAATAAGGTATTCTATAATTTTCTTTGTTGTAAGCTAAAAACAATGGAGAAATTTACTTCCCGTTGTAAGATAATCTCAAAAAAAAAATATTTATAATTATTGGAGTAACTGAATCCAGCATGGTCCAGTTACCCCGGATACATGTCCCAGATACCCCATTCTTGAAAATTTTATGGGGTAACTGGGACACCGGGCTTACATTTGAAACATGAAGTAAATATATATAGATACCTAATAATATTAACGTAGCTATATGCCCAATCTTTTTTTTTTAAAGATTTTTTAATAAAAGTACTTACAGTATTTTAATAAAAATCCGAGGAAGTTCAACCAAATTGACGTTTTTTATTAAAAAAGAAACGTTAATTTTCGACAACCTATCAGAGCAAAGAGAAAGTTATGATTGAGTTGATACACGTTGTTTTAGGAAGTAGAGGTTAAGGGGGATTGTTCACAAAAGCTAAAACTTAAAATACATCAACAGCTTTTTATAAATTAGCCTATGGCCCGGTTACCCCAACTAACCTTATACATGTATATAAATATACATCATAATTATTATATTATTACTATTACTCACATCATAGAAGTCTAATTAAAAACAAATGACCTACTTCTGAGACTATACGAGAGGGTATCGTAAAGTTTCAATTACAGGCGAATATTTTTTAATGCTATCTCGCACCACTTTTTCAAAACAAAAATCTTTTACATACGCTTTGAGAACATTTGCAAGAGAAATATACTACGAAATGCATTTTTTAAAAATAGTGTTGCAAGTAAAATATAAAAATAGTCACCTGTAATTGAAACTTTACGATACCCCCTCGTATTTTCATTCTTTTAATAATAAAATATAAAATACTATTAAATGTAGAAAATTCGAAAACATTTTGAAAAGATAAACTAGCAACCATTTAAAAATTTCATAAAATGATTTTTCTTCGTGTAAAAACATTATTATCTATAAAAAGCATCTTTAGCTTCTTTATAAAACTGACAAATGTTATATTTTTGCATCGTTATAGGCTCTACATTACTTTTTTATAAACATATAATTCTAGAGTAATAATTACAGATTTCTTTAAACAGTTTCTATGTAGCGCAAACTATAGATTTTAATATGAAATGCTTCTTAAAAAAAATTTCTATTGCTGTCTATAAATTTCTATATAAATTGTTCTACAGAAAATTTTCTATAGCAATCTATATACATAATTTTTTTCAAATGCTTTTTTTCTGTATAAACTATAGATTATTACAGAAAATTTTTATGTAGCACAAATTTCATGGCAGACGCTTCCATCAAACACTTGCCAAACAGTGGCCGAGTGGATTCTGTTCTCGAAGCTGGTAGACGGGAGATGCTGTGTTCATCGAGCCCTAACCGTTCGAACCTAACGGTCCGTCGCCCTAATCGTTCGGAGCTTTTCGTGGTTTTCTTCGAAACTTGGATATCCTTGCGTAAATACGGGTTAGGTTCCCTTAGAAAGACCCCCACGGAGGGCACTCCCCTCCGGGCCTATACCCCTCGTGCAGATAATCGGCCGTCATAATAAAAGAAAAAAAAAACCCCATCAAACACGCTTTCACGAAAACTATAGAAATGGTCGGTCCTCCAGAACTTTCCTTCCACTTTGGTCAAGTTTACGAACTTCGTCAGACATAGCTGCCTACATTTACGCTTTTCTAATACCACTAAAATTTAATAAAAGTATTCGCATTATTCAGTCGAAGATTTCGGTGATTTAAAAATCAAATTTAACTATTAAATTTTAGCGGTAAGAAAAAAGTGTAAAAGTTGGCAGCTATGGTGAGATGTACTAAATGTTGACAAGTGTCTTGAAATATCCGAAAAATTATAATATTTTTACGAATGTCGATAGATATCCCTGAATGTCGCAATAGTATTATCGTTTTTAGAACATTGGCCAATGTAAACCCAACATTAAAAATGAGGCATTATAAAAGCAAGTTCTTTTAGAAACGGCAAATTTATTAAATATTATTGTTTAGTTACACTATATACTTTTTATGTATTATAATGTTATAAGTTGTTTAAAAAAAAACTCGTCTGAATGCCTTCTTTTAAAAATAATTGTAAGTTATATCTGTGAATATCTACAGATGTCGTAAATTTGACGTACATTTAGTTACTTTCGAGATATTGGCCAATATTGCGTAGGACAGTGGCCAATATCTTTGTGCTACCTGTGCAGTTATCATATAGAATGAATAACATTTAAAAAAATTCTAATATTATAGTTGTATAGATATATATTTTGTTTTCTTTAAAAAATATTATATTAAAAGATGATGAAAGTGTATAATTATGTGAAATAATGTAATGATTATGATAATATTCTGTGTGAATAAAATTTACGAAAACTTAAAAAAAACCAAAATTACTTTTATTAAATGAATTAAACTTCAAGATATATTATTTGCAATGCTCTTAAATGCATATTAATCAAGTATGTAAAATTTTAAAAATCGTCTCTAAACGAATGAAAGTCGTAATTACTTTAATCAATGTCATTTCATTCGAAACAAGAATGAAATACTCAAATATATTTGTTTGAGATATGTAATGCAAATATCCAAAATTAACTTCCATTTCATTTATATAGATTTTCAAATTAAGTTGCATTTTTATTTTATTTAATGAATAAAAGCACTTGCATTCATTCTATGTATGATGCACTCTTAATTTAAATATTTAGGAATGTCGACATTTTATTATTTCAAATGCATCATTCATTCTAATCACTACATATTCTGAAGTGCATTAATGATATTTAATATTTTCGATCATAAAAGCTGGATTATTTAAATTAATTTTACAAGAAAATATGCAAATAAATGAATTTTCCTTCCTAAAATTGAAATTAATATATTAATATATTTATTGAGAACAAGATTGTGCATGTTGATTTTCCGTACATTAGTAAAAGTACAATGCTGATTTAGATTTTCCTGCATTTTACTTGAATAAGAAAAAAAATACATTGGAAAATTCCGTTTATGAAATTAACGATAGCGAATGAGCAGAGTTATTTGCCCACTAATTTACGGTTAACTCCATACAAAGCAGCATAGGAGCCGACTTAACGGGAGCAAACCTACACCACTAATTTTAAAATTTTATTTTGGTCTTAATAAATCACAATAATAAAAATAAACATCTTTATTCTAAATTCCGTTCTACATCCTCAGAAAGGAATTGTCTTCCATTTTTACATTACCGTCGGTTACGAGAACCAGAACAACTGATTTTCATTAACCCATTACCCGCTGGTGTTACGTTGACGCAACGTTAAAAATAAATGCACATGTTTACATTAACTAACGATCTACCACAATTTTTGAACAAAAACTTTGATCATTAATTAAAACAAAGATTATCTTTCAACATTTGTGGTGGCAAACAAGTTGAAAATTCGTATGTTAAATTTTCGGCGGTTAATGTATTAATGCTTGTACATCACAAAAGATGTTTGAAAGATGAAGAAAAAACTGACGAATACTGTTTCATTTTGATAACTATACTTCATTGAGATTATTTTACGATGTGAGTTTAAATAAATTGGATATCATGTAGAAAGTGCGCCATTTCTGTAAGATCATTCATTATAATATATGTCATCACATATAAAAAATTCAGAAGTTTGTGTAGGAAATTGAAAGAAAAGATTTAATAATGATCATATAATGATCATAATGATATAAGATCAAATTTTCCTATTAATGTAGGTAACGGTTAGGGGATGAAGAAATAAATATAACCAATTTATTTCAAAAGGCTAAGGATGAATTAATCTTAAAAATCTGTAACTACTTTCACTAGATTAATATTATTTCTCCTAATTATTTAACATCATAAAATATTGTTACAAAATTTTCGTTTCAGATTATCATATGTTTCTTAAAATATCTACAAAAACAATCTTCTATTTCAAATTCCAATTTATCTTTTTATTTTCGTAAAAGTTTTACCATTAAAGTAAAAGAACTTTAGTGGCTGGTTGTCCCCGCAAATCATTATTGCTTTGACTAACGGTCGCAGAAGAGGAAAGTGGTGCTAGTGTTATCTAGAATTGAAGTCATGCTGCACTGGCTATCAATTATCAATATAATCGCAGCAGTTTAGTGACCTCTTGTATACGAAAATTTAATATCTGCTTTTAAATTAGTATCGGTTGCCTGGTGGCAGCCGATAGCCCGAACAATATTTTTATTGATACACACATATAAACATTTTTACTTTCTTTTAAATTTTAATATTATTTTGTTATTATTTTACGGTGTAAGTTTTATAATAATTGGAATGCAAATTGCAGTGTTCCTATCAAAATTATGTCTGAAAGAAGATACATTCAAGTAGAGGAGATAGAAATGACAGATGTTTTCAATTAATATAGGTAAAATAGACCAAAAATTGAGAAATAGACGACAACTGGCGGCCAATCACGAACATTTGGAAAGAACCTTGTTTTGACGCTAGAAATGAAAATCCGATGGTTCCTTTAAAAATAACGTTTTTTTACTATGTTTTGGGGTGAATAAAAGAGAGGTATTTCAACTCAGGAGTGATGGAAAGTCAACTTTTATAAGCAGGTCAAGGGGATATATATTATTATGTCAGTTTTGATTCTGAATAGATTGACCCGATCAGCAAGTTTATTCGATACGACGATGATTTGTTCAAAGTTACGGCAGGTTTTATGAATAAAAAGTTGAAAATTATACTTTAGTAAATCTAAATAAGGTTTTACAGCAACAACTGGTGGCCATTTACGAAAGTTTCGAAAGAACTTCATTTTGACACTAGAAATAAAGATCCGGTGCGTCCCCCAAAATAATGCTGTTTTACTATATTTTGGAGGGTAGGGAGCGATAAAGGGACATTTTAACTCACGGGTTGAGGAGAAACTCATCTTTTTTTAAGTAAGACAAATGGAATATTGTTTATCATGTATTTTTTTAAATTGTCAATCGAATGACATCATTCGCAAGTGAGTGCAATTATTTGTTGCAAAATTAAGGCAGGTTTTATGAATAAAAAGTTCAAAATTATACTTTATGACAGAGCTAAACTATATTACACTTATTTTACGTTCAAAGAATATTCTTTATATCATACTAGCGAACTTGCCTGGCATTGCCTGGGCACGTCGAAAACCAGCAGGAATTGGGAAAAAGTTCTGGAAATCACAATAAGATATCTAAATCGCTGCACAAATTTCGAAAAGAGAAAAAAAAAATTATATATTGTGTTTATTACAAAACACGACCTCCACGGACATTTTCTCCCGACCTCCATGGACATTTTCCCTTCGAATGAGGACTATTTATTTTTGTCTTTTGGCAACAGAAACTTTTTGTTTTAAGAACGAACGAAAGAAGTATGATTTTGAGATGCGGGTTTTTTTCCCCATCAAACCGAATTTGATATTAATTCATCTTATGTATATAATGTAAATATTCTGTTGTATAAGTTAGCCATATAAATAATCTAAAATGAAAGAGATGTTTACTTCATTTACGAGTATTCGAGTGAATTATTCTTAATTACCGAATCTATCCTGGAATGAATAAGTTCCGATTCCAAAGAAGGCGGCCTACCTTGGATCGGTAAGTATTTTTTACTTACCTTTATAGATTTGAATCACATGTTTTATTGTGTATCTGATATTTACTGACGCCCGTAACAGCGACTGCCTAAAGTATTTGAGTCAGAATAAGAATTTCGTTGAATTAGAATCTTTATTGAAGTGCTTTGTTTACATACGATAATTGCAACCATTTTTGTTTTTTGATAAATTTTATTAGTTATAATATTCATTTAAGAGAATGGAAGCAGTTAATAAAACAAAACGCACTACTGTGAGGTCGCAAACTACGAAATTAATTAATAGAATAGAAGCGGCAATTTCAGAAAATAGTGCTGATGAAGATACGTTAGAACAGTTTCTCGCTGAGTTAGATTTGAAAGAAAAAGAGCTTAATTATCTAGATACTGAAATTCAAAAATCTAGTAAATTAGATGAATTAGAAGCTGAAGTTTTGAAATGTGATGAGTATAATTCGAATTTGGTAATTTGGAAAACGAAAGTAAAAAGGGCTAAATTGAAATTAGAAACTAAATCTAATTCGAATGTTTCTACTACGACAATAAACAAATCCGACGAAACAGTTGTAATTCGGGGGTTGGAATCCATTCGCATAAATTTACCCAAGCTAATAATTGAAAAATTTGACGGCGATCCTTCGGATTGGCAAAGATTTTATGACCAATTCGAATCTACGATTCATAAAAATGCAGAATTGTCTGAAGTAGAAAAATTCAATTATTTAAAGTCATATCTGACTTCAAATGCTGCTAACTCTATAAAAGGTTATAGTTTAACTAATAGTAACTATTTATCTGCAATAGAAACTCTAAAAGAACGTTTCGGTAAGAAACAATTAGTAATTACCTCACACCTTCAAAAACTTTTATCACTTAATTCAGTAAAGAAATCCAGTGACGTTTATGCACTCCGCAAATTGCTGGACACTTGCCAGACCGAAATCAGAAATCTGAAATCTCTCGGGTTAGAGATTGAAAATTATTCAGCGTTACTCTCCCCCATTCTAATTAAATTATTACCTTCTGACATAGTGTTACAAATAACAAAAAAATGTGGTAACGATGAATAATTAAAAGTTATGGAAATAATTGATTATTTGAAAATGGAAGTTATTTCCCGTGAAAGAACTGCTTTTTTAATCTCTAATCAAGATTCTTCGAACACAGACATTACGTCTGGGAGGCCAGTGCGCGACAAGCAGTCGCCGAAAATAATTCCTTCAGCATCTGGCTTAATAAATGAAACGGTATCATTTTCTAAACAAAGTAAATGCCCGGAATGTAAAGAAAAACATTTTTTGATCGAATGTGAGTTATTTAAAAATAAATCATTACAGGATAAAAAGGAAACTTTAAAGCAGTACCGTTACTGTTTTGTTTGTCTCAAAAATGCAGGGCACATAGCAAAATATTGTAAAAAATTTGTTAAATGCAGCAATTGTTTAAAACGGCATTATAAAATTTTATGTCCCGAAAAAGAAAATGCCAGATTACAAGAAAATAATGAAAGCACGACATTATCAAATAAAACTTGTAATCGCACAGTATTAATGCAGACTTTAACTGTTCGTTTAGAATCAAAGGATCAAATAAACACTTGTTAGTACGCTGTTTGATAGACACAGGTAGTCAACGTTCTTATCTGAGTAAAGATATTATTAATCGAATGGGATACGAAGCAATAGGAGAACAAAGAATGATTCACGGTCTTTTTGGTGGTATTCAAGAAACACACTTTCATAAGCGATATAAAATATATTTAAGTAATTTAGAAGATACTTTTAAATGTAATTTTTATATCTATGATCAAGACAAAATATGTACTGAGGTTCCAAAAATAAAAAATGGGCCTTGGATAAAGGAAGCTAAAAAATATGGAATAAAATTCTCAGATTTCGATGCGTATACAGGGAAGCAAAAAATTACAAATGAACAACAGATAAGTTTACTTATCGGAGCAGATATTTATGGAAAGTTATTAACGGGGGAAATTAAATCCTTGGATAGTAATTTAACTGCTATACAGACCAAATTGGGGTGGACATTGATGGGTAAAACTAATGAAAATGATACAAACGATTCTACAAAAGTTGTTTTATCCTTACATGTAAATGAAGCAAAACTCACAGATTTATTGCGATTAGACACTTTAGGAATTCTTGTTCCAGGTGACAAAGGTTCTAGTTTAGAACTCGAACAAGCCGTAAAAGAACATTTCAATAAAAATATTCATATAAACAATGAAGGGCGTTATCAGGTTAGTCTTCCATGGATTGTTGGTCACCCCCCTCTCCCCAGTGCTCGGGAAATTGAAGAACGTAGATTAAAAAACTGCGTAGATTCATTAAAGAAATCCGGAAATTTAGCTGCCTATGAAGCGGTATTTAATGAGTGGCTTCAAGAGGGCATTATTGAGGAAGTCGAATCAACTCCAGGAACGGAAGCTGAATATTTTCTGCCACACAGTGCAGTAATAAAAGAAAATTCCACTACCCGAATACGCCCTGTTTTTGATGGGTCCGCTAGGGAAAAAGGCTCACCCTCTATTAACGATTGTTTGTTGAAAGGCCCCAATTTAGTAGAACTTACCCTTTCATTGATAAATCGGTTCCGATTGAAGAAAATTGGTGTAATATCAGACATAAGCAAAGCATTTTTACAGATTTGCTTAAATGAAAATGACAGAGCATTTTTAAGGTTTTTACGGTGGAAGGAGGGAAATTCTGAAGAAACGAAAATTTTCCAACATCGAAGAGTTGTTTTCGGGCTTACATGCAGTCCCTATTTATTAAGAGCAACTTTGCAACATCACTTAAAAAAGTCACCTCCCTCTATGCAGGAAACAGCTTCTAAACTTTCAGAATCCTTCTATATTGACAATTGTGTCACTAGTGTTGACAAACTCAGTAATTTTATGTCAGAGTCAAAATACATTCTCAGCCAAGCTAAATTTGACCTCAGAGGTTGGGAACACAGTTACTCTAACTCCTCAATGAAACCAGATTTTTCCTTAGAAAACAAAATTGTCCCAGTTTTAGGCCTACGATGGCTATTACCCTCAGATGTTCTTTCCAAAGATGTAAGGGAAATTAATAAAGATGATGAACCCATCATTAAAAGGAAAATATTGTCGAAAGTTCATAAAATTTTTGACCCCATCGGTTATACCTGTCCAGTAACTCTTTTCCCCAAAATACTTCTACAAGATTTGTGGAAAAAGAAAATAACTTGGGATTCTGAATTACCAACCCCGATTGCCCAATAATTTCAGAAATGGAAAAATAAATTGAGCTCACTTAAAGATATTGCTATACCTAGATGTTTAATAAGCGACCCAGATAACATCGGTGATTTAAGTTTGCATGTATTCTGTGACGCGAGCAAGTTAGCTTATGCTACATGCATATATTTACGAAATGAGAACGAAAAATCAACATCATGTCAACTGATCCAAGCACGATGCAGAGTAGCCCCGCTAAAATGTGTTACCATCCCCAGACTTGAACTCCTCGCACGTACGATTGGTGCACGATTATCTAAAGGGGTTAAGTCCGACTTAAAATTAGAAAATCTTCCAACTTTTTTCTGGACAGATTCTAGTAATGCGCTGTACTGGATAAAAAGAAGTGAAAACTGGGCTCCATTCGTATACAATCGTGTTAAAAAAATTCGATCACTTAGTAATCCAGAAAATTGGCACTACGTGCCCGGAACTCTTAATCCGGCCGATCTACCTTCCCGGGGATGTTCCGCGGAATCCCTTAAACAATCCCTCTGGTGGGAGGGACCTGATTGGTTGAAAAAAACCTCAAGAATTTTGACCAAAAAGTAGTTTGAATCCAGATTTTGAAATAATTAACTCTGAAAAAAGAAAGACAGTTGTCAGTGCAGTAAATATCTCTCAAACTCCAATTGAGTTATATGAAAATACATCTTCATATTTGAAAATGATAAAAGTTACTGCCTGGATGTATAGATTTTTTGGAAATATCAGAAAGACACCGAAAGAGCAAAATTTAGAGAAAATTTTAACATCTGAGGAAATAAATCACGCAGAACACGTCGTATTGAAATATGCTCAGATGTATTTATTAAGTGAATCTAAACGATGTTACACATCTTTACAGACTTTTACTGATGAGCAAGGTCTAATTCGAGTAAAAACACGAATTTCTATGCGAAAAGATTTCCATTCTTTCCGGTATCCGATAGTTCTGCCTTTCGATCATAATATTACCTATTCAATCATAAGAAGAAAACATATTGAACTTTTTCATGCAGGAATACAAATTGTAATGTCGGTTTTGCGCGAACAATTTTGGGTATTAAGATGCAGGCGTACAGTTCGAAAAATTATAAAAAGTTGCATGACATGCAGGCGATTCACCCGCTGAGACACCTACTGCCCCTCTCCCTGAAGAACGAGTCAAAGATGCTTCAATTTTTGAAAGTGTTGGTCTAGATTTATGCGGACCGTTATTTTTAAGGAATGGCTCGAAATTTTGGATAGTTCTTTTTGCGTGCGCCATATTTCGCGCAATTCATCTTGAATTGGTATCTTCACTTTCAACGGAAAATCTTCTATTAGCTATGAGAAGATTTATCTCAAGAAGAGGGAGACCCTCTATTATTATTTCTGATAACAGAAGAAATCTAGTGAAAGCATCATCAGAATTGAAGTCCATAAATTTTGAAAGCTTGCAAAATTTTGCTATTGAACGAAAAATACAGTGGAAATTTAATCCACCTTCAGCTCCCTGGTGGGGAGGTTTTTTTGAGCGCATGATAGGAATGTTAAAAGGTATTTTACGAAGAGTGCTAGGAAAGGCCAGCCTAAATTATGAAGAATTATACACCGTGTTATGTGACGCGGAAAGTGTAATCAATTCTAGACCGCTGACATATATCGCAGATGACGATGATCCTGACCCTCTTACCCACGCGATGTTCTTGCAAGATATCAAAGATTCGTGAGTTCCTGAATTTGACCTACTTGATTCAACAAAAATGAAAAAAAAGATTTGCTTATCAGCAAAGAATCCGGGAAGATCTTAGAAAACGCTTTAGAATAGAATACCTGGGGCCACTTCGAGAAAATGCGGGAAGAAATAGGGAAACTGAGTTAAAAAAAGACGATATTGTCTTAATTGGGGACGATAATTCAAAACGAATTAACTGGCCTTTAGGAAAAATTGAAGAATTATATCCCGGCAAAGACGGAAAATTCCGTGTAGCCAAAGTTAAAACCAAAACGGACTCTTTTTTGAGACCCCTTAAAAGACTATATCCTCTTGAAATCTATAATGAACTAATGCCTCCTTTTTTAGTAGATAGAATTCCTGCTCCTATAGACGGCGACTCTGTTCCTGCTCCTGAGCCCGAGTCTTCAGATCCTGTCTCTGTAGTTGAACCTTTGGATAGCGTCTCTGTTCCTGCTCCTGTGTCAGAGTCTTCAGATTCCACTTCTGTAGCGTATCCTCTGGATATCACCTCTACTCCTGCTCCTATGCACCAGTCGTCCATACCTGAGGATGACAATCGACGATCTCGAGCTGGTAGAAAACTGAGACAGCCACAAAGACTAAATTTATGAAGTTTTGAGCTTCACTATCCTGAACCTCAAAGGTGGGAGGATATTACAAAACACGACCTCCACGGACATTTTCTCCCGACCTCCATGGACATTTTCCCTTCGAATGAGGACCTTTTATTTTTGCCGTTTGGCAACAGAAACTTTTTGTTTTTTAGAACGAACGAAAGAAGAACGGTTTTGAGATGTGGGTTTTTTCCCCCATCAAACCGAATTCGATATTAATTCATCTTATGTATATAATGTAAATATTCTTTTGTATAAGTTAGCCATATAAATAATCTAAAATGACAAGAGATGTTTCTTCATTTCCGACTATTTGATGTGAATTATTTTTAATTGCCGAATCTATCCTGGAATGAATAAGTTCTGATTCTAAAGAAGGCGGCCTACCTTGGATCGGTAAGTATTTTTTACTTACCTTTATAGATTTGAATCACATGTTTTATTGTGTATCTGATATTTACTGACGCCCGTAACAGCGACTGCCTAAAGTATTTGAGTCAGAATAAGAATTTCGTTGAATTAGAATCTTTATTGAAGTGCTTTGTTTACATACGATAATTGCAACCATTTTTGTTTTTTGATAAATTTTATTAGTTATAATATTCATTTAAGAGAATGGAAGCAGTTAATAAAACAAAACGCACTACTGTGAGGTCGCAAACTACGAAATTAATTAATAGAATAGAAGCGGCAATTTCAGAAAATAGTGCTGATGAAGATACGTTAGAACAGTTTCTCGCTGAGTTAGATTTGAAACCTTGAGAAACCTTCATCAAATCAAAGAAACCTTGCATCGGTAAGTATTTTTACTTACCTTTATAGATTTGAATCACATGTTTTATTGTGTATCTGATATTTTCCTTATCATTAAACAGACTTGACAATCCGGAGAAAGTCTATGGGTGAAAATGTCCCCTATAATTGCCAACTTATTAGCTGACTTTGTCCCGTAAGTTACGCCACCTGGTGTATACTCCTGGTAATACTCCATAAACAAATGCATAGTAAAAAATTGAAAATGTTGTGTTATTGGCAAAATTGTATAAAATATTTTTCGAATTCCAGTAAAATAAAGGCGTAAAAAAAATATTTCGCACAATTATGTTCTGGCTTTAAAAAATGAAACATATCAAAAATGAAGATTTAAATATAAGTTTTATTGATATTTTTTCAGGGTACTTGTTAGTTATCTCGTCGACAAATTTCGCCAAATTATATAAATCGCCAAACTACTCGTCAAGTTTTACAAATTGACACAATTTTTTATTTTAAATAACGAAAAAACAAATAAATTAGTATAACATTAATAAAAATATAAATAAACGTCGAAATATTGTTTTTATTGGCCATTATTGGCATTTAATCTTAAAATTAATTAATTTATGACAAACCATTATTGGCATTTAATCTTACAATTTGGCGACAGTAATTTGGTCGACGGGATAACTAACAGGTACCATTTTCAGTATATAGGACTTTGCGGGTTATTTTTTTTTTAAATCTTGGCACAATTTGGGCTTCGGAAAGAGCGATTTGTTGCCGATTGATATAAACAGGGTCAGCTAGGTGGGGAGGCCTACCAAATTGCTTAAGCACTCACAAGCCCCACCCAGCGGTTTCCATCTACTACCGCCGTCACCACACACACACACACACACAAAAATAAAAAAAATAATACTAATAATAATAACAACAATAATAACAAATAAAAGGCCCGAAGGGACCTACAGGAAAGCCAATTGAGAATATTAAGATTAAATATAATATAAGTACAATATATACACGATGGAAAGCCCAATTTTTACTGGGCATTTACGAGAGAAATTTAGATATTTGTAATTAATAAGATCATGAGATAATAGATAATAGGATTTTTAAACTTGTTGGAGCGGCAAAAGCTCAATTACTCTGCAAAGCTGGGCGTTCTGCAAAAATACAATAAAAGCTACGTATATGTATACTAAATTAGAAAGAGATTCATAATTTTAAAAATAATGTAGAATATAAAAAATAGGTAAAATAGTGAATAATTATGATGAATATTATATAATTATATACACACACAAAAGTTCAAAAGTCTATTGTTCTTGCAACAGTTCAATTATAGTTCAATCGTGTTGTTTGTGGCTAAGAGTTTATTTTGAATTGGTGGTATCTGTCTATTTGTTAAGATACGTTCTCATCATCATCTATAAATGGCAAAACATTTTGAAACAAATAATGGTTGTTTTCTAAAACTTTCATACATTCAATTATCTTTTGACAAAATGATGGATTTGACAAAACCACTGAGAACCACTGAGACAAAGAAATTTTTGGAGATTTTCTTATATGGTAATATGATGTAAGGGTACAGTTAAAGATATAATGCAATGATGTAGCTCGCTGACCGCATACACATAATGGAGAAGGAACCCTGTCAAATTTATAAAGATATGATGAAAATGGGCCGTGCTTAGTGGCAAACAGAAAAAGATTTCTATGCAGCAGGATTCTCTTTTCCGAGACTTTTGGGGCTAAAGCGTATGTGTACCGTCCTGTGGTACCATAGTCCCAGCGAGTCTGCCATTGTTCGTGTAGAGATGATTTTAGAAGCTTCTTCAAGTAAGAAGGATGGTTGGGAAAGAATTTGTATTTGGCATGTGATGTGGCTTTGGTTGCTTCTTTTGCCAAAGAATCTGCATGCTCATTTCCCACATTACCCACATGTCCACGGACCCATTTAAAGAAGATCTTTTTTCTTGTTTCTTGGAGTAGTTTGATAATTTGTACTGCGATGAGATTTTTTGAAAAAACATCTTCTATTCCTAAGAGACTTGAGAGACTGTCCGAGTGTATTAATACTTCTTTATGAGGGGAGTTCCTAATCCACAGCACAGCCTCTTCTATGGCCAGGAGTTCTGCCTGAAAAACAGTATTTTCTTTACTTAATTTAGTTTGATCCTCGTGGAATAAACAGTTATGAAAACAAAACTTTTGAACTGTCAGCTTGTTTTATAAGAATTTACGGCACAGATGCCATATTGGTGCGATTTTTTTCCGACGCCAATTTTGCGAAAACCTCGTTACCATATCATCTATATCCGGATAACCATATCAAGCAAAATAACGACACTTTTGGTGCCAGTTAAGTATCCGGTGCGTATATGACATTTACGCCAGAAAAAAATCGCGCCAATGTGACATCTGTGCCGAATTTACATGTATAAATTTAGTTTCTAGATATTATTATTGTTTTTTATATACGATTTGTTTATATTTGTATATAAAATAGATAAGTGCTTTTTTTATATTAAATAAATTGTACAAATATTGGAAAATATTGTTTCTTTATGTGAAACAGTGAATATGCTTCCAGAAATTACGTTGCCAAATTTTCTTCTCTCGCCAAGGCCCCTATACTTGAAAAATACCGATTTATTATTATATAATGTAGTATTAGCTAATGTTCTGTAATCTGTTCCACAGTCAAAGTTGACTGCGAAAACGCGATGCTGGAAAAATGTGGTATCAAGTATACGGTTTAAAAATAAAATTAATTTTGCGCCAAACTACACTTACGCCAATTGGCTCTAGGTCTGATTAAGGAAGAATACTCAAATTAAGATTTACAAACACCAAAATCGTAGCATGACAAGAATACGGTATTTGCGGAAAGTTGAGGGACATGCATAAATTTAAGTGATTATTAAACTTTATTTTTCCAATTTTTTAAGTGTTTATGACTTCAGTCTGTTTTTTTTGTGTATCTATGCGTGTTTTAACTTTCCTAAAATATTTTGATACATTTTAGTAAAACTTACATAACATATGTGAGTTAAAACAAGGAAATTAATTACGCACCAAACTATCCCCGCCAAGATATGCCAATTGGCGGTGGAGCCAATTATGAAACTTTCCATAGATTAATACATACAAACTTTATATGAAAAAACAGTGAAGCTTTCATCTAAAGTATGTTAAACTGAAATGATCCCCCATACCTTCAAAAATAAAACAAATGATACGCCAATAAATAAATAAATGAGACTGTGCATTGAAACAAATTGAAGGAGCGATGTTAAATTAATACTGTAAGGGGAAATTAATAGTGAAAAGAAAAGAAATAGCAGAAATAAAATAAATCACATATTTGAAAATATAAAAGAGAAAATGAAATATTTTACATTTTCCGGATCTAGATGCTATCCATTTATTTCGATAACTAATATCACTGAGAAATTCATGGTAAAATAATTTCCTTTCCTGATTATTATTATTATTATCCTCATCATTTATTTACATAACGGAATACAGCAGTAAACATTTTTTGTTTAACAGTAAATTAAGTTCATTTTTTAAATAAAATGTCTAGAACATATGAAAATTTTAAGATTAACAACTATCATTTGCAAACTACAAAGCACATCGTAAAGAAAATGGTAAAAGACAAATGGAAAACAAATTTAAAAATATTTCTGTTTCTCACGTTAGATGGCGCTAGTCACGGGAAACCATGTGGTTTCTAACCACGTGTACAGCGGACCACTACCCCCTACATACTAAATGCCTCTCGCATTCACTGTTTTCCCCATATAAGAACTGGAAGTCAGCTTAGCCCCAAAATGCTCTGCCATCTATCGGTGACAATTGACATGATTTTTAAAAACCTGTAGATAAATAACATAAATTTTTGTTATTTATTCCTAGAATTTCACTTTTTTTTTCTCTTTTTGTATTTATTTTAATTGTTGTATTAAATGATATTTTTTCTATAAAATTTGAAAAGAGAAATTATTTCATATTTTCTCTTCAATTTCAAATGATGAATGATAAAATAACGCACATAATTTATTTTATTATATGAATTTTAAATTATATGTTCTTTTTTAAAATTAATTATAATATATAAATTAATAGCACTTACATTTACTTGTAAATAGATTTCCATCAAAAATGAAATAAACAAGGTTTATGAAGTGAAAATATTTATTAACACTATAAAATGGTACATGAATTTTAATCAATGGATCAAAAACTATGAGCAAGTTTAAAAAGGTTATTGCAAAACATAAAAGTATTTGATTAAATTAAATTTTACTAAATAGTAAGACATGTGTTTCTTTCAGGCAAAATATTAATAATAAACAAAGTTAATGTGGGGTGAATGTGTCAGTGAAGGACAATATTAAGGAATTGCTTTAAAAATAATTTTTAATTAATAATTATAATTATTATATTCCTGTTTTTTTTTTTGACATTATATTAATCTATCAACAATATTTAACTAACTTCATAGTTGTACTTCCCATTGTGAATTAAAATTTAATTCTAATAACATAATTACTTGACACTCCAGTACTAGTACCATACAGTTGCCTCAATAAATAGATTGCAATATTTTTCTGAACTTCCCTATTTAATATTTTCTATCTAAAATAATTAAATCATTGATATTGTGATAATAATACTATAAATATTAATTACCTTTATCATAATAATGAAACTAGCAAGTCTTTTTTTTAAGTGTTTAAAAAACATTTAACTCACAGTTTCATTTCTTTTATATTTGAATTATTAATTATTATAAGTAATCATCAAGTACTTTCAGGAAATTTAAATAGTTGGAAATATGATTCTGTTCAATGATGCTCCAAGACGCATTTTTTTCATCTGTTTGACTACTCCCCCCCCCCCCCCGCCACACACACACACCAGGGCCAAAACTAGCCTTTTTTGCACCCGGGGCAAACATGGATTTTGGCGCACCCCTCCCCCCCCCCTCCCTCTTCCACAAAGTATATTTACAAAGAGAATTTTACTAATTTTATAATAGACGACTTATTTCAAAATTTAAAATATGTAATCATAAAATATGTAATACTGAACTAGGTAATCTACAGTGGCGAATCTAAAGGGGGAGGTCCCTCTGAACACCAGCAAAAATATTCTAAAGATCATTTTTAAAATGAAATATACAGTAGAGTCCCGATTATCCGAGTCCTGCCTAACCGAGTTTCCGCTTTCACCGAGTTATTTTATTCTGATGGACTGATGGCTTCCATTATTATAAAACAGCCATTATAAATTAAGTGTTAGGTGAAGATGAAAGAGTAGTCGTAAAAAGTTAGAACTCTGATTTTCTGGTCAGAATGGGAAAAATATGGGCATATTTTTTTTTTCATTTTTTTTCCCCATTCTAACCAGAAAATCAGAGTTCTAACTTTTTACGACTGCTCTTTCATCTTCACCTAGCACTTCATTTATAATCGCTGTTCCATAATAATGAAAGCCACCAGTTCGTCAGAATAAAATGATCCATTCTAAAGGTAAAATCCTTCGTTTGGCGCCCCTTCATTCTGACGCCCGGGGCACATGCCCCCTCTGCCCCCCCCCCCCTAGTTTCGGCCCTGCCACACGCACACATACACACGCATGTTGCCTGAATAAATTGATTACAATGTTTTTCTGAAATTCCCTATTTAATATTTTCAATCTAAAATAATTAAATTATTGATATTGTGATAATAATATTATAAATATTAGTGACATTTATTGTAATAATGAAATTAGCAAGTCTTCGGGTCAGGACCTCAAACATCAATTCTGCAGCTTTTTTTTCTTTCTCCCTGTCTCTCTTTCTCTCTCTCTCTCTCTCTCTCTCTTTTTTTTTTTTTTTT
This sequence comes from Maratus speciosus, assembly GCA_963932465.1. Lineage (NCBI taxonomy): Eukaryota > Metazoa > Arthropoda > Arachnida > Araneae > Salticidae > Maratus > Maratus speciosus. Next base: position 102,438,196 of record OZ010798.1, on the reverse strand, counting down.
TTTTGCAGTGTTTAAACAGTCAGCTCACAGTTTCATTTTTATTTGCATTATTAATTATTACGAGTAATATATGAAGTACTTTCAGGAAATTTAATAAATTGGAAATACGATTCTATGCACTGATGTTCGAAGACACTTTTTTCATCTTTTTTACTACACATCTTTTTTTCGGGTCAGGACCTCAAACATCAATGCTGCTCTCTCTCTCTCTCTTTTTTGCAGCGTTTAAAACAGTCAACTCACAGTTTCATCGCTTTCATATTTGCATTATTAATTATTACGAGTAATATATCAAATACTTTCAGGAAATTTAATAAATTGGAACTCTCTCTTTTTTATTTTTTTTTTCTTCTTGCAGTGTTTAAAACAGTCAACTCAGTTTCATTTCTTTCATATTTGCATTATTAATTATTACGAGTAATAGATCAAGTACTTTCAAGAAATGTAATAAGTTGGAAATACGATTCTGTGCACTGATGTTCCAAGACACTTTTTTCATCTTTTTTACTATCCTCCCCTTCCCCCCCTCCCCCGATACACACACACGTTGCCTCAAAAAATTGAAAAATGTATTTTTTTTAATTCCCTATTTTATATTTTCTATATAAAATAATTAATTTATTGATATTGTGATAATAATACTATATATATTAATTACATTTATTATGATAATGAAACTAGCAAGACTTCCGGTCAAGGCCTCAAAACGTCAATTCTGCAGGTTTTTTTTTGTTTTTTTTTAAACATTTAATTTAGTTTTATTTCTTTTATATTTGTATTATTAATTATTACAAGTAATAATCAAGTACTTTCAGGAATGAAATTATTGATATATTTCAATTATATAATATTTATATTGCTTCAAAACACAATGCTATGAATACATATTTATTTTGATCACATTACTAATTCGTATTCGATTTCATCGTGTATCATTTATTATTACTATCGTTATAATTTTGCTGGAAGAAATTTAAATAATTTTGAATGTTATTGTATTTTTATTTTCATACAGAAAAGGCTTAGCATAATTATTTGATAAAAAGAAATACTTTGATCTATCATTTTTATTATTAATAATAACAATATTATTTCGGATTCTTTCAGATTAAGGTACTCTTTTCCTTTTAAGACATTGTAAATTAATAAAAATACATCTTATTAATAGCAACTGTACATTAATTTAATTTATTATTATTCAACGGAATGTTATTAGAAACATGCAAATAATAGTAGTAAAAATATCTATTTGTATTTTTAAAAATACAATGACAAAAAGTTAAAAAGACTCGTTGACTGTCTTCTACAGGAATGGTGAAAAGAAATATTTTCCTTTAGTTTGCTGGATGAACAGCAGTAAGGCACACAGCAATATGGCAATTTATAGAGAATATATTAACTTCATTAAAAGTAAACATTCTGTTTAAAAAAAATCACAAATTACTGCAAAAAAATAAAAAAAATAATAGCTTTCAAAGGCAGGTCTATGAGGCGATCCATGTAAATACAGCAATAACATACCCCAAACAGTAGCGCCATCTATCAACCTTGCTGACTTCCATTTTTGAGTCAAATGCGAGAGGCATGTAGTATGTAGGGGGTAGTGAGCGGACAAAGGAAACTTAGCGATTGCGAGGCCTGTTATTTCGATCAGGAGGCCTTGGCTTAAGCATTTAAATTGGATGAGTTCTATCCGGAATATCTACGCAGATTTTCATTGGTCCATTTTCAAATCAAAACTTTTTTTTATATATTGAAGGATAGATCGTAAACATGAAATAAGGTAAACTAAAAAATAAAAATAATAAACAAAATTCCTAGCAAAACAATTTTGAAAACATATGAAAATAAAAAGTAACTTAGAAATTTAACAATTAAATAGTATTTAATATTCAGAAATAAATTTCAATCAGGATTTAAAGAGAAAAGAGAAAAAAAGGTATTAACCAGTAATGTTTTTAACAATTCTTACATTTTTCAAAAATTTAGACCACTCCCCCTCTTTCCCCCCTGTATATGCCTATGTTTCTGTTAATTAAATCTGACTCTATTCATGTTTGAGCGGGATAACTTTCTTCAACTTTTTTACTTACAACCTCAGCACTATAAATAAACACCTTTCCATAGTAATTTTTTTATATATATTTTATTGTCATGTTTGGTACGTATTTGAGGTAAAATTTCTTGATAAGTTCAAATTAACAAAAATTGTTTCTGTATTTTAAAAAGTTTCAAAAATAAAAAGTATATATTGCAGATTGAAAACCACAAACTTCAAGTAATTATCTCTTAACTAACCGGAAATTGAGGAGATGCGGGGATCGTATTCTATAATAGGTTTGAAATTTTTGTACAACATATGTTTATTAGGGTCAAAAGTTCGCCAAAGCGAATAAATACATTTTTATATAAATTTAATATATACATATCATAATAATGACAAATTTTAACTTAAATTAGATTCATTTAGTCAATGAATCGTTTTTGCCTTAAAATTTTGAAAAGAAAACAGATACCGAGAAAGATTTTATTAAAATATTCAACGCACTTCTTCTTGTCGCGGAAGTATAACGTTTGCAGTATATTCAATACTATCAACTTCCTCATTCCTCAAGTAAATAGTGTTTGGGTTACAATATTGCAAATTTTATGCATGCATTTTCATATTAATAAATGTAGTTATAATAAGAGGAATACGATTAAAAATGCAAAAAAATGTCATCAAGCATTTATCATGTTTGTAAAAAAATGATTTTCATAAAATACTTGATTTTTTTTTCTATATTAAAACTATAATGAAGAGACATGTTTTTTTTTTTTTTTGTTTTTGTTTTTGTTTTTTTTTTTGTAGGGGATCTTTTCTGTAACTACTGTACCAATTTAAAAAATAGAGAAGATAAAATCAGTCGCAAAATCCTGCAAAATATTTTATTATCAAAAAATTAGTTAAACAGATATTACCCTTATAAAATACTTTAAATTTCATAAAAACAAATCTTAATTCATAAACGCATAATACTGTAGAAAAAAGAAATCAATTAAGTCGAAATTTGAAAAGATGAAATGAATTAAACAAGTTTTAAAATGGCAATTGCTCTGAAACTACAAACCGACTACAAAGATTTCTTTTTGTACAATAATTTTGATTGTATATCTACTTGAATGTGGGAAGCTATTAATCTCGATGGGATGGCCCCCAAGGAGCTACAAGAACAAAAAAAATTCTGAAGTTACGATTCCTTCGAAACTGTTGACTCTAAAATACTTAAAATTTAAACTAATGAAAATACAAAGTTACTTTTGGTATGAAAGTTTCTTTCAAGCTGTGATGCTCCCAAAGGAAAAAAAAATCAAATTTAAAATGTGCAAAATGGGAGGAAATTCATCTACAATTGCATATTTTTTACTATGATTACTTTGAAACTGTTAGAATTTTCCTATAGACATCATTTCTAAGCTATAAACATGCACTAAAAAATGCTTGTTATTTTACTTTCTCAGTTCTAATTTCTTAAAAAATACTAACACTGTCGCATTAGTAACTTTTCTTTTAGCCCCCAGTATGCTATTTCTTTCTCCCAGCTTATTTTGTGTCGTCTCTAAAAAATAATGCTACGTTGTATAAGCCAGCCGTAAAACAAAGCAGATGTATCATTATACGATGTAATACTCTACAGTAATTTTTTTTAACTTCTCAGCATCGCACATTTTCAATTTTTATACCGTCGTATTGAAGAAAAAATGTACTTTTAAATGCAATTTGTTTGAAAACTGTATCTCCATTTATTTTTGAAATATTAATTTTTTTGTAGTTTTTAGAGCCATTTGCTCAATATTGGCAACGGAATTACTGCATTTCTGTGGAAAGTAAAAGAAAAAATAGCTCTAAAATAGTAATTATATATTTTTGTTGCCATTTTCTCATAACAATCGAAAGAAAATGTAATTAAAATACGTGCTATTTAAAAAATATATAGACGAAGGCTTTCTGTTAAAACAGAGCTATTATAAACTATATTTAATTTTCAGTATCGATATTAATGTTACAAACAAATGAAGGCCTATGAATCATTAGATAGCCAGTTTTCGTTTTTGTAGAGTTTCTTTAATGACGGCATCTTTCTTATTATTTTTCGATAGTGACGTCCTATGCATGTTTTACTGCAGATGTTTAACAGTGGATCATAAATGTGGAATTCTTAAGCGAATGCGAATGACGTCATTTTATATAAAATAAAAGGATGTGCTTTAAGTCTGAAAGCTGTAATATGTTTTGTACTGCAGTAGACTCCCCGATTATACGAGTGTCGCTTAACCGAGTTATTTTCTTCTGATGGACTGATGGCTTCCATTATTATAAAACAGCTGTTATAATTGAAGTAAAAAAAAAATCTGACCATTTTTTTCCCATTCTTTTTTCCTCCAGAAAATCAGACTTCTAACTTTTTACGGCTACTCCTTCATCTTCACCTAACACTTCATTTATAATAGCTGTTTCATAACAATGAAGCCATCAGCTCATCAGAAGAAAATGATCCATTCCAATGGTATAAGTTCAGTTGAAAAAAACTGTGAACTAATTAATGAATTAAGTGAAAATTTATATTTCATCTGCTTAGTTGGTGACGGTTTGTGTAAATCTGGTTTATCCGAATTTTTTGCTTATCCGAGGGGAGCTTGGTTCATATTAACTCGGATAATCGGGATTCTACTGTATCTATATTTATATACATATATACATTTTTTTTTCATCGGGGGCGACACTAAATTCTGAAAACGCAGAATTCCTGTTTTCTAGTCTTTTATTTTTCGGGCACGGGAGGGGCGGGCAATGATATTTTATAAAATTAAAAGCACTTTTAATACATATTTCACTCACTCTCAGTAAAATAATTTTACATTTATATTCAAATGTCTTTGAGGTTCTGTATTAATAGCTATCCCCCTCTTTTGTTTTCTTTTTTTTTATAACAGAGCAATTTAGTAGTTTAGTGTGGACATAGGGTAACACCACAGGCTTCTAATATAAGTAGACTCCCAATTCCATCGTTCTTTCGGCAAGGTTTTGAAACCAACATCTTTTGCTTTTGTTGTAATGTAAAAGACAAACTTTGATGAGGTACACATTATAATGTTCAAAACATGCATTAAACAAGTTAAATATAGTGAAATCATGTTTAAAATTTGTCAAAGGGCCGTAGCTTTATTTGCGTTGTGAATGGTAAAAAAAAATAATCCAGGAAAAATGGTCAAAATAGTTTATTTTTACTTCCATGCTCACTGGACTGCAATTAACAAGTTGTCGAATAAATTTCAATATTGCATGCAACAAATGCACTGACAGTGGCACGTTTAATTTGCGTGAACACAATGGATACCTTCTTAGAGCATTCTGGTGGTACACTAGGCCTAACTCTGATGACATAAGTTCAGTCAATAAAACAGAGTCGCCAGAATAATTTATGCCAAATTAACTATGTGGATGCATTTTTTTAAAATCAATATCAAAAATGAAAAATAAAATAAAATCAAGAAACAAAAAGGGAAGACGGTGGCTCTTACTAAAACTTGGAAGAGAAGACATAGTGATGAAGCTTCGCCATGTGCACAAGCCGCGTGAAGGAAATTCCAAAAAAGAAAAGCCGCGACCTCAATCGTGTCCATCCGATCACCAACTCATGAAAACTTCTTCCCAGCGAGGTTACCAGGCTAACTCAGCATTATGCCAAAATCGCCAAGCAACACGACAAAAATTCACAAAAAACAAAGTGCATTTACTAACGCCGTGGGCTTAACCGCCAAAACTGATAACCCAAAACAATTGAAGTGGAAGTAGCAGTGGGAAAAAAAAGCAAGTCGCAAGGTGTGCGCAGTGATTTGCGAAAGAACGACTCACCTACGCAGACAGTAAAATACCAAGGAGGAAACATAACCGCTTGAGTTCTAAGCAAACTCAAGGCGAGGAAAGGAGAAAAGGTGGGGAAACTCACTGGATGCGTCGTGATTACGACATACACCAGGACAACGGAGAAAAAAAAATAACTGAATGAGTGAAGGTGATACCTACACTCAGGAAGGGATTTTTTTTTTTTTTTTTGAATTAGAGCAAGCACAACCCGCTAAATTGCCAAAAAAACAAACAAAAAAAAAAAAAAAAAGAAAATTTTAAAGAGGATACAAAGGAGGGGCGGGGGGGGGGAATGAGAATCCACCAAAATGCCCTTACACATATGACAGAAAAAAAAAAAACATTGCAATACATCATTAAATCTTGAATACAGAATACAGTATAGACATATTGTATAGCAATATCAGTTCATGATATAAAATATAGTATTCCTTATAACAGATTATAAGCTGTGTGTATATAATCACACAACACCTGCACGCGAAATTAAAAAAAAAGGTTAAGTCTTGGTATACAGATCAAAAGTTATGTCACAGTACATAACACCTGTACGCGAAGGGAAAAAATGTTAAATCTTGATACAGAAATAAGTCAATGCATCAAAGTTGCATGACACCTGTACGCGAGGGAGAGAAGTAACATTTTTTTTTATACAAGGCTTATGGCTTTAATTGGTATTTTAAAAAGGCATTGGAAATGAAACATTTCAACATACAATTTACTATGCTTGCAAAAACCGAAAGGTTACACTGTCATTGACTGATTACTTTTTAAATAACTTTTGAATAAACAGATAAGAATATGATTTTCACACAGAAGGTTAAACAACACATTGGAAGGCTTCAATAAAAAAAAAATTTTGAAATGGTGCACCATAAAGAGAAAGAAATTAAAAACAAAAAAAAAAAAACTTCCAAATACATTGACTATACCTTCAATATAGTGAGAAATGCCTAGGACTTTGAAATTTTGATGATCATGATCATAAATTGAAAACCATTTTTCCTTTTTTTTTTTGAGAAAGAAAACCAAAACTAAACAAGTAGGTAAGGTATTCAACAGAATGTCAAATATGTATATATAAATAACAACAAATTACATGTTAGTAACATATGCAATTATACATTTTCACTGATGCGAACACATAATATCAATCTGCACAGATATAAAATAGAAAAATTATACCATTGGGCACAGAACTTAACTGTGGTCGACCATAATTACAATGTGAATAAGGGTTCACTGGCTACGATGAACATCAGTGTAGATTGGGCTTAAAAAATGTAAGAAAGGCAAAATTACAATACAGCAGTACAAAAATACAAAATACAGTTGCAGAAGTAAACTTTATGACCATACAGAACATACACATATATACATTAAATTTCAGGATTCACATGAGCTGCCAAGCTTGGTAGAATCCAAAAAAAAAATTTGAGTGATGATTATCCTAATTAAGCATAACAAATTGAGATATACAAATATGTTACTTTGGTGAGTCTGCCTACCTTCAAAATAAAAGGTAAAGAAATGTGTTTAAGGTATGCAGACAAGTTTTATACAAAGTAAAGAGATTGCATTATGAAGAAAAGAGGAAAAAAAATAAATGCATATATACAGTTATAAGTTTGATTCGTGCATCCGCACAGGTTAATGTGTTAAAGACACTAAAAAGTGTGAACATTAACCTAACTCTCACAAAGTGAGTGTGATGACATTGGACTTAAGGTCCGTGTCCTAGGGGTAAAGGGCAGGAGAAAGGACTTACCCAGTTTGCACCGAGCAAGCCCCCCTGTCCCACGACAAAAGTTATCAACAACTCCTGAAGGGGACGATTCAAGAACACAACAAATTAATATTTATTTTATTGGCTTGGATCAACTGGATCAGTGACCCAAAATAAGAATGGTCTCAAGGGGTAGGAGAGTATATTTTAGGGGCACTTTTTGAACAAACAGGGACTCTCCAAGGGAAGAAATGGATGAAACCCGGACAAAAAAAATGGTGTGTAACAACACAGGGAAAATGACATAATCAGGAAACTTGAGACCAAAGATTGACACAATCAGGTTTATTTTTAAATATAGACATGGTATATTAAATATTTTCTAATTTATAACTTTTTTTCATTCTATCCAGAATTCAGAAGATGGATCCTAAAGCATCTATTGACTTAATTACCTTATATTAATTTATTTTAGTCTTTTTTTTTTTTTTTTTTTTTTTTTTTTTTTTTTATACACATTCCAAAAATACTTAAACTTAATGAGAGCCAAATCCTCAGAAAATAAAGGGAAAGAAATTATCAAAATTTTTGTTTGATTACAGGTATAAAATGGACAATAAGTAAAGAAATTAAGTTCAGCATAATTTACATTCGTCTACCTAGAATCAGATAAGCACGGTTATGATATAAGAAGTGATTACTTGTATTTTAAACATTTGATACATTAAACTTAATAGCTATATTTGCAAAATATTTTGAATAAACTTTAAGCAGCTGGTGCATTTACATCTGTGGAGAATAACAAGTTTATGAATTACATGGATAATAAAAAGATACTTAGTAACAGAGTCCCACAGGAACAGTGCTGGAAGACATCCAAACAAGTATTCCCGGGCCAATGAGAACACTTAGTCAGGTCATCTAGCAGCAATTGCCAGTAGAGGAGTGGCCATTTCTTCCACCGACAGGCTGGTTATGTAAGACTTGTCTGTAAAAGAGTGTATATTATCGATAATATATGTAATCATCATTATGAGGTTTAATTATGTTGCGCTTCTGACGAAGCGTGTAATCTGATTGTACCGGACGAGATGGAGTGAAAATTCTAGAGGTCTGGCGGGAAGTGCCAGGTTGATTACAGTCATTTAAGGCATCAGGTAATCGCTTGTTACTACTTTGAGACTTTGAGAATTTTGGATTCCGTTTATGTAGTTTGACAATTCTATCAGTATGCACAAGTAGTGGTGAAATTTGAGGATCATCTTCAGATATAAGTTGTAACATTGCAGGGGAGATAATTTTTTGGACAGAATATGGACCTAACATTTTCTTCTCAAATATGTTTGGACATTTGATATAGACTGTATCTCCAATGTCTATTTTTGGGAATTGTCTGTTGACACGAGACTTTGCGTATAGGTCTTGACGAGAATTTTCATTATTTTGGTATGCATGAAAATATACTTGGTCAAAATTTTTAGCAATGTCTGCAATTTCTTGGTTATCATTGATTCGCCAGTTTGGTTGGTTTTTATAGTTGAAGTATATGTCACTTATTTCTCTACCAAAATGGAGAAAGTTCGGTGAGAATTTTGTAGCAGGATGAATTGTTGCATTGTAAATGGACTGGTGAACTTTTGCAGCAGTACCAATGTCGAAGCCTTGGGAGGCCATAGTAAGAATGGAAGACTTGATCTGTGGGTTTAAACGTTCACTTATTCCGTTCGCCTGGGGGTGCGCGATGGAGCTATGTTTGAGACAAATGCCTAATAATTTATTGAATGATTTTAGTAAGTCGCTCGTAAATTGCTTCCCATGATCACAAAGTAGAAATTCGGGTCTTCCATGAGTGGCAATGTAATGTAACAAGGCTTTAGTTATTGCTGGAGCAGTTATGTTGTTTAAGTGGTAAAGTTCCATATGTCTGGAAAAATGATCAACAATTGGAAGGAGATAATGGTTACCCTTAATGGGGCCAAGAATGTCCATTGAAACTTTTTGATTTGGAGCAGTGGGTACCGGTGAAGCTAGAAGTGGAGCTTTGTTTGATTTAAGTGGCTTGTTGAGTAAGCATACCTCACACGACTGGACAAAGTTGTACGTGTCAGCAACGAAGTGCTGCCAAGTGAAGCGTTTACGGAGGTTCTGCAGGGTCTTCTGGATACCTGCATGGGACACATGTGCAATGGTTAAGGCTTTTTCTTGTAGTGAAGGGGGTACAACTGCTCTATGTAAATCCGTGCTAATACGTGCATAATCTTTAAAGAAACACAAAAGTTGGGTTTCAGGGTGTATATAATAACCAGTAAGTCTTTTGCCTTGTTTACCATTTTTTAGATCATGGATGATTTTGCTCAACTTTGGATCCGCAAGCTGTTCGTTGAGGATTGTTTCGTCCAAAATTTCTAGAGGAGGATCGTTATTTTCTGACTGAACAACATTTACAAACTGATTGGAATTTTGTGTCCGACTTTGAAAATTAGTTTGAGATGCTATTACTTGAGGCTGAATTTCATTATGTAAGTCATTCTCAGTGTTAGTGACTGGTAGTGGTTCGGAAGCACTTAAGAGTTCCGGATTGGTGTTGAGGTCCTGATACGGCGGAGCAGTCGGACAACGACTAAAATAGTCCGCTAGTACATTTTCTTTTCCGGGTACATGTTGGAAATTGAAGGAAAATTCTGATAGTTCCATTAACCATCTTGTTGTTACATCAGCAGGGGAGTTGGTTTTTTTGTATCTATTTAATGGTTTGGCGTCCGAAAGTACTGTAAATTGTCTATTAAATAGGTAATACTTGAAAGATGTTATGCCTTTATAGATCGCATAAAGTTCAAGCTTTATGGGTGGGAATTTTTTTTCTGCATCAGTGAGTAGCTTTGAGTAATATGCTACGGGTAGAAGCATGTCATTTCTTTTTTGCATCAAAACTGCAGAAATAGCTTGTTTCGAAGCGTCTGTGTTGACATAAAACTTTTCATCCCAATTGGGCAAATGAAGAACAGGCTCATTAAAGAAGATTTTTTGTAAGGTTTGAAATGCTGACTCTTGTTCATTATCCCACACAAACTTTGTTTTTGGTTTTGTAATTTCGATGAGTGGGGCAACAAGATCAGAGAATGATGGTATTAGTGACCGATAGAACGAACACAGTCCTACAAAGGCTTTAGTTTGCCTTTTTGTCTTAGGTGTAGGAAATTCAACAATTTTAGTGATGTTACTTTGGATAGGAAAAATTTTATGATCTTTAACATAAAACCCAAGAAATGTAATATCAGTTTTAAAGAAGGATGACTTTTCTGGAGATAAAGTTACGTTATGTTTGATGAAGACATTGATTAATTTATCTAATTTATCGAGCATCTCTTGAAATGAGTTAGCACCTACGACCAAATCATCTTGATAGGCAAAGCATGAGTCAACTCCAGACTCTTGGATGAGAGTGTCTATCAGTTCTTGAAATGTTGAGGCTGCTGTTTTAAGGCCAAAAACAAGGACTTTGAAGGTGAAAACTCCCCATGGGGTAGTGAAAGATAATTTGTCTTGCAGGTCTTTTGGAACAGCAATTTGCCAATATGCTGATGGAAGGTCAAGAGTAGTAAAAAATTTATATTGTGAGAGTTGTAATAATAAGTTAGATATCTTAGGGAGAGGATATGAAGAAGGTATAATGATGGCGTTAAGTAGCCTGAGATCTAAGGCAAGACGGTACTTCTGTGGTTGAGACGGACTTGTTTTCTTTTTCTTTACCAAGAGCATAGGACATGCCCAAGACGAATTTGATCTTTTAATGATATTGGCTCGTAACATTTCTTGTATTTGATCAAGAGCCTCTTGTTGAAGGGCCTGTGGTACTGGAAAGGGAAGAGCTTTTATGGGATGGGAGTTAAGTAATTCAATGTGTGGTGATACCAAATCGGTTTGACCAATAGTATCGAGCGATTTAGAAAAGGCCTGAGCTTTGCTACGGAGAAGATTGCTCATCGTTTCACGTTGTTCAGAAGTAAGGTGATTCAAATCAAAATCTTCAGGGGACAGATCATTTATTCTTTTTTGAATTATCTCATCTGATGGAACAATTAAATTGCAATGATGTTGCTCTATTTCGTCAAAAGTGTAATTTTGAATGTGCTCTTCTGCCACATTGTTGATAGTGCCAAGTCTGGCATTTTTATTTAAATGTATGGTCTTATCAGATGTATTTTCTAAGACGATGACAAAGGCGTTATTCTTAATGTGTGGTAATGAATGTAATGATTCGTGTCCTATTATTTCAGAACTTTTTAATTCAGGTACATACAGAAAGTACTGACTGGGTTCAGAAGTAAATTTTGCCCGAACATACACACATGATTTTTTTGGAATTCTAACTTTTCGGAAATTCTGAACCATAATTTCTGGTTCATTTTCAAGTGATTCCTTACTAACGTCTTTATCAGCTTCGTTGTCAGAAGCAATTACCGAGTCATCAGTATTGAAAGATGCGTCAATGTGGTTGATGTATTGACCATTTTTGGTTTCACTAATGAACGGAACAACAACGTTTTTTAACAAAGCAGAGTTAAAACCTGGGGTAAGTGACATATTATTTTTGTGCATAAAGTCATAGCCGAGAATTATCTGGAAATCACTACAAATGTCAGTAATGTATAAGTTATGTTTAAAGAAGAGATTACCAATTTTAAATGATAACATAATACAACCCTTAAATTCAACCTTAGAGTTAATTGTAGAGATATTAACTTTATTTGAGAGGTATTTGTAGTTAACTTCGTGTTTAATTGTTTGAAAATATTTATCATCGATTAAGCATAGGGTGGATCCACTGTCGAGAAGAGCTACAGATTTAATATTATTTACCTTTACTTCAATGCAAGGAAGTTTTGCTTTGTTATGAAATGTGCTACATATACGGTGTTCCACCTTTTGAGTAGCATCTGAATTTAAGGCAATTTCTTCTGTTTGCACAAAGTTGTTAGAGAAAGATGGGTTGTGAGTTTGTGTACACTTATTTAACACTGGCTTGCTTGGAAGCCTAGAGATCAGAGTGCCAGTTATCTCTGTCTCCTTTGGTAGTTTAAATTATTACGATTTTTCTTTGGTGGATTTGGTTTGTTTCGTGGGGACTTAGGTGATTTACTACTTTTGCATTGGTCATTTGCACGGCAGTTGTCTATGAAAGACTGAAACTCGAAGCAATTCTTCATGACGTGCCCTGGCTTTGCACAAAATGAACAAGTCACAAGCCTTTTGTTAAATGGCTTTTGTCTGTGACTGTTTTTGTTGTTGGTACTTTGGTATTTTTGTCGCTTTTCACTGAAAATTTTGCTAGGACTGAGACGTGGTTCCCTAACCTGTGCATGATTGAAATGTAGAACTGGTTCAGTTCGGGTGCTCTCCGCTTCACTATCTAGTGAATAAATGGTGAGTAACTGTTCAGTTCTATCAATGGCAGATTCCAATGAATCAATGTTCTCTTCCAACAATTTAATTTTAATTTTCTGAGGTAGATTTTTCAAGAAGTGGTTAAAAGAAATAGGGCTTAAAGCCACTTCATTTAATGTTGGATAAGACAGCCTACACAATTTGCGAATTCTGCATGCAAATGCACGAGGGTTTTCCTCAGAGAGCATTACACATTTATCTAATAGGTCAGAAGCCTTGCATTTATCCGGTTTCTTCCCAAAGAATTTAACAAATTCATCCCTAATACTTGATAAAGAGTCGAAGTTTTGTTTGGCAATAGCATCAAGGTAGAAATCTAAAGCTTTATCTTGGATTTTTGATTTCAAAATGGCAATTACTTCTTTGTCTGAATAATTATTCAGCTCTTTGATTTCTAGTAATTGCTCGAAAAAAAAATCGACAGTCTCTGGAGAGCCAGAATATGGTTGAATAGAAATTTTTGGAGGAATGGCTTTGGGAGGCATATTTATACACTGATAACCACCTTTATACTTAAATAACAAATATGTAAAAAAACAAATTCACATAAAGTTGAAATATCAATTTATACCTCGTTATGCTGATGACAGAAGACAAATATTTTATTATTATTTTTTAATCAACATTTTGAAATGAATCCTGTACTATTCATATAAATTCTTTCAATTTGATTATATTCATGATAAAAGATATATTTAAAAAGGAAATTACTGTATTTATGATATCTGATACACAATATGAAAAATATACAACAACCAAAGTATTCATAGACTGTACGATTCAATATTATTTATCAATTGCCTCATTTCATTCCCATTTAATTCATATTTTATCTGTAAGAAATCATAAAATATACTTATTTGAATGAACATGTCAGGACAAAAACAATAATGATCTTTATCTTCTTTTTTTATATATACTAATAACATTTACCACCTTATACCACAATTGAAAAATTTTTATCATCATATTTCAGGTAATTTTCCTTTTACTTTTCTATTATTTATTTATTTCATATATATAATCACATTTTATAAGATATTTTGCACACAAAAAATTAATGAGTAACGTTAAATTCATTCTTGCATCCATGTAATTAAAAAAAATGTTTACTTATAACCATATTCTTTATTTTCATGAGTTGAAAGAATTGAGGTTTATACTATAATAAATTAAGCATTGTTGCAATAGTCCAGTGTTACATAGAAGGAAGGTCCGGAACCATATGTTGTAATGTAAAAGACAAACTTTGATGAGGTACACATTATAATGTTCAAAACATGCATTAAACAAGTTAAATATAGTGAAATCATGTTTAAAATTTGTCAAAGGGCCGTAGCTTTATTTGCGTTGTGAATGGTAAAAAAAAATAATCCAGGAAAAATGGTCAAAATAGTTTATTTTTACTTCCATGCTCACTGGACTGCAATTAACAAGTTGTCGAATAAATTTCAATATTGCATGCAACAAATGCACTGACAGTGGCACGTTTAATTTGCGTGAACACAATGGATACCTTCTTAGAGCATTCTGGTGGTACACTAGGCCTAACTCTGATGACATAAGTTCAGTCAATAAAACAGAGTCGCCAGAATAATTTATGCCAAATTAACTATGTGGATGCATTTTTTTAAAATCAATATCAAAAATGAAAAATAAAATAAAATCAAGAAACAAAAAGGGAAGACGGTGGCTCTTACTAAAACTTGGAAGAGAAGACATAGTGATGAAGCTTCGCCATGTGCACAAGCCGCGTGAAGGAAATTCCAAAAAAGAAAAGCCGCGACCTCAATCGTGTCCATCCGATCACCAACTCATGAAAACTTCTTCCCAGCGAGGTTACCAGGCTAACTCAGCATTATGCCAAAATCGCCAAGCAACACGACAAAAATTCACAAAAAACAAAGTGCATTTACTAACGCCGTGGGCTTAACCGCCAAAACTGATAACCCAAAACAATTGAAGTGGAAGTAGCAGTGGGAAAAAAAAGCAAGTCGCAAGGTGTGCGCAGTGATTTGCGAAAGAACGACTCACCTACGCAGACAGTAAAATACCAAGGAGGAAACATAACCGCTTGAGTTCTAAGCAAACTCAAGGCGAGGAAAGGAGAAAAGGTGGGGAAACTCACTGGATGCGTCGTGATTACGACAGCTTTCATCGCCAAAAGGGTGCCGTATTTTGGCCCTTTATTTGCAAAGCAAAAGTGCGGTCAACTCAAGACAAACGCAGACAGACGATGTTTCGGCGGGAATCTCGACAGAGATTCCGAGGAGATTTTGGCGGGAGAAAAACCGGTTTGGCGCGCTAAATTTGCCTTTCGTTACGCGACGGAGGGCAGAGATGTAGGAGTCAAGAAAAGGTTGCCGATTTGGAGTCTACTTGTATTAGAAGTCTGTGGGCAACACCTACTTGATACTCTACAAGTCAAGTGGGTGTTGCTAGCGCAACTACCGGGCAAACGGACGGTCCCCCGTGGCAGTTGTTATCTTGTTAGGGACCACGAGTTTCCCTTAATTCAAATAATGTTGCGTCTATGTAAATAATATTTATCTCTAGATTTGTTTTTAAATATTTCTCCCTAGGGAAATAATAAGTATTAACTTTATTTCTACGATCAAAATGGGTATGAGTTTCGGGAGAAAATATTGATTTGATAATCCTGAAAATAAGGGTGAACACAAAAAATAATTATTTAAATTATTGTATAGAATATGCGATTACGTGAAATTAAATGTAATATTTCACATTAAATCTAAAAAAGTTTCCATAGTATTTTCATACATTCTATTACTGTATTATATACTCTTCTATGATACATACCATTAAAAAGTTTTGTTAATCCAATATTACATTAAGATACATTGGGTCTCGTTAAGCGCTTTACAAGGGCCCATACAATATTTCTCAGGCTCTGTTTGAACAGGGGCGTACAGGGGCGCATGCAGAAAGCAATGTATTAAGTTATGTGTGGAGTTGTTCCTGGTAGTATTTTCATTAAAAGAGTCATACTTCGTCCTTGGTATCTGCATAAGCGGAGGTGTCCTAAAAATGACATTTTCATCTGGCTGCTTATAGCAAGCATTTCTGAAACATCTCTTTTTTTTTTTTTTTTTTTTTTTTTTTTTTTTTTTTTAAATAATAATAATGAAATTAATATGAAGCGTACTATCTATGACACAGCGTAGGATTTCTTCAAATTTTAATTTTTTTTTTTTTAAATGATCGTATTAACCCTTTATGTACTGAATTATGAATTCATAAAAATATTATCTTCTAAAGCATTTTTCGTGAATTGTTTAAACTTCATTAGAAGGTTTACATAATCATTTAATAAATTTTAGAAGGATTAATTCAATTTGAATTTATAGGGATTTTGTGTAATATTTATAATCCCACTCAAATCTTTCATTTTAAATATTTTTCTTAGTATTTTGTATAATTAGGAAATGTACAAATATAATGTTCTTACAATAGAAATATAGAAATAGTTCCGATTTGAAAAATTCCCCCCATCATTCAAAGCCAAGAAAGCTGAAAAGATGCGAAAGCAAACGAAACCACCCTTTTAAAAATATTTTTGTTTCGTGTAAGCAATAATGCTTTTGGAACAAAATAAAGTAATGTATCTATAATTCATTCTAAACAGTATTACAACTAACCGATGTATGAAGTAATTTTTATAACAAGTTATTTTAATGGTACTTATAAGTACCGTCAGTAGATAAAGGGTTAAAAAGAAATCGATGAGATCCGAGAAAAATGGCCTTAAAATATTTGTAAGAAAACGAAAAATGAAATAAAATAAAATTCTGCATACTGCCATAGAAAATTCATTTTTGAACGTTTGTATTAAAATTTGAAAACAATCGGTGGAACGGGTTTCAAGTAATCCGAACGGCTATCTATATTATAAAGAACAACAATTTTCCTGTGCGTAATGCTGTCCTCATTTCAAGGTGACAACAGCAAACCATTAAATTTAAGTTTTATTACTTGCAATTTTCGGAACTTCTAAATACCGCACATTTTCAATTTTACATTATCGAATAGGGAGGAGGTGATTTACTTTTAAATACAATTTGTTTGAAAACTTTATCACAATTTTCTCAATTTTTATACTTTTAAAGTAATTTTCAAGCGTGAATTTTTTCTCAATCTATCTCTATCACGTGCTGACGATTACAATAGATAAATCCGCTTGCACTTAAATTAATATAAATAGCTCATCATTTGTTTCCAGCTTTTATTCAATAACGAAATTAAAACATTTATCAATAAATAAAATACAAATTTCGCCATGTAATCGCTTAATCCTTAACCGGAAACCTGAAAATCCCGTGCACAAACAGAACACATAACAATTTATCAAACAGTGAACTTAAATATTTAATCTTTAATAGTAATGCATTAACGGGACCATTTTTACTTTCTTCTATCTTTACAAGAAGAAAGTATTGGTTTCATGAAAATTTTCGAATTCCAGTTTTCGACGGATTTACACGTTTTATGGGTCAGAGATTCCCAAAAACATGTTTTTACAAAATGTCTGTCTGTGAGTCTGTCTGTCTGTCTGTCTGTATGTGACACAAATTTTGTGGGCGCTCTATCTCAAGAACTAATGCACGGAATTTAATAAAAATTTATATTCAGGTAGTCCCTGATATAGATTGGTGCTGATTAGTTTTTGGTGTAAATCACCTTGCAGGTGGCGCTGCTATGTAGCATTTTGCAGGGTTTCCGCAAAACTCTATCTCAAGAACTAATGCACGGATTTTTATAAAACTTCAGATTCCGTTAGTCGTTGAGATGAATGGATGCTGTTTACGTTTCAGTGTAAATCGCCTAACAGGTGGCGCTACTATGCTGCATTTTGCAGGATTTACACTATTTTCGCAGTAACTCTATCTCAAGAACTAATGGACACATTTTCATCAAACTTCGGATTTAGTTCTTCATATGAAATGATGCAGACTACGTGTTGGTGTAAATTGCCCAATAGGTGGCGCTGCAGTGCTGCATTTTGAACTATAGCTCTATCTCAAGAACTAGTGCACGAATTTTCATCTTCAGATTTAAGTATAACTTGATTAATATTGCTGCTGATTATGTGTTGCTGCAAATCGCTCAACAGGTGGCCCTTCTATGCTGCATTTGTCATCATTTGCACAATACCTCTGTCTCAAGAACTAATGCACGAATTTTCCCCAACCTTCATATTCAGTTAGACGTTGACATAAGTTGGTAATAATTAGGTTCTGGTGTAAATAATCCAATAGGTGGCGCTGCTATGCTGCATTTTGCTGGATTTGCACGATTTCAGTGACAGTCATACCTCGAGAACTAATGCACGAAATTTCATATTTTTAGAATTCTCATGATGAACACAGATTGCCATTTAGTTTGGCACTGAGACAGTGAATTTTGAAGTATTCGCATGTATGAGATAGAAAAAAGTGTTGTGATGGCCACAACATACTAGTTTTAATATAACAGCATAAAAATAAGTGTGGAATAGAGAAAATATTAAGGGCAGATATGCAGACGCAAACATCTCACAGATGTACGTTTCCCGTTAAGGGTCAAACCACTGATTGAAACATAAAAAAAAAGCTGATTTTAACCTTTGAGGGGCAAAGTACTTACGTAGTTAAAATGTTAAAATGACTGATTCACACCAGGATTTCGAAACAAATTTATTTGAAAAAATGTAAAAGCTTTTCTTCACGTACAGTATAAATGCAAAATTTTATTTGAAAGTTCTGGTGTCAATGTGGCATTTCGGAATTAAAATTAAGTGGGATATATTATATCCCACCGCCCCCCAAAGGATTAAATGGGTTATGTATTAGGCTGTTAACTTCTAGCGCGAGGATAATATGAAAATATCGTTTTAATACGTTTTAAAACTTTATTCGAACATATTATTTCTATTTCTCGTATAAATATTATTTTTTGTATTTTTAGTCGGCACTGTAAAAATCTATTAAAGTTATTAAAAAAAAAGTCAGTAGACATGTGCAAGGCTTTCTCACCGCAATGTTACAGATTTTTTGCTGATAGGTTTTTTTTCATTAATTTTTGATTAACTGCAACTTTTTTCTTTTTATCAAACAATGTCTTTTAATGATATACAAGTGTACTACATCAAAATCCGCTTCCGGAACCTTTCGAAAATATCCCATTCATTGCTGTGCCTTTTAAATTGTGTAAAGAAAAAGTCTGTTAACATCAGAAATAATATATATGATGTTTTTCACTTATATCCTGTATCACGCGAAGTCTAGTTTATCCCGTTGTTTAATAGAACATAGTTATGAGAAAGTTAAATTTTAAGTTTAAAGTTTGGTTTAGCTGTAGTCAGTAACAAAGACATATATGAAATGATAATACAAGAAATTACCCATTATAATCATATAAACGATTGCGAAATCAATTTACCAAAATAGATGTTGACTGACGTGCTTATATTAAATAATTATTCAAAGCCATAAATTACAATTATCTTTTCCCAATCTGACAACTATTAGATTCGTGTGATTAATTCAAGTTAACAGGTTATATTTAAGCTTTAAATTTTAATCAAGTTTCCTCATATTTTACAGTTATTAGATTTAGATCATAGAAATCAGAGTAAAGCATTATAATAGAAGATAAATTCAAACTAATGTCGAAATAAGTATTTGATGATTACATTTAAGTCGAAAATTATAATTAATGCCAAAAGAAGATTACATTTAAATCATAAATTCTAATTAACTATTCTCTGCCTCACCGTTTTAGATAATAAATAACAATCACGTATCAAATTTATTATTGACTGCAGTGTTGCCAGTGGACTACTTTTTTAAAATTCAGATTTCTTGATTGGCACCAACTTTTTGAAACAATAAAATTCGCCTTATTTAATGACATATTGATTAAGGCGAAAGTAAGGGGAATTTTACAATTTCAGAAAAGTGGTGCCAATCGAGAAATCTGAAAAAAAAGTAGCCCACTGGCAACACTGATTGACTGTTTGACATGCAATCAAGATTGAGTTAAGCTTGTTGCGGCTACAAGACCAGACATATTAAAGGTTATTGAGCCAATTTAATTAGATGTTCCTCCCAAATTGAAACATTCGCCCCATGTTGGAAAATATTACAAGCACCAAAATATTACCAAAATATAGTGCGATAAAGAAATTAAGATGCTTGCCTAACCTATGAGCATGTAGGCCCTGAAAATTAACGCAAAAGGCTCGCTGGACCTCCGATTGGATAGGCGAAGACGACTGTAAGCTGTAGCGGTGGAATAAACGAGTTCGGTCCACAAAGTGGTTAAAAAGTCGAATTATTATCTTCCAGCTATCTCACCACAAGACGTTATATATGTTTAGCTACAACTGATAAAATAATATGAATATAAAATAAGAATTTAATGTTCGTCTTGAAAATCACACCTTATTTCAGGTCGGCTTTTCATGCTTTTTCGCAAACATTTCCGGTATATATCATAAAGTTGGCTTGTCACAGAACTCGATTATAAAAAAATTACTTTTTTTTAATGTTTCGTAGAAAGTGGAAGGAAGTAAATATATAATTTCTGCTTTTCTTCTCAAAGAAAGGGTACCGGAGAAAAAAAATTAAACATTACTAATATTATTTTATTAGGATTTATATATTGATTTCTTTACGTATAATAGTAAATTAATTAACATTAAACTATTAACAGAAAAAATGTATTTTTAACAATACTACACACTTTATTTTAAATTTTTTATTTAATTTCGTCTATTTAACCTTTAAAATGTTCATGGTTGCAGTTTCACAGCTGTTTAGCCTATTTTGACGAGCATGTATTGGCGCATTATTAAATCCATTGTTGTTTGAACTCGTATGAGTTCAAAGTTACAGAGAATGCTTGGCGATTGATCATCTACTGCGAGCTAATGGAAAAATGCTTTAAAATGAATATATTAATTTATAATTAAGTTCTAAAAATTTGAAAATGATCAATTGACATCCGAAACGCACCGGTAAACGTAATTTTTATAATTCTATACCCACGGTCGGTCACAGTCGGACCGCGGTCCACATCCGGACCGCAGAAGGTCGAAGCCTGAACCGCCAAACCTTTTTTAATTTGAATAAATAATTTACTAGGACTTCCCTCAGTGGGATTATTCTGAGCAATATTGCTGAGAACATAGATTTAATAATAACTTGTTGCAAGTAAAGAAAATGAGATACTATCTTTAATTGGCAATATACTGGTTACTATATTCAAATGATGAAATATCGAGATTAGTGAACCTGAAAAAAAAAATCCATATCAATTTTAAACCAGCTCTTCCCTCTTTTAAGGGCTCTGGCAAGAGATAGAATAGCTTAGAAAAGGAACACATTTACAAGTACTTTCGGAAAACCTATTTGCTGTTTCATATCGACATTTTTGCATTTTTAAAAATACATACATAAACCAGTATAATACTTCTTTAGTTTTATTTTCATAGTCGTTTATAACATTTGACAAAAAATCTCACTTTCTTAAACTCGAATTGCGTCAAGCTTTTCTAAAAAAGCAAAGTCCATATAACAATGAAATTCCATGAAGGGAATTAAACACATGGTAATAAAGTATTTAGGTGAGCGCAATTGATAAATCATCAAATATTGTTTTTATCGCCATCTTTCGTAATGCATTCTTTTAATTTAAAATACACACATTAAATAATTGACTCATTTAATTAAAAATAATAATAAGTAAATAAATAAAAATAATAAGAAGAGATAATAGCGCAAGTCAAAACATATATTTCAACATCAACACAAGTTACACTTGCGGGGAAAAAAGGCGGCTTTTGACAAAAAATAAAAATAAAATACTCTTGGCAAAATCTGAACCGGGCTAAAAAAAAAATGTACCGTGATTAATTCAAATATTATAGGAATATTCCGTAATCTGGTTTTCAACTAATATCGTATTTTAAAAAGCTTCGCTTAACTCCAATTAAATTTCATTGCTGTAACATTTTTTGGGGGGGGGCGGGGGGGAGGGAGAATGCGAGATTGCATATATCTACATTTAAATTTTAAACTTTCGTTTATGTAACGGTTGCTTGTATGAATAATTAACACCTTGATGATCGAGCTTCACTCGAAACATATGTAAAAATCTGCTTGTGTGGTATGTGTGCTTAAAGCCATATTATTGCTTAGCCATAGCTGCCAACATCTTACGCTTTTTCAGACCACAAAAATTTTATAGTAAATTTTACCTTCTTAAATCGCCTTAATCTGCCGATTAAATAAGGCATAAATTTCTATTAAATTTTTG